>OZ024825.1:26035489-26635489 GCA_964016985.1 Anodontia alba
TAGCAAAAACAGTTTAGCCATTTTTCTAGGAATAACCAAATCTCATAGCCGGATGTACCTGAAATGGACCTGCCAGAATCTTACAAGTTTTGCAAACTCTCTCCCTCTCTCTGGAAAGCTCTTTCGTTTTACCCTCCAAACTCTCTCTCCCCTCCCCCCCCCCCCCTCTCTCTCTCTCTCTCTCTCTCTCTGGAAAGCTCTTTCGTTTTACCTTCATATAAATATGACACGCCTCCTTTCGAGCTGTAAGTTGTTTGCACTGACTTCATTGGAAAAATGATATCGCACCGGCGGGAATCGAACGCGATTCGATCCCCACTTAACATGAAACACATGTATTTGCTACGGTCATTCGCTTCTTCCACTGCTTCAAGATTGGCAGTTACAAGTTTCTGGAGGAAGAGGGTTCAGTGTACTGGTTAAACGCTTATTTTATAAGCTTAATTGGCGCGGTTCGTAAAGAAATGCTGTTCCCCATCCCGTTTCGGATGAGACAGATTCGTAAAGCAATTGCAGTTAACTCCCTTTTAATAGTCAGTTGCAGTTAGCTCCCTTAAAAGAGTAAAACCCAGCAGTGTGAGGACGTTACCCCGCATTTACCAGGGTACAAATGAATATTGTTATATTATTCTCTTACGGTATATAAATTAATAACATTATCTTTAATTGCTTATAGAGCAATCTTCAAAACTCTGGTTTCCGTGTAAAGTATGCTGTTTTTGTTTCTTCAACATTCGATATGCAAAACCAAGACCGTAATTTATTTAACGAGTAAAAGAGACGCACGTATAAACCTAGCATCGGCGAAAAGCATCTTCACATAATATTGTCATATGTCTTCACGGACATTCTAGGCAGCGTCTTCCTGGGTAGAAACCAATACTAAGATACGAGGATAAAGTGTCTTGCTCAAAGACACTACACTTGGTGCTCGCAGGTATCGAATTACCACTATCTGGGCTAATTCAGCAGACGACAAAAAAAAAAAAAAAAAAAAAAAAAAAAAGAAAAAAAAAATCGTTATTTGTTTTATTACCAAGAAAACAGGATTTGTCATTTCATGCAATGGAGACAATTTGTATGAAATGCAAATCCTGTTTTCTTGGAAGAATGATAAAAATATTTCAAAATGTCTGTTGAAAACTTTACCCAGAATGGTAAGCGTTATGGTTTGCAGAAACAAATCGCGCATGGGTCTGTGCACGGTAAAACCTATAACGTACGAAGAGACGAATTAGCCTGCACACTCTGAGCCTGCACATCAGTAGTCTGATCAGAGCCTTCGCTAATCGTATGTACCGCCTACAATCTATGGGTTTAACAAAACGTCTTGTGAGACGAGCGAAGACTCGGGTCAGTCTGCGCAACTGCACATTCTGATCAGAGCATTCACGTGCGGTTGCTGCACGCGAGTGAGAATTTCCCGGTCTTTTACCGTAGTACGTCATTTATATTGAACGCGTGCGGTTGTTGCATGGGAAAAGGCAGTTACAGGAATACCAAATATAAATATGTAATTCGTCGATTGGGGGCAGATGTTTGATTCTCTTTGTGATTTTTGTGATTTTCATGTGTTTGTTTTGTTTGCTACAGCATATTAAGTAAAAATGACCATACCGGACCCACTTAGGTGGCCGGAGCAGACTAAGCTAAAGAATCCGGTACTTTTTCATATGGAGCGTTGTTGAGGCCCATGTTACGTGCTCGAATAGTGAATGGGGCTACCGGGGTTTTCTTTGGACCTAGGGAGCACCCAAATATATTCAGGGAACAAGGCAGCATTGGTTAATATTTTAAGAAAACAAGGGAATTGACCTAATTTTGGTGGATCGGAATGCGAAATTTGGAAAACACTTTTGGGATAATAAGACCTTTGCGACCAGCGCAGACTCAGATCAACCTGCGAATCCGCATGTGCGTGGACGATATAGCTTCACGCAGACTGTTTTATATGGTGGAAAAATGTCTCCGGGTACAACATTACGAATCCGAGTAACTTCGCACAACTTTGCATAACGCATACTTTGCGCGGACTTGCGAGTGTTGTCCGCTGAATATTACGTTTACTCGGTTTGATTCCGAGTGTTTGGGGGAAGTCCGCAAAACGCCGATATTCGGGGTAAAGAGTTTTTTTTTTTTTTTTTTTTTTTTGTTCTTTTACCTGATTTGTTCTGTGTGTACTTTTCGTTTGAAGTGTAGGTAATTCACGTTTTTCGCGGGTATTCCGGTCGTATTCCGGCTCTGATTTAGCGGACTATCAACAATGTTTTCAAATAAAAAAAAAAAAAATTGCAAAGACAATTTGCAAATTATTTTAGGTTAAAGTATTATCCCTTTCCATTAGGTTGACATAATATTACTGAATTGATTAATTAAAGCCAATATTAGTGTCTTTAATAGGCGTCTTTCATAGGTATACCTATATTTTTCACGGGTATTCCGGTATTTCGGTAGTAATCCGGTATTTCGGTGATTCGTGTGACCCTATAAATTGTTCTAAATTTCATTTATTAAATCAGATAATAAATAAATAAGCTGATATTTGTGTTAAACTTAAGTTTAAAGTATTAAATCAGCTGACCAGTATAATTGAAATTACCCCTTATGAATGCTGAGTGTAGGTTAATGAATAAATTCCATGTTGGTCAACTCTGTGGACCAGTATTTGCTGGAATTGTCAAGTATTTACCGGTAAATATTGCCAGCATAGAAAATACAGATGCTTGTCTATATATCTAAAGAGGCAAACACATAATCTCCCAACAGACTGTTGATATTATCTTTGCCAGCTGGAATGCCACTTTGTTGGTAATCACACTTGGTGGCTTGTTAGTTGTATCCCCTTTGCATGGAGGCAAGTTAAAGTCACGGTGGAAAAGTAGACTTTAGCCATAGCTAGGCTAGCCTCTGGGGAAGTTGCTGTCTCTGGCTTATTTCTACCACTGATCATAAATATATAAATTACTAGGATCATTTTGTTTCACAAGGTTCCATTTAGAGCAATTGGACTTTTATGTCTATAGATCTGCATGTTTGAGAGAGGCAGCTAAGTACATTATATGTGTACGGTCAATGTACTTTTAGTTTGGCAGATCTACTGTTCAGGAATTTTATTTTCCTGCAGCCCATGCAGCAGGTCCTGGTGAATGATTGTCATTGAACTCATCAGCAGTAAAAATTCTGATTTCTAATTCTGATGTAGCATTGTAAAACAAAATGATGTCAGTATTTTATGTATACATGAAATAGAAACTATTGCCTATTCAAATATATTGAAAATTTCACCACAAAAAATGAAAATTTTTAGATAAAAAAATTCTGATATTTTTCATATTTTTGCTCAAAACATAGATTGTGGGTATTCGTTAGACCTGCCTCGGCAAGGTGGTTTTAACGAGTACCCACAATCTATTTTTTGAGCAGAAATAAGAAAAATATCAGAATTTTTTTATCTAAATATAAAAGTGGGGTTTAAGGAGTCAAATTTATATAGGTATGTTTTCGCGATGAAAAAGGATACTTTGACCTACCATTTGTGCAAGTTAGAATGTAAGTTTCTTTAGACTTAGAAAATGCATTTATTCCTCTAAACAAGTAATTTGCATAGTTAGAATCTGTCTGCAATTACTTATTTCAGGTCAGGAATCTGCACACCCATCATATATAACTACTCTGAAAGTTGGAGTTAAAATGGAGACCTCTGAAACTCACTGACAGTGACACTGATGGTCAGGTTTGGAATATTTACAGACATTAAGGGTAAGATAAGTGGCGGGCAGATTCTAAAGGTGATCCCCCAATATTAAGAATGTGTAACTTACAATACGATATATTAATACTTCCTAGATTCGAAACCGAAAGTAAGTGAGATTTACTGAAAGATAAATTCTTGAAAGATAAATCATAATAAACTTACCTATCACTGTGAAACATTCGAATGCTTGCTTTCCCAATTTTAATTTCCGCTAAAATAAATCAAAGCTGTATCGAAATTCTGATTTTAATCTTAAAATATGTAGGTTTCAGTTTGTTGTGACAACTTTCGATTTCACAACTGCTCTATATCTTTGCGGCGCTTGTTTTATTTTATCGGTGTTGAAGTAGACGTCTGTTGTTGTTTCGTAATGCTCCGCCGCTGACTTTTCGGCGCACCCGGAGAAACAGGTGAAATACTGATGGCCAAGTATATAATATCTGTAAAAAATAGATACACAACGTAGGAACGAAAGTATATTTACATACTTATAACAATGAAAAAAGGGAACGGGACAGATTCATAAAAAAAAAAAAAATCCTGGGTTTCGAACCCGCAACCCTCAGCGTGGTAGGCGAACCGGTAACAAGACGTTTCGCCCCCAAGTCGTTTCCCCCCAGGTCGTTTTGCCCCTATTCGTTACGCCTCTATTTTTTACCCTTGGTCGATTTGCCCCCCCCCCCCACACCCCCAGTACCATTTCCCCCCTAGTCGTTTCGCCCCCCCCCCCCCCTTCCAATCCATAACCCCTAATCGTTTCGTCCACAACCATGTTTAATCGTGTCTTGTGCGTGTGTGTATGAATATAATGTCATATTATATCATATAATATCATATATATAACATTCATATACATTTGTATGGAGAAAGAATACAGTTTAAGTAAGCACACAAAGATCATTTTGAAGAAGGACAGTTGTCAGCTACTGGCGAGCGACTGGGTACTTAGTACATTAAACGCAGTTTAAAAGTCTACAAAAAAAAATGAATATTATGCAAATGCGCGTTTGTGTGTGTGCTTGCGTGCGTGCGTGCGTGTGTGTGTGTGAAAGAGAGAGATTTCGCCAGTAATCAACAATTCAACAAAAGAGCAAGAATTATGAATAATAAAGTACAATTATGATCGAATAATAATATATTTTTTAATGTTTTTCATATGCGGGGAAAATGAAGACAGACAAGAAAGAATGAAAGAAAGAAAGAAAGAAAATATTTTGTTTTGTGAATCGATGTCGGCATTCACTGTAGTTTTTTAATCAAAATTAATAAAGTTTTAACTGTTGTGATCCATACCGTTAATCATCTGGTTTACGCGATTAATAGAGAGGTGTGAAAACATGTGCTCTTATTAAACGGCTTTAATCTTCTCGTTAGTATATTTACCTGTTTTAAATAGTGTAATTTAAAAAAAAAAAAAGATGTCGGTTGACCCTTTGACATTGTCGGTGAAAAACGACGGTAAAAGGTAAAATGGAATCCCAAATTGTGATAATTGGCATATCTTTTGAATGAAGAAAACTTCATATGCCGACGTCAGGGCTAGACAAGACTGTAGAATGTGTAACAACTGACAGTGTATTGCTCAGAGGGCATTACATTACGAAAACACGCCTATTCAAATACATTGAAAATTTTACAACCAAAAACGGGAAAATTTCCAGACAAAAATTATGATAATTTTCATATTTCTGCTCAAAACGTAGATTGTAGGTACTCGTTAGAACCGCCTCGGCGAGGCGGTTCTAACGAGTACTCACAATCTATGTTTTGAGCAGAAATAAGAAAAATAATGTATACCCCTGTAAACCCCAGTTTTACTGTATAAAAGTCGGGTTTCAGGGGGTCAAAATTATATAGGCATATTTTCGTGATGAGTTTTCACTGAATATTCGTGTTGTTAAAGGAAAAGCAATATTGATAAAAAAAAAAATGTGTCTAAGATGAACGATCTTGAAAAACGATGCATTAAGACTTTATGATGTCATAAAATCTCCTTAAATATTTTCAATGACGGCGTCCATGCTTTGACAAGACGTTTAATGTACTGTCTTAATCAAAATTGCCCTTTCCTTTTGGATTTTAACACTCTCATCCCTGAGTTCCTGCAGTAGACTCTTCTGTCTCAGACATATAATCTATTGTTGCAGATGGTGCAAAATCCGGAACCGAATGGCAAACAGTGTAGATCTTGATGAGGCGGCTAAGTTTGAGCCGACGCATGTTTCTACACAATTTGCAAAGGTATATATTTTTATCTGCAGGGTTGAAAGAGGTATTCATCAAATTTAAAATGTTTACAAAAGAAAATATATTGGAAAAGAAAAAAAAAAGAAAAAAAAAAAAAAAACAGAAAAAAAAAGAAATAACAGCTAAGAAAAAGAAAATAAAAATAAAGAAAAAAGGGATGAAAAAGTAAAATATAAATAAATAAATAAATAAATAAATAAATAAATAAAATCTTTGAGGAAGACAATCCCAATATTTTAGTGTAACAAGTCCTAGTCATACCTCACAGGGCAACTTTTAAGGCCCGGTGCCAGCCGGGAACTAAGGATAAGTTATCCTTAGGCTGACGTGACAGGGCGATGACAGGTTTGTGAGTTGTTTCTCAAATAACATTTAGCCCAAGCTCCCAGTCCCAAATTTTTCGTCAACCCTACACGATTTTGGCCAGAAGGTTTGATGCATTTTTATAGTAGAAGCATACCAGGTGTACCAAACACGGGTGAGAGTATGGTATTTTAGAGTGGCGAAAGTCTTCAAAATGGCCATCATCCAAGATGGCCGCCATCCCAATAATAACATTCACTTAGGCATCTGCAAACTAATATTTCACTTTAACAGATTAATTATCTGTACTCGTTACACAATCAAACAGCAATAACTTCCATATAAGAAAAAAAATAACATTTTTTTTGCAAGCATTACAATGTAAAAATGCAGTTTTTGCATGTACTATGATATATTCTGTCTTATTCCCATGTTCTAACCTGTTTGAAGGTTAACAGTGTTTATTCTGTTTATTGTAGAGCTTCATTCATTAGCTTTAAAAACAGACTACAAATATATAGCACATATATAGACATAAACTTAGAGTGGGTGGGGTAAACACTCAGTTTCACAGCAAATTAAATCTGGTTGTAGACACAATAAATACAGGTAAATTCTTGTGACACAGTCAAAACCGTTAGTGGTATATCTTTCTGATGGATACCTTTCCATTTGTGTTTATGCATTAGAATCGAAAAAGATCAGCTCTAGTATGTGATTAGGTAAGTAACAGATCGCTAACCATCAGTTGTAATTAGATATATCACTCACACTTTCTGATTTGATCTGCTTTTCGACGGATCTCTAATTTGTGTTCGAATATTCCACAAATCTCATCTAGAGCTGATCTACTTCTTTATCAAAATAAATTTTACACTTCAACTAGTCTATAGACCTACAGCATTCAGTTTGCTCACATCTCCAATGCATCTGTTTCCAAGCGAATTCGTTCACATCTTGACGCTTGCCCACGAAAAGAGCAAGCAATATCACATTGCATTTCAATCCACTTGCATGGACAATTTCTGATACATTTTTTCTTGCATTTACAGTAGGTATCTGTTACAAGATTTTCAGGTGTGGTTCTGTTTTGTAGCAAAATCGGTTTAGTCGACCCTGTTTCACAGGTCCAGCCAAACTTAAATGGATCTAGTACTTCTGGGACTGGTTCTAAATCTGACACCCAAATGTATGTTTGAAACACAGCTCGAACATGGTTTTGTGATGCATCATCAGTTGGAGGTAAGGCCTCTAGATATGTATGACCTCCATAATGTACATGTGCTCTCAGAGAATTTAAGGTCTCAAATTCCTTATCCTTGGCATAAAGACGTACAAATATCTTGGTGGCCATAACGTTGACACGGTCTATTACTTCCTGACTGTTGTCATCTTTGATGCCTCTGCTCAAAGGAGCAAGTTCAGATTCCATTTTTAGTTCACTAATAGCTTTCATAAATGCCCGTTTGCCTTTCCCAAACACAAAACTATTTGTGTCACATCCACTAATAGCATGCAGCAATGGAAGCATGTCCCTGTCATTTTCACCAAACCATGCACTATTTCATGGATAGGAATATAATGTACCTTAGATTTTGATAAATAGCTCTTGAAGTCCATCCTCTCGAAGCTGTTTAAAATGAAATAAGGCCATGACAACAATATCTGTGTCTGAAGCACATATTGTAACTCTTCCACTTCCACATTTAACTGCAACAGCTACATGAAGGAAAAACTCGTGTGTCTGCTTCTTCATGAGTGCTTGTCAACATGTGTTTCTCCTCATCACGTATATTATATTCCACATTAGAAGCTGAACTTACCACTTTCATTTCAATTCTGTTTTTAAATCCACCTGATAGGAATAGATGAGTTCCAGAATGTAAAATATCTGAACTCTCAGTCCACACTGCGAACACGAAAGCTAACACGTTAGCTTTGCTTGTGCTATTGCACAATATTTCATCAAAATTTCTCAGAAATAACCCTTTTCTCATTTCAAATTCTCTGAGAGACTCCTTTCTTCTTTGTCGACATCCACTGGCCTCTTTGAGATTCACATACCTGCTATTACTGTCTTGAATCCCATATAAACCATCATATCTGTACTAGATGGATATTTTGTGAGGGATAAGTACTAGTGATATTGTCGAGGATTCTTCTGGCATAATTTTCATTTTCTTCATTGTGTAATGGTGGCCTTGATCGAATATACCACATTACATCAATGACAACACTAGAGGTAATTTCACCTTCATCGATTTCTGTAGGCCAGTCATCTAAATCAGCTTTTTCTTTCATAATGCCCAACATTGATGACTTATTACCAGTCCGAAGCATAGCTTCTTTAGTTTGAATGTTTTCTTCTGCCAGTGACGGTGGATATTTCCTCATTTCATGGGAAAGAAACTCTTCCAGTTGATTTTTTTTCCTTCCTCATGTCTGTTTCGTAACATAAGAGCTCTTTTTAAGATCTGAATTTCACCTGCAAGGTCACTTCATGTAGACTTTGTCTTTTCTGCTATATGGCTTTTCACTGTATTTGCCATCGTTTTAAGGTTTAATTTAGTTAATTTACCAGTTTCAACATAGTTTCTCAACGCATTTTCTCCTTTTTCATTTAGCTGAAGAAGGTCATCTGTGATTTCTTCACTGGCTTTAAGGCCACTTGCAATGTTTACAAGGGCCTTTGTGTCAGAGTTTGTGAAGAGGTTTATCATCTCAACATTGACAGTTTCAATAATGACCTTCCTTTGTTCTGTTTCTCTTGACACTGTAGTTCTATTATCCTCATGATGATGTGTTTCTACCTCGTCCATATGAAGCATGGTTTTAACAGCTGATGTGACCCCTGCAGCAAATGGTAAGGTAAGAAACCATTTTTCTTGTGTCTGTATTTTCAGAGTTATGCCCTTAAGACCTGCTTATCCAGTCTTCCCTTTTGCATCACAGTTTTGGGAGCATTCTAAGGCCATTTCAGTCCATATGCCATTAAAATTTCCACATGCCCTCTTCACTATGAAATTACCTTGGTGAAATTCTGTTTCAACCTCAGGCGCAGTCTGAAGCAATGCCTTTATTTCCGCAAGGTATGTGACAACTGCTTTCACATATTTGTGGTGATCAGCGGCTGCAATAACCTTTGCCATTTGTGTGACTGCTGTTAAATGTTCATTCCATATGCCTTCGCGTTTTGCATGGATATATAACAAAACAGTTTGAATAAGTTCTACATAATTCAGCCAGAATTTGTCAGTTTTGTATTCAGACCTTGACAGTTTGAATTCATCTATTAGTGACTTTATTTGAGCAGAACATTAGCACATTTCATTCACAGTGCTCAAACATTTACCTTTGTCTGTTTTGACAGCACTTTCAAGATTACTTAGGCAGTCACATAAGCTAGTAAATACACTCAAGTCACAGCCTTTTTTGATACAGAAATCTTCAAATGCATACCACCACATAGCAATCATCGCCTCATGCATCCTCGTGTGCGCATTAATGGCCTGGTAATATCCCTTACCTGACAGGACCTTATTTACTGTGCCTTCAAGCATCACTTTGCTTTGAACCAGAATGTCACTTAAACCAGAGCCAGATATAAATTTACCAACTGCACCCAGATATTTCATTAGTAAGTGAAAACCTCCTGAACGCAAAATCAAATTTGTGAAGTTATCAGCGTTTTCCTTCCTCAGTGTATAACTTATCTCACAGATTGCTTGATCCTGCGTGACCACTGTGTGCTTTAGTCCAAGTTTCTCACTGCTTTTCATGCAGATTTTGAGTGCCTCTTTTACTACATCAGGGTTTTCTGTATTGAGTGTAGCATCGGGACCCAGGGTGAAGTTAGTTATCTGTAAAAGTGCTTTAACCCCCCCCCCCCCCCTCCCCCCGGTGGTTTACTCTACTGACCGTTCTAAGGCGGTGGTCCCGGTGTTAGTCTTACTCTTTGTTGCTTTGTGGTTTATTCTACGAGGCGACTTGTTGTATGTCTTTCCGTGTGTCATTTTGTTCTTGAGTTTTTTTAGTCCTTTTAGTGTTGCGAATACCTCGCGTGGGGAAGAGAGAGCTAATCTTAGTGCTTTTCGTACGTTTGTTCGATTTGTGCTTGTTTGGATTTGTCGGTTTCCTCTTCCTCTTGGGGTCTGGGAAGGGCTGCGGTTTGTGATTGTGGCACTCCCTGGACTTTTCTCTTACCTTTTTTTGTTGGTGGGTTTTGTAAGAAAGGACAATAGCCGATTGCAGTTGCTGCCGTATTTTACTGGCTGATGGTGGCATTGAAAACCTTCCACCAAGAGAGAGAAAGTTAATGCAATGCGTTTAAATGTATGCATTATTAAGAAACTACCAACAGAAAATACACATGTACTTTGTATAAAGACACTCAGCTGAAAACTTAATTTGTTAACATTTTATCGCTTTTTGCCGCAATGCCAACATAAATGTTACATGTATGCCATACCAGCCGGTATTATTTTACCAATGACATTAAATATGCAGAGCAAAAGGAACATGATTTTCTTCTCACAGCACATTTTTACTTAATATGCTTACTGCATGTAGTTTAATTTGTTTTTCCCTCAAAATATTCAGTCAGATTGCAAAACATTGAAGATTCATTATTTTTAAAGGCGACTACAACTGCAACTGCACTCTTTATACAACACCAAAGAACACGGTTTTTGATGAAAACAGTATAAAGCTAACTTCTGTTTATTTTTATACACAAATATTTGGTTATCACATTGATATTGTATGCTTTCGTAGCATTTAGCTAAGAAGACTACTGTATATTCAATTTTAGCTATAAAAATTATATTTATGGTGGTCATCTTGAATGGCGGCCATTTTTAACACTTTCGCCAGCGAAATTAATCATACTCTCACCTGCTTTATGATCTACTAGCATATATCTTTCAAAAACACACAAGAAACCTTCTGGCCAAGATTGTGTAGGGTAAACGAAAAATTTGATCAGTACTGCGATTGGGAGCTTGGGCTAATTATACAACAAACGTTGTTGAAATGGTGTCATCACGAAAACATGCCTATATAATTTTGACCCCCTTAAACCCCAATTTTATATAGTAAAACTGGGGTTTACAGGGGTATACATTATTTATCTTATTTCTGCTCAAAAACATAGATTGTGGATACTCGTTAGAACCGCCTCGGCGAGGCGGTTCTAACGAGTACCCACAATCTATGTTTTGAGCAGAAATGTGAAAACTATCAGAGTTTTTTATCTGAAAATTTTCAGTTTTTGGAGATGAAATTTTCTATATATTTAAATAGGCGTGTTTTCGTAATGTTATTATCCGCTAAATGTATTAAAACATTTCTGCTGAATGGATTCTTCTATCTTTTCTCTTTGGACCGATCCATTTAAAAAATGGGAGTATCTGCTTAGGTTTTACTGTTACCATGTTTTACAGAAATTCCTGCGGTTAATGAAAACAGAGGTCTGCGGCGTCTGATCTGGGTATATGCTGTTTGCCCATGCCCCTTTCATAGGACGCCATCACGAAAACACGCCTATATAATTTTGACCCCCTTAAACCCCACTTTATATAGTAAAACTGGGGTTTACAGGGGTATACATTATTTTACTTATTTCTGCTCAAAGACATAGATTGTGGGTACTCGTTAGAACCGCCTCGCTGAGGCGGTTCTAACGAATACCCACAATCTATGTTTTGAGCAGAAATGTGAAAAATATAAGAATTTTTTATCTGATTTTTTTCCTTTTTTGGTTGCAAAATTTTCAATATATTTGAATAGGCATGTTTTCGTAATGCATGCTTAGATCGCTGAGCAAATGGGTTAATGTTCCTTATAAATGTGCCTCATCTCCATACGGTCTTTTAAAGATGATTGAATATAACTTTCGAGACGTTAGGGGGCAAGTAGTGTGTGTGTGTGGGGGGGGGGGGGGGGAGGGGGGGGGGCAGCGGAAACGACCAGGCGCGAAACGTCGTGGGGCAGAAACGTCTAGGGGAGGAAGTGGATTGGGGGCGAAACGTCTCGGAACCGGCGAACCCTCTCCCGACTGTTATAGGGGCTGTTTCATGCCACCCGAAAACTAATTATATATCGCTGAGCAGCTACAATTTTCTACAGCTAAAAATAAACATAACTCAATAATGTGCCTATGGAAGGATAAAGAGTACAGTATCGTTCGAAAAGAATTTTACGTATCATGTTTTTATTTTTTAGTATTTTCTTGTTTAGGTTTGTCCTCTTGAAAACACTTTTCAAAGCATAATGTACAATGATTAAGATGGCGTGCCCTTTTACGGTAATAACAGAAAAGGTCGTTGTGCAGATTCTTTTTGATTGTATGGCATATTCGTGATTTCATACAGCTGCTCAAGACGATGAGCTTAAACGACTACGTCGAATAAAAAGTACACAAGTTAAAGCTTTTCGAAAAGACTTGACATCTTTTAAGCACGTTTTTCAATGAATCTGTCTCGCCCAGCCTAAGCCACTCCCATCAGTCATGCCTCTATTAGAGGGATTTTAGCCTCCGTGCTGCCATTCAAGAATTTTAGAAAGCCTCGACTTTCTTTCTTTTCTTTCTTTCTCTGTATACTGCCTCACGCCCTCACTCCCTAGGGGAATGATCTCTTTAAGACAGAACAGCATGTGCTCGACTGTTCTACAAAAATGTGTACATCCTGATTGCTGTTCCCCTCCCTGAGTATACATCACGAAAATATACCTATATAATTTTGACCCCCTTAAACCCCACTTTTATATAGTAAAACTGGGGTTTACAGGGGTATACATTATTTATCTTATTTCTGCTCAAAAACATAGATTGTGGGTATTTGTTAGAACCGCCTCTCCGAGGCGGTTCTAACGAGTACCCACAATCTATGTTTTTGAGCAGAAATATGAAAATTATCAGAGATTTTTATCTGAAAATTCTCAGTTTTAGGGGGTAAAATTTTCCATATATTTGAGTAAGCGTGTTTTCGTAATCTCTCTCTCTCTATATATATATATATTGTTAGAACAAGTATTAGGTATATGCATTCTCTCCATTTTGTCCAGAAACCAGCTACAGCCAATTCCGGACAGCCAGTTACTATAAATATTTGATTTGTTGCATTACGAAAACACGCCTATTCAAATATATGGAGAATTTCACCACCAAAAACTGAAAGTTTTCACGTAAAAATTCTGATATTTTCCATATTTCTGCTCAAAACATAGAGTGTGGGGACTCGTTAGAACCGCCTTGCCAAGGTGGTTCTAACGAGTACCCACAATCTATGTTTTCAGCAGAAATAAAACAAATAATGTATACCCCTGAAAACCGCAGTTTTACTATATTAAAGTGGGGATTATATTATATAGGCACGTTTTTGTGATGTATTTTTGACCATTGTTCAGTGAAATAGACTTCCCCGTCATATCCCTGTCCTCCCAGAACTAATGTAGATTTCTTCAGCTCAGAGGTAGGGACAGTCTCACACTGCAAGCCCTAAATCACAACACTTGTTTTTTTTTTTTTTTTTTTTTTTTTTTTGTTGTTGTTTTTCTAACTTCTGTAACTTAAATTTTAGCATTTTAATCTTTCTTATATTGCTTTTAATTCTTTCTTTTTCTTGACTGACACCTCTGCATACCTGTCTGTTCCAAAGCCCTAAATCACAATAGGTGCTTTGTTTTGTTTGTAACTTCTTCTGTAACTTAAATTTTAGCATTTTAATCTTTCTTATATCTTGCTTTTATTTCTTTCTTTTTCTTGATCTGACACCTCTGCATACCGGTTCCAAAGTCCTTTTTAAAAAATGATTAAAATTTTTGCAAACAGTGGAGACTCTAATCAGACTGCGGCGTCTGATCTTGGTCTGCACTGTTTGCCAGTTAACCTTTTGAGCGTCTTCTTGGGTTTATCTTTGAAAATCCCTACCCTCTCCTTACCACACTTATTCTAATACATTATGAAAACAAACCTATTCAAATATACTGAAAATTTTACCACAAAAATATGAAAATTTTCAGATGAAAAATTCCTATATTTTACATATTTCTGATCAAAACATAGATTGTGGGTACTCGTTAGAACCGCCTCGACGAGGCGGTTCTAACGAGTACCCACAATCTATGTTTTTGAGCAGAAATAAGAAAAATAATGAATACCCCGGTAAACCCCAGTTTTACTATATAAAAAGGGGTTTAAGGGGGTCAAAATTATATAGGCATATTTTCGTGATGTTCATTTGAATACCTGGTGATGTGTACTGAAATACTAGTTGCATGACAAACAGTTCAGGCCCTGATCAAATTTCCCCATTTGAAGCAGATTGGTCTGGGTGACGTCTACGTCGCGTGTGAGCTGTCACATATAGAGCAACGATGCAGTGGGGTCGAGAAATCCTTGTGCTTTCTTGTCAGCGGAAGGTCGAACCCATATCGGTGCCAGTATGGGACAGCTCACACGCGACGTTGCTTTATACAAGACACATCACGCGCGACGTTGATGTCATGATGTTTCATATTGTTATCTAATGACGTGTGGTTTCTACATTTGCGGCGTTAAACGCTGAATCAAATTGTTTGTAACTGTTTTGTGTGTGTGTGTGTATGTGTGTGTGTGTGTGTGTGTGTGTAAACAAGAACATCAAGTACGAGTATCCGTCGTCTTAACTGAAATAAAAGGAACATTTCGCTAACAAAATTAGTTGGTTTGTTGAAATTTTTATTTTTCATCATTTTCCCGGCATTTCCTGTAAGAAACGAGAGAAGAGGGCACTGTTTTCTTGGTGACATGTGAGAAAAAGAATCGATCAATGCTTTTCAGTGACGACAGGAAAAAGCCGACCCTCGGGTCCACCTCTCCAGTAGGAAACTTGCCAAGTCACGTTTCCCACTGGAACTTTGGACCCTCGGGTTGGGCTTTTCCTATCCCCACTGAACATCAGGGATTCTACTTATCCTCCCCAGGTTTTCTTGCACACCAGGTAAGGAAATCCTGGATTTTACTCTGGGATAGAAATTCTTATTCTACCCAAATTATCCTGCCCAGAGTGAGATAAAATCGAGAATTCTCTAGTGTTTTGATATACAATGATTGTATAGGACGTCACGTATGTCATCATTAAGTTGACGTCAGTGAACGTAATGACGTCACTAAACGTCACGTAATATTATCACAATATGGTGGACTTCTGCAATCGAAGTGACTGCATCTCGGACTGCATTACTAAAAATCCAGGGCCCAGTTGTTCAAAACTAACGATGTCGTTAGTTAACGATTCGTTAAAATTTACACAAATATGCTGAAATTTTTTGCTGAAAAAATGTGAGTAGCTTTTGCAGAGCAAAAGCTACTCACATTTTTTCAGCAAAAAATATCAGAATATTGTATATTGAATCTGCTAAAACAGTTAACGAAATGACCCTTAACGAGCTCGTTAAGCTAACGACGCTTTGAACAACTGGGCCCAGGTTCAAAAATGATAGGTATGCAAGAAAAAAAAAATCCGTCATTGGTGTGAGGGATAGATAGAAAAATCCGTCCATCGGGATCACAGTCTGGCATCACTCGGAGAGCTTCGTGACGCCGGACAGTGACCCTCGGGACGGATTTATTTGATAGAGTCTTACATGTACATGTATATTATTGTCTACTCCAATCTTAGAGCATTACGAAAACACGCCTATTCAAATATTTTGAAAATTTCACCACCATTTTTATTATATATATACAAATGTATATATATATATATATATATATATATATATATATATCTGCTCAAAACATAGATTGTAGTACTCGCTAGAACCGCCTCGCCGAGGTTCTAACGAGTACCCACAATCTATGTTTCTGAGCAGAAGTAAGAAAATTAATGTATACCCCTGTTAACCCCAGTTTTACTATATATAGTGGGGTTTAAGGGGGTCAAAATCATATAAGTATGTCTTCGTGATGGTTTGTCATTGCTCCGGTAGCACTTTATGAAAGTTCATGGACTAGTCCAATGCTATTTTCCATGAACTGCGTAATGTTATATTATAACCAAGTATTAGCTTTCACAAAGCGTTTGGTCTTCGCTTAGGACCCATTGTGCTTGGTGTGCTAAGCGTAGACCAAGTTTTTCGTGAAAGCTAATACTTATTGCTTTAACCATAATACTTATCATGTGGATACTGTATTGTCCTAAGCTATCTATTCATATCTATAATACTGAGAGCAAACGTATACTGATAACACTAAAAAATATACTATCCGAAATTTACTAAGAGTCCACATCATATTAGAAAAAAAGATGTTCCGATTTTGATTTTTAATTATTGTTATTGACAGATGAAAATTTAAGTGGCGATTTCCAGGAAATACCACAGTCATGGAGCACCGTCTTCTCGAGACACGAAAAGAAAGACAGAAGAGGAAATAAATAATGACAAAAACAAGCGCCACAAACCCAGCAGATACACACTGTTGAAATAACGTCGATTCAACGTTGATCCAACGTCAAAACGTTGGATCACCGTTGAATCGACGTTATTTCAACGTTATGTCCCCGCTGGGAAGGAGTGTAACAGAGGAATGCTGGTGTGTGTGGGATATGTATTTAACCCATTTTAGACTGAATATACTCCCCCACATTTTGTATTGGAAGAGTCAAATATCAGTTTTAAGTATGTCAGGCTATGTGAATAAGATATTTCTAGAGAAAAATGGCTAAACTAATTGCAAACCAGTGGTGACCCTGATCAGACACCGCATCTGGCGTTTGATCTGAGTCTGCACTGTTTGCCTATTACCTTTGTGGGGGTCTGCAGACTGAATTGGATTAAAGCTCGCAGAATTGCAAATTGATATATCTTTACTAATGATTGACTTTTGAGTACATTATTTGAAATTTTAGCACGCGCATCGCAAAACCAACAAGATGGCATGTGCGCCCGGCGAAGACTCAGATCACCCTGGGCATTCGTCCAGTCTGATCAGAGTCTTCGATGTGCGCTCAGTTGGTAGATAAGAACCCAAGCTTTCTTCATGCGGACAGCGAAGACTCTGATCAGACTGGGCGGATGCCCAGGCTGATCTGAGTCTTCGCTAGTCTCACAAGAATCATTGTAGGTTTTGTCGTGCACTGGCTAATTCATTTTATTGATAAAGGCAAATGTTGGGTAGTGTAATTATAATTTAGCCACAACCCGAGAAAATGCACCGTCTGATATGTGCGTCGTATATCTGCGCAGTCTTAACAAGTTCTTAATTGTCCGCATGAAGACATTGTTCATTCTTGGCTATCAAAAACTCGCCCCGTGAGGTTCCTGCTCAGATGGCGCAATTGCGCAGGCTGATCTGAATCTTCGCTGGGCGCAAATGTATATGGTACATTTTTTGACGTTCCGGCTCATGTATTATCTACTTGAAATGTATTAAATGGATACATAATAATGATGTCTAACGCACATAAAGGCTCTTATGCAATTTGCGCTTTTACGCAGGCTGATCAGAGCCTTCATTTTCCGCTTACAGAATCAATGGATATTGTATCATATGTCGACGAACAGATAACGTCCAGATCAGACTGCACGGATGTGCATGCTCATCTGGACCTCCGCTGTTCGCATACGACATAAGGGCCTATTTCCCACGGTTGCGCATCATTTTGATACATGTGAAATTTCTAACTTCCTTATGATCAACAAAGTTTGTGCTTTATTTATGATATTTAAATAAACATGCAGGGATGGTTGCGAAACGAAGACGAGAAGAGGTTAGATTTTTATTTTATTTTATTTTTTTATTTTTTTTATTCTTCTTGTTTTTTTTTTTTTTTTTTTTTTTTTTTTTTTTTGGCGAGGTTTAAGGCTTCTCTGACTGCTCGGCTTTTCATGATTTTGGCTGTCAGAACACCTTTACCATGATAGCCGACAAAAACAATAAATTATATGACTTTTTAAATATATGCGTTTCTTATTGAGAGAATGTTGTATTGCTTACATGATAAAATTTTAATATGAGTATACATTTACATACTTCTAACAGGGAAATTACACATGTATATACAGTATCATGTTTTAAAAACAACTGTCATTGATGATGTTCTTTTATTAGAAAATGCATGAGCTTTGTTTTAAAAATAAAATTTTTCCTACACAAATCTGTGACTTTTTCAGTTATTATTTTTCTATGTCTTTATTCTCCTACATATTCAGTCTAAAATGGTACGCGTAGACACTGACGTCATATGAACGAAGGATCGTTTGAGAGTGGAAAAAATAAAACATATTCAGGGAGGTGGCGTCGAGGAATGAGGAGAAACTGTCAGAATTGTGTTCCTGACTTGTGATTAGGGTTCCACTCCAAAAGGAAAGAATTTATGGGGCGACTTTTTACTATTTATTCCCTATTTATAGATATCCATAATTATTTATGGATATCCATAACACGAATTAGTGATATCCATAATTCGAATTAGTGATATCCATAATTATTTATTGATAGCCATACTTCGAATAAATGATATCTATATTTTTTGATATCCATACATCGAATTAATGGCATTCATAATTCAATTATGGATATCAGTAATTCGAATTATAGATATTCAATTATCTAAATGATTTAAAGGTATCACTAAATTATCGAATTATGGTTTCACTTATTCGATTTATTTATATCACTAATTCGAATTATGGATGTGGCTTAATCTGACCATTTAAGGATATCAATAATTCGAATTATGGATAATACTGATTCGAAAGAGTGATATCCATAGTTCTAATTAATGATATCCATAATTCATTTAGATTATTGGATACCTGTTATTCGAAATTTTGTTACCACTTATTCGAATTATGGATATCAAACATTTTTCTTTGAATATAGTAAGTGTAAATATTATAGCGTCTGCGGTGGATATCTATAATTAGATTTAGTGATATCCATAATTCGAATTAGTGATATCTATAAATCGGGCTGAATTTTGGATATCAATGATTCGAAGTAGTCATATGAATAAATGGGATGATTTAGTGATATCACTAAATCGAAATATGGATATCCATCATTCGAATTATGGAAAGCTATAGGTAGGGAATAAATAAAAAAAAACAAAAAAAAAAAAAAAAAACGACACTCCATAAGAATTTGCTCCCACGTTCTTTTTAGAGTAAGACTTAACACTCTGGGTAAAACTTTCAGCAGACGACATTTTAAAATATTTGTTCATGGTTTTCCCAGTAAAATGGTTTTGATATCTGGTGCGCATTGCCTCTATTTGAGACAGTTTGCATGAAATATATTTTTCCCAGAACACAGGATTTGACATTAAATGCAAATTGTCTCCAATGGTGACTTGCATGAACTGTCAAATCCTGTTTTCTAAGAAAAATAAGAAAACTATCATGTCGTCTGCTGAATTAGCCAAGAGCACTAGCGGTAAAGGTTGAAGAAGCGACAGCAAAATCAATCTAGGCATTTGAATAGTAACGACAGCAGCAACAGCAACAACAATAATGATAATAATGATTTTATTATTGATAATAATAATAATAGTAATAATAAATATTATTATTATTATTATTATCGTTATTATTATAATGAAAAATAACACATGTAATAAAAATGATAATAATTATAATAATTATTAAATGGCCAGAAGTTGCAAAGGGCCATTACTCCAACACATTTCATATCTTTATTATTATTATTATTATTATTATTATTATTATTATTATCTTGTTATTTACCGGCGCGGAATCGCGTCGGTCTCTTAATATAGCTTTGGATTTTTATATACATTGTATATGGTAGAGTGTTCTATTAGCTCACAAAGATTTTTTTTTTTATATTTGCCGGGATCGTCGGTTTTTATATTTGCTGGGATCGTCGGTGTGTGGTGTGATGTTTCACCCTTTGTATCTGTCGGGAACACTATTGTTTGACTTTTCATCCAAGCTATTAATTTGTTGTTTTCAGTAATGTCTAACTTTGAATGCGCATGTTGAGACACTCAGGGGGGGGTGGGGGGTGGGGGGTGGGGGGGGGGGGGGGGCTAGGACCTGGTTGTTTGGCTGAGAATGCTCGTATGAACAACTAGCTAAGGTTCTGGCGAGATTGCACAATTGCGCAATGAGTTAGAAGACCGCTCGTCGAGCCGCACAAATAATTGTTTGGAGCCATTGTGCTTTATGACTGTTCTGTGTTTATGTTGTTGGTGACTTATTTCATTTTCCGGTTTTACTGCAGCAGACTTGGGTCTAACTAACGTCAGCTTCAGGCGAACTATCCTGTCAGGCGATAGGTTTTATAAGAAAATGTTATACATTACAATCTGCTTGAAACACAAACTTTGGAATCCAAAAATAAGCTGTATTATTTAAATACTCTTGTTATATCCAAACAAAAATATGTAGCTGTTATATAAAAAAAATAACTATTAATCATCAGTTTGATATAATCTATACATTTTTCGAATCTATCTTTGAACCATGCTATATCTAAGACCATCTTATAACAAACTGTTATAAACAGATTAATGTCTATTTTATTTTTAATTTCAATCAGATTTCATAAAGCTTAATAAAAGCATACATTAAAGAACACATTGTTTTTTGTTTATTTTTGTTTTACCTGTTACATTGAACATTTATTAAACTTTAGTATACCCTTGTCCCATATCCTTGAGTAAACATAAACAAAATTTGCGCCGGTACTTAGAGACGTTTACGTCTAAATATTTTGTCTTGTTATCATTATTATCCATTGAATATTTTGACAGGACACCGAAGACCTAATAACCATAGAACAAGAGGCTGCTGACCTCAACTATCAACTTCCAGTGTGGAGAAAAATCTGCTTTGCCATTGGTGGCGCTCCGTACCAGACGACAAACACTGTCATCAATTTCTTCATTTCCATCTTCCTTCTTGAAGTAGCACAGGTATCTCTGTCTGTTTGTCTGACCGTCCGTCCGTCTGTCTGTCTGTCTGTTTGTCTCTCGCTTTGTCTTTCTCTTTGTCTGTCTGTCTATCTGTCTCTGCCCCTGTCTCTGTCTGTCTGTCTGTCTCTCTCTCTCTCTCTCTCTCTCTCTCTCTCTCTCTCTAATTTCTTTACATTTTCTTAAAAAAAATATCTTGTTTTAAAATTCGTTTGGCCAAACAACCTTGTATAATCATGTGCATATACAGTTCTGTGTGCTCAGAATCTCATAAACAAATTCATTACGAAAACACGCCTATTCAAATATATTGAAAACTTTACAACAAAAAAAGGGAAACGAGTATCCGAGTATCCACAATCTATGTTTTTAAGCAAAATAAGAAAAATAATGTATACCCCTGTAAACCCCAGTTTGGTACTATATAAAAGTGGGGTTTAAGCGGTCAAAATTATATAGGCGTGTTTTCGTGATGTGGACTGGGAGACAATTAGTATGAAATGTCAAGTCTTGTTTTCTTGAAAAAAAAATACTAATGTAAATAAATTAGCCTAGAGAGCAGTAAAGCTTAAAGTAAAATTCCATTATGTTTATGAAAATTTATATCTTTGACATAAAGCTCAAAATTTTGTTTCACTATTCATCACGAAAACACGCCTATATAATTTTGACCCCATTAAACCCCACTTTTATATAGTAAAACAGGGGTTTACAGGGGTATACATTATTTTTCTTATGTCTGCTCAAAACATAAATTGTGGGTACTCGTTAGAACCACCTCTTCGAGGCTGTTCTAACGAGTACCTACAATCTATGTTTTGAGGAGAAACATAAAAAATATCAGAACTTTTTATCTGAAAATTTTCTTTCTTTTTGGTGGTAAAATTTTCAGTATATTTGAATAGGCATGTTTTCGTAATGTTCACCAAAATGACATCGTTAGCATACTCTCACGTGAAGGTCAATGATCTGACATAGAAATCAAAATTATGGTGTTCAAGCTTTCATACACTTTGACTCTCTATTCAAAGAGCAATAACAAGTCAATATCTGGCCTGAGAACGCTCTCATCAGATGCCGGATAGACCTATTGCGTCGATGTGATAGCACGGCCCTCCCGATCTCTAAATGCACTTACGGGATGAACATGGAAGACTTGTAAGACAGCGTGCACCGCCGAATCTGCGTCAGTTGGAAAGGACGCTAATCAGGGAGGTGGATACTAGTGCGGGCATTTTGGCGTCTTAAGGTACAAGCTGTCAGGCCATTATCGATGCAAAGGATTCTCACACCAGATATTTCGTTTGCTTATTTGTGGCACAGAAATGAGCCTGACCACAGCAATACAACCTGGGCGAACAGGGTATGCTCAGATCAGAGCGCGCTTGTGCGTCTTTGTCGTTCGCTCCAAAGATTCAGTATGATCTGTTAATTATTCATGCAAACAACAAATACTCTGTTCCAATTGTGCATATGCACAGGCTGATATGAGTCATCGCTGTTCGCACACGCCTCAGCATTTGAATTATAATAATACAGTCGACTCTCGTTATCTCGAATTCCAAGGGACTGTCTGAAATACTTCGAGATATCCGTACTTCGACATATCAGATTTGCAGAATTGAGAAAAAAAAAACTAATTCGATTAACCACATTTAACAAATATGTGTGTAATTAGACTCCTGAAGTAGAGATATATTGAAAATATTGTGGAAAAGAGGAGAAATTGCTCATTAGGAGCAATTTCTCCTCTTTTCCACAATAATTTTTACCTGTTGTTAGATTTTCATGTTTAGGCAGGGACCAGATTTTCACTTCGAGATAAGCGGTTATTCGAGATAAGCGAGTACGAGATAGCGAGAGTCAACTGTATTTCCAAGCTTCAGTATCTTGTGGAGCCAGAGAGTTCCTTGTATATAATGAGTGCGCTAGCGCACCAAAAACATACCCTATCCGAAGTGTCACTCAGAGAAACCAAGCACAATACTGTTCAATGCAACTAGTTTTTAACAAGCCTAGTGGTGCAGTGGTCATGTCTCCTGACTCATGAAGGGCTAGGCGCTGCCGTCGAAGCTGGCGTGGGTTCGAACCTCACTCACCCCAGTGGTATTTCATATTTCTCCTACACCTTTTTCTGAAGTATGTATACTTGCATCAATAATGATCCTGAGCCGGATTTCTTTGTTCACACACACACACACACACACACACACACACACACACACACACACACACACACACACACACACACACACACACACAGTTTAAGACAGATGTATGCAGTATACATGATTGCAAAAAGTAACAGTTTGCTAGAAGTAACAAACAAATGGAAAAGCAGGTTTAGTAACTGCAAAATTCTTAAAATACCTTCAACAATTTAGACCCCTCCATGCCTCAGTGTTCACTATATATACGAGTATGTCTTTATTATGAGAAGACATATGTTACACATTACACAGACTTTTAAACGCAATGAGTACAGTAAAATTACGCTGTTAAGACCACACAAAAATAAGACCACTCCGCTAATAAGACAAGCTTTTGCCAGTCCCAAATTGGGTTTTCTTTTCCCTTGTCCTTCTGATCCCGTATATATCCTGTCTTTGCAAACAGCATAGATCCAGCTTCTGAAGCCACCTGATCTGATACTGCACTGTTTGCCATTAAGTATGTGAATTTATGTCAACAATCTGGATCAAGTAATCTGATTGGCTGAAAATTAGAAGTGGGCGTGGCATCTTAATTTATTCAGCGGGACAAGGATTATTATTCTATAATTGAATATTAAGACTGCCCTACTAATAAGTACACTTTAAGACAGTACCAAAGGTGGTCTTGACAGCGGAATTTTATTTGCTTGATCATAACCACTGTTTCTTTGTAGATTTCACCAGAATATGTGTCCATTATTCTGTTTGTTGGAAAAGTATGGGATGCCATCACCGATCCTACATGTGGCTACCTGGTTCATAGATTCAACTCAAGATTGGGAAAGTTTAGACCCTGGTACGTTTGTGTGTGTGTGTGTGTGTGGTGTGTGTGTGGTGTGGTGTGGTGTGCGCGCGCGCATGTGTGTGTGTGTTTTGAGAGAGGAATGTGTGTGTGTGTGTGTGGGGGGGGGGAGTTCGGGGGGGGGGGGGGCGGGGGGATGGAGGTGGGGGTGGGGAGGGGTCGTTGTAAATTAAACGGTGGTGTTAAGAATACTATTACAGTACGTAGAACTTTAATGGCTCAAGTATCTTTGGGATCATGTGAATTTGTTCTAGAAATGGGTAAAAAAGAAAATAGTTAAAGCGACTATGGATTAATCATGGCGCCTTGTCAGTAGGCAAATGGGAATAATTTAGGGATGTATTTTCTAGCTTCTATAAAATAATGCTATGTTGAATGTACTCATTAGAATCGCCTCGATGATATGATTCTAATGAGTGCACACACCATACATTTCAATGAAGAAGATTGATCGGAAGATCTAAGGACTCAAAAACGACATCACGAAAACACGCCTATATAGTTTTGACCCCATTAAACCCCACTTTTATATAGTAAAACTGGGGTTTACAGGTGTGTACATTAGTTTTTTTTATTTCTGCTCAAAAACATAGATTGTGGGTACACGTTAGAACCGCCTCGCCGGGGCGGTTCTAACAAGCACTCACAATCTATGTTTAGAGTAGAAATATGAAATACCAGAATTTTTCATCTGAAAATGTTAATTGTTTGGTGGTAAAATTTTCAATATATTTGAATAGGCGTGTTTTCGTAATGGAGTTCGAATCAGCGACGATAAACGCGTCATCAGAGTTCGAGTCATTGAGGTTTTACTGTATATTAGCATGTGTTAGAGACCTAATATGTGCAGTCATCATAGTGCATCATACCGTATTCGGCCTAATTAGCGCACATACTCCTATAAGCGCACTGTCAAGCATTTCCGTAGTCTTCAGATTACTATTACGAAAACACTTCTTTATAACTTTGACCCCCTTAAACCCCACTTTTATATAGTAAAACTTGGGTTTAAAGGGGTACACATTATTTTTCTTATTTTTGCGCTAAAACATAGATTGTGGGTACTCGTTAGAATAGCCTCGCCGAGGCGGTTCTAACGAGTACCCACATCTATGTTTTGAGAAGAAATATAAAAAATATCAGAGTTTTTTTATCTGAAAATTTTTAGTTTTTGGAGGTGAACTTTTCTATATATTTAAATAGGCGAGTTTTCGTAATGCAGACAGGCTGGTTAGTTTTTGTGTCTTCTTATTTATAAAGGCATATGTTGTGGGTACCCATTTGAATTGCATCGACTTGTCGATGCAAATCAAATGAGTACCCACAACATTTGCTTTTAACAAGTCTATGCAATTTAAACGGGTACCTACAAGATATGCCTTTATAAAGAAAATCTGAAAAACAAATACAAAAAAACAACAACAAAAAACAACAACATCGCATAAGCATCATTTGATCAAGTCCTTCGCTAATCTTTGTGTTTAAAGTTTACCTGTACTGTAAAGGTAGTTACATATTTTACACCAAGTTTTCCCAGTATTGTTTAAAGACTTAAGCACATTGTGCGGTAAATAGATCGAATACGGTATATACAAGTTCTTACACGTTTCTTTGAAGAAATAGCATGTTTATTCTGAATATTCGGACGCTTTAATGCTTTACCTTACCAGTCCCTTAAAACGCCAAGAAAACCTACATCTGAAAATGTCGTCTGTTTATGTCGTCTGCTGAATATTCTTGCAACTGTTTCAAACCTACTTTTGCATACAGGCAAACAGTGTGGGCCTTGATTAGATTGCTCCCAGAGGAGGAGTCTGATCTGGATCCATACTGTTTGCAAAAGTGACTTTTAAAATTACAAGCAGACGGCATAGCAGACGGCAATTGTTGTGATTGGCAGTTTAAGGGTTAAACTTTCTCCAAATCCGGCTATTTTTCTTGCTTGAAGTGAGGAACGCGATGCTCTGCGGCACCTGATCAGGATCTACGCTGTTTATTAATGTCTGTCTGACCAAACATTAAGAGCAAATATGAGACGCGTCACGAGAAAACATGTCTTTAGACATATGTGAACAGCAAAGACCAAGATCCGCGCAGTCTGATCAGCGCCTTCACTGTCTGCTAACAGAATCATATGATACTACAGGATGTATGACTAGAGAGCAAAGTCCCGGATGCTATTTTGGCATGCGCAGTTTGATTTGAATCTGTGCATTTTGCGCATGTTGGAAGGCACTTAATCGCTTGAAGAGGCTCACAATGTTCGTAAACTATTACTCTGTTACAGGATCTTATTTTCTGCGCCGTTTGCATGCGGGGCCTACTTTTGTCTCTGGTATGTTCCGGATCTGTCAGAAGCGGGCAAGTTTGGCTGGTATTTTGTATTCTACTGCAGTTTCCAGGCACTTCTTTCAGTAAGCCTTTTTTTTTTTTTTTTTTGCTCTTCTTTTCAGCTTGTCGTCCCATTAAAGAGACATTGGCAAACAGTGTAGGCCCAAATCAGATGCTGCAAAACGCGGCGTCTGATCAGAGTCTACACTGTTTAAATTAAAATCAGAAATTTCTATAAAACATGGTAATAATAAATCTAACCAGACACTTCCTATATTGGAAATGGACCGGTCCGAAGAATGAAAGTAGAGGAGTCCATTCGGAATAAATGGGTTAAGTAAATTTTCTTGTTTTAACTGGGTATACTGAAGCATACATGTATATCAAAACAATCGTGCAAACTGAATATCCTATTTACCCTAAACATGCAGACAAATGGACACAGAAAAAAATTAGACCCAAAGCAGACGCCACATAACGCGGCGTATGATCGGTCTACACTGTTTGCCACTAATTCGGCAGTCTTTTGGCACATCAAATGGCAGAAAAGTGGATTTGACAAATTTTAGAACAAGTATGGTAAGGAGTAATGGTGTCCGAACATTTAGGGTAAATACAGAAGTCTTTGATATCGTGGTCTATTGAGTTATCAGACATCGATACCCTGACCAGATTGTGCAGGTTCAAGGTCTGGCTCAGCTCTGTGCTGTTCACATCACAGTAGCCATACTACAACAAAACCTATGCCTATGGGTACATGTATATGCGTCGAATGGACTCTTCTACCATAACACTTTGGACTGGTCTATTTTTAATAACAGGGTGTCCGGTTTTTTTTTATTACAATGTTTATAGAAATTCCTGTTTTTAATGCAAACAGTGTAGACCCTGATCAGGCGCCGCAATCTGCGGCGTCTGATCTGGGTCTGCACTATTTGCAAATTACCCTTTGGGTATTTCCCGACTAAAATGGGTCAAACGCTTTTTACCCTTCCATTTCTGAGGTGGGTATCCTATTTTTGAATTTTGACACTTTTTTTTTTTGTTGCAAACATGGATGTCAGTCGGCAAGAACAGAATGGCAAACAGTGTTTATGCTGGCAACGAGCCATCTAATCTTGGTCTACATTGATTGCCAAAGTAGTTTGGCCTACAGTTGGTTGATTTGGAGTTAAACGACCCAGTCAATACAATAAAGGTCATGTCGAGCCGGTCAGTTTACCTAATCACACCTTTTCTCGGAAAACGAGGTCATCTTAGCGTTTAACCAGTACTTGTGCACATTCTTTCAACAGAAACTGACAACTGCCATTCTTGAATCAGCGAAAGGGAGAGAATAACCGTAGGAAATATTTCATGAGCAGTCTCCAAAACAAAATGTTGCCGGGCCCAGCACATTACGAAAACACGCCTATTCAAATATATAGAAAATTTCACCTCCAAAAAATTGAAATTTTTCAGATAAAAAACTCTGATATTTTTCATATTTCTGCTCAAAACATAGATTGTGGGTACTCGTTAGAACCGCCTCGGCGAGGCGGTTCTAACGAGTACCCACAATCTATGTTTTTGAGCAGAAATAAGAAAAATAATGTATACCCCTGTAAACCCCATTTTTACTATATAAAAGTGGGGTTAAAGGGGGTCAAAATATTATAGGTATGTTTTCGTGATGAGGGATCGAAACTGCGACCTCCTGATCATCAGTCGGACGGGTATCTGACTGAGCCATCGGGGCCGGTATTTTGGCAAACAGAGCTGAAAAGGTTTAAGGTCTGAAAATAGAGTTTTAAAGGTAGGATAAGGTATGGAATCAGGAAACACGTCTAATAGACGATCAATCTTTATAGTTTCTCGGCGAATTTGCCATACCAGTCCAAAGGGCACAGAAACATTTTAAGAAGAGAAGCAAACTTATTTGAATGAGTAAACTTCTTTGAATGAGTTATCTATTTTCTGGGCGAATTTGCCATACCAGTCCAGAGTGCACAAAACCCTTTTCAGAAGGGAAGCAAAACTATGTGAACGAGTTGTCTGCACATGTTATCTCTGCGAATTTTGCCATACCAGTTCTGATGTCACCGAACCCTTTTCACAAGGAAAGCAAAACCATTTGAATGAATTGTCTCTCCTAAAATTGTATCCATAGCCATTAAATTATGTCTTACTAGTAAACATACTTTATCTGTGCATCGGTAAAAATCATTCCTTGGTTTACCAACAACAATTATTTGGGCCTTGCAATGCGAAAACGTGTCTTCAGGCACTTGCGGACAGCGAAGACCCTGATCAGACTGCGCGCATGTGCAGTCTGATCAGGGTCTTCGCTGTCCACACAAAGAATCATTGGGCAATATAGAATGTTTCAATGGAGAGCAAATGCCCGAATTAGGCTTTGCGCATGCACGGGTTGAATCTAAATCCGAGCATTTGGCGCATGTTCCGCGACACCTTTTCGCTTGACGTGGTCCATTTTTTCGATTCGCACTCTATACCCAATGATTTCTGTTGTTAACAGGGTTTACATGTACCTTATACCTCCTTGACGATGGCGGTAACCACAAATCAGAAAGACAGAGATTCTGTTACAGCCTACAGTAAGTGTAATCCATTACTCAGACAGAAATCATTAACCCATTTATGTCGAGTTGATTCTTCTACCTTAACTCTTTGGACCAGTCCATTTCCAAGAGAAGCGGTGTCTGGTTAGTTTTTATTATTTCCATGTTTTTAGTAATTCCTGTATTTAATGCAACAGTTGTACCCTGATCAGACGCCGCGTTCTGCCAGTGTCCTTTTATTGGACGCCTGACCTAAATGAGTAGAGAAGTATAATTGTTGTTTCTTAGGTCCTGTGTAGCTTGTTAATTTTGCACCAGTAATTGTGACAAGGACTTTAAACTACGTGAGAAAACGTTGCTTCTGCCTTGTGAGCCCAACGAAGACTCAGATCAGCTTGTAGGTCCGTGCAGTCTGATCAGAGTCCTCCTTGTCCACATGAACATCTTCACCATCGCCTATTCAAAATACGCCCAGCGAAAAATACAACCAGTCTGTCTCAGGCCAAACATGTCTTCGGGCATATGCGGACAGCCAAGGCCCAGATCAGCCTGCACATCCGCGAAGTCTGATCAGGGCCTTCTCATTGGAAACTACAAAATATATGAACTTTGAGCAAAGGCCCGGATGATACTTTGCGCATGCGCAGGATGATGTGAAGATGAGCAATTGCGCATGCTCGAAGGCACTTGATGGTTTGACGTGGCGCATATACTCCAGTACATCTAGGCCCAGTTGTTCAAAACTAATGATGTCGTTAGTTAACGTATCGTTAAACTTTTTTATCATCAAATATGGCATATACGCCAATATTTTTGCTGAAAAAATGTGAGTATTTTAAAGCTATTCACATTTTTTTTTCAGCAAAAATACCTGTGAATTTAGTATTGTACTTACTGGAACAGTTAACATTTTGACCACTAACGAGCTCGTTAAGCTAACGATGCTTTGAACAAGTGGACCCTGTTCTTCTGTCTCCGCTCATTTAGAAGGTGTCATTCAAAAACGTGCCTTCCAGACCTATCAGAAACAGTAAAGTCCCAGCCTGTGCATTTGCACAGTGTGATCAGTTTCTTTGCTTTCTTGCAGAAGCCAAAGATTCTATAAGGGGCGGCGAAGGCCTGGATACACGATATGATTAGGGCCCAAGGGTGGATCCAGGATGATTACTGACAGTGTTCGATTTGACCATATTACCGTACTTTCTCTACATATTCTGAAAGACTGGTCTGAGCAAACACTGTAGACCTAGATCAGACGCCACAGAACGCGGCGTCTTTTCAGGACCAACACTGTTTGCCATTCATCCAGCAATTTTACACACATTCATAGGTAGTAAAACTGACTTGTTGAAGTGACGTATAAGGTAAAGAATCAGGGATGTGAATATTTAGAGTAAATAAGGTAATTCTTAATTATCTAAAATTCCCCATGAAAATAAAATTTTGAGTCAAAGGGGGTTCTACTGAAACCCCTGAACTCCCTGTGAATCTGTTCTGGACCCATTACGAAACCACGCCTATTCAAATATATTGAAAATTTCACCACCAAAAAAAAATGAAAATTTTCAGATAAAAAAAAAATCTATTTCTGTTTTCATATTTCTGCTCAAAACATAGATTGCGGGTACTCCTTAGAACCGCCTCACTGAGGCGGTTCTAACGAGTACCCACAATCTATGTTTCGAGCAGAAATAAGAAAAATTAAATCTACCCCTGTAAAGCCCAGTTTTACTATATAAAAAGTGTCTTTTAGGGGTCAAAATTATATAGGTATTTTTCGTGATACCTACTCTGTCCGTACTTTCCCCCGAATACCTCATTAAGTGTGTATTTTAGGAATGGTTTCTGAGGCGGTAGGAGTTCTTGTTGCGGTTGTTATTCAAGGTCAGCTTGTGAGTAAAACCAGAAAGACCGAAGACTGTGGAAGTAAAGATAAAATGAGTGACAAACAACTGGATGATGAGGTACAAGTATACGACACGTTTTCCTCGCGACCTGACTGGGATTAAACCATTTATGTCGAGTGGACTCCTCTACATTTATATCTCTTTGGACCGTCTCTTTACAATATAAGGACAATAGTTACCGTGTTTTACATCAATTCCTGTTCTAAATTTAAACAGTGTAGTCCCCCGGTTTTACCAGTGTTCATTTTATGTCACACTAGGCATAAATGAGTTAAGCAGTTAAAACATTATTTGACGTGTTTCTTTGTTTTCTTCTTCTTCTTCTTCTTCTTCTTCTTATTATTATTATTATATTTTTTTCTTGTTGTTGTTGTTGTTGTTGTTTTAATTCTTTCATATTTATTTATATTATTATGGTTTTGCTCTCAAAGGATCTTTGCTATCCGAACTTATTTATCGAACATATATGCAATTCACAAACGTTGATCAACATGCTCAACACGCCATAGTTTAATTATTGTATGTACATTTAGCACACACAATTTTCGACTGTACAATCCATACATAGAAATATTTAAATCTTTATCCGATAGCACTAATATACAGTATGGTAGCCACAGTCACAGGTCATCACGAAAACATACCTATATAATTTTGACCCTCTTAAACCCCACTTTTATATAGTAAAGCTGGGGTTTACAGTGGTGTACATTGTTTTTCTTATTTCTGCTCCAAAACAGAGATTGTAGATACTCGTTAGAACCGCCTCGGCGAGGCGGTTCTAACGTGTACCAACAATATATGTTTTGGAGTAAATATAAATAATATTAGAATTTTTATTGAACATATTCTGCTTTCGTAATGCATCGCCTACCTATTAAGAACAAACAAATCTTGACAGGCAGTACACAAGCCACAGCATCACGAAAACATACCTATATAATTTTGACCCCCTTAAACACCACTTTTATATTGCAAAACTGGGGTTTACAGGGGTATACATTATTTTTCTTATTTTGCTGAAAAAATATGGATTGTGAGTACTCATTAGAACCGCATCGCCGAGGCGGTTCTAACGAATACCCACAGTCTATGTTTTGAGAAGAAATATGAAATATATCCGAATTTTTTTACCTGAAAATTTTCCTTTTTTGGTTGTAAAATTTTCAATATATTTGAATAGGCTTGTTTTCGTAATGGATCAAAGAAAAGCAAAGCAACAAGCTCCCTCTTCCCCTACAGGCTGGTCACAATGCTAAACAGGGCTGTGTGTTCAATAAAGTAAAACACTCTAGCAAAACAGTTGTGACAGATTTTTTTTTTATTCTAACTATTTTGCATTTTTGAATGGTTATTGTCAACCCATCTCATGTGACCACACATAAGAGAGTAGTCATTGTTTCTCTTTGATGAGACTTGATATTGAATTAAATACATTATATCAATAAATATTTATTGATTTTATGAGGGACCGAATGTAATATACCAACCCAGTTAACATTTCCATTGTTTTCTTTCTTTGATTTTGTTACGGCGGAAAACGCGTACAAAACTTTTTTTCGCATGGGTCGCCATTTTGGTTGTGCCCCGGGCTTGTGCTAAAAGACAGCTTTAGAATATTTTGCGGATACTCACCACGCTGTCACAATAGGACGGACTGGGAGTAGCGGTTAACTGAACACAGCCCTGGATCCATTAAACACAGTGATAAGACAACGCCCAGCACAAAACATAATAAAAAGCCCTGCAAGGAGCAGCCAAAAGACCACAACATAAAATAATAATAATAATAATAATAATAATAATAATAAAACAAAACACCAGAACCAACTTCCTAGAATGGTCTTAATACATGTACCATTACGAAAACGTGCCTATTCAAATATACTGGAAGTTTTACCACCAAAACAATGAAAATTTTCAGATAAAAATTCTGATATTTTTTTTCTCATAGTTTTGCTCAAAACATAGATTGTGGGTACTCGTTAGAACCGCCTCGCATAGATTGTGGGTACTCGTTAGAACCGCATCGGCGAGGCGGTTCTAACGAGTACCCACAATCTATGTTTTTGAGCAGAAATAAGAAAATAATATATACCCCTGTAAACCCCAGTTTTACTATAGAAAAGTAGGGTTTAAGGGGATCAAAATTATATAGGCATGTTTTCGTGATGACACTCTGTCCTATCTGTATACTAATTCTCATATTCTCGATTGTAACTTTAGTGGACATTATTCGCATAACTCCAAACACAAGGCATTATTTTAACAGAAAACGCTGATATTTGTCTTATTTCTCCGCAAAAACATATGTTGTGGTACTCATTAGAAGCGAATTGTCGAGGCGCTTCTACTGAGTACACAAACCATGTTTTCATGAAGAAATACAAAAAATAATATATGGATATCCCCTCTTATACTATCTGGAGCTATGTGACTATGATATAATAATACAGACTTTTCTTATGATTTTCAGAAATGGTCATATACTCTTGGTGCTATTATAGTTATTGGTGCCTATCTATTCTGTGCATGCACGGCCTTCTTCGGTGTCCAAGAAAGGAAAGGTATTAGACCAGAGAGATGTGTTCCTTCATCTGGGCCGTGTCAAGCGATAAAGTGCCTCCGAAGATACGCAAAACAGCGCAGATTCAGATCGCCCTGTGCATGCGAAAATTATCACCCGGGCCTTTGCTCTCCATTCATACATTCTGTAGTATCCAATGATTCTGTTAGCGAAGAGTGTAGGTCCTGATTAGACTGGGCGGATGCGCAGACTGATCTGGGCCTTCGTTGTTCGCATATGCCCGAAGACATGCGTTTGCTTGGCGCAGCTCATATTTATGCATGTAGCTGAACTGAACTAAAGCTATATACTTATGGGGAATGGATACACTTTCAGGGGAGGTAACCCAGCAGGCACATGACATTAATACAACATCGCCTGAATATCGATGCAACATCATGACGTTACATCGACGTTGGGCCGACGTTGTATAAACGTCATGTGCCCGCTGGGAACTGTATCAAAACTGTTTTGAATCCAGTTGAAACAAACAAGAAATTAGAAAATTGACTCCCTTGCAAAAATGGTGAAAAATCTGCCAAGTGTATCAGGTCCCGTTAAGTTTAAGTTATGATAATTTTCGACTCTGCTGATATATCCAAGGAATTATTGAGATCAACAAAACACAGAAATTCAGTCATTGCATGACCCGAAGGGTTGCCCTAAAATCACCTTGTGTGTTCGTCCGTAGTCAGATGTGTGATCAGTTATCAAAAAATGTGCCAGTTGGCAAAAATGGCCATACGCTTAAAACGGTGGGAATATTCTGATACATTATGGCCAATAAGGTCTGGCCAAGTGCCAGATTTCATTCATCGAGTCTTTAACGAAGCTTAATGACTATAATGCTGAAACAGTCTGGAATATTTTGATAATTTTCGTATTCCGAATGATACAATCTACATCTAAGTAAGCTTTTGCATACTGATAAATATCATCGAGGTATATCCTGTGGTCTTGCACTCAGTAATGGTTTATTGCTTCACGGAAGCCCGTCAGCAGCATCACGAAAACATACCTATATAATTTTGACCCCCTTAAACCCCACTTTTTTTATAGTAAAACTAGGGTTTGCAGGGGTATAAGTTATTTTTCTTATTTCTGCTCAAAACATGGATTGTGGGTACTCGTTAGAACCGCCTCGTCGATGCGGTTCTAATGAGTACTCACAATCTATGTTTTGAGCAGAAATATGAAAAATATCACAGTTTTGTTTATCTGAAAATTTTTAATTTTTGGAGGAAAAATTTTCTGTATTTTTGAATAGGCGTGTTTTCGTGATGATTGTCGGTGCCTGTTTGAAGTAGCCTCACAGTGTATAGTCATAAAACCAAACTGTCAGATTGTATGGAAAATTTTTACCATATGTCCCTGTAACAAAATAAGTGTTTTACATTAAATGTTGGTCGTACACTTCAGCCAAAATACTTATTAGGTACTTGAGCCAGTTTACTATCAGAATATAAAAGAATATGCTCTGTCGTTGTCGCCTGCAGTATTCATTTTTCAAACAAAAAGCTAACAAACGACATAAATGAATTTTCGATAAAATCTATAAAAGCAATCATTAGAGAACTAATATATCCATAATTAGAAAAAAAAACAAACATTTTAAATTTAACCAGTCATAGATAAAGAAAGGATACAATCGTGCATTTTGGAACTGCATCAGAATTAAGGGCGCGAGCAACACTAATTCAAGCCCCCGATCCCCCGCCCCTGCCCCCTCCCCCCCCCCCTCCCACACACACTCACAGACACACCTCACCACCAACAACAACACATAAGCCCAGTAGTTTTTTACTGACCGTTACAACTTGAAGGTTTTCTGTTGCAGTTCCTTGTTCGAGCTTAAATGATTTCATATACAGTCAAACCTGTATTAGTGGTCACCTCTATTAAGCAGCCAACCTGTATTAAGCAGCCAGAGGAAAGTTCCCCGAAAATCCATAGACTTATATATTTGAACTGTATTAAGCAGCCACCTGTCTTCAGCAGCCACATTTTAAGCTTCCCATGGGTGGCTGCTTAAGACAGGTTTGACTGTACATGTATGACGTTTATGGTGTCCTTATTTGTTCCTCGTCTCTCCTTCATTTTGCGCCTCGGTAGGGCTGTGCTTCATGACTGTGGCATTACCTGGGTTTCTTATATTTTGTTTTTAGAAAAAAATCGATATAAATAAGCCTTTCGTTTTGAGCTGGGACAGACGGCTCATATCAAGACTAAGGACTACAACAGTTTCCCTGCAAAGGGCGTAAATTCAATGCGCATAAGAATGACAAGGCCACTTGGGTTATGTAAACTTAGTTTTCGTTCTTTCATTACTGACTGAAGTGACCATCATCACGAAAACATGCCTATATAATTTTGATCCCCTTAAACCCCGCTTTTATATAGTAAAACTGGGGTTTACAGGGGTATACATTATTTTTCTTATTTCTGCTCAAAAACATAGATTGTGGGTACTCGTTAGAACCGCCTCGCCGAGGCGGTTCTAACGAGTACCCACAATCTATGTCTTGAGCAGAAATATGAAAAATATCAGAATTTTTATCTGAAAATTTTCATTTTTTTCTTTGGTGGTAAAAATTTCAATATATTTGAATAGGCGTGTTTTCGTAATGTGTTAACGTTTGTCCTTGTATCTTTTCCAGGTACGACCACTGCTGACAAAGGTAGTTTCTTCGCCGGATTGAAGATGGTGTTGTCGTTTAAACCATATATCATTCTCTCTGCTGCTTTTCTCTTTCTATCATTAGCGATTGCCGTTAGTATACGTTTTATTTCGTCTGCTACATAATAACCCAGCGGGCACTGAGCGTTGAGACAACGTTGCATCAACGTCGATGCAACGTCATGATGTTGTATCGACGTTGATACGACGTTGTACAAACGTCCCCCGTTAACCTTAACCACTTTACCAATAGACGGCACATTGACGATTTTTTTTTATTATTTTCACAGAAAACAGAATTTCACATTTCATTAAAATTGTCTTTTGTGGATACAATGTGCACGAATTTTCTTATTTGTCACAGAAAACAGGATTTCACATTTCATAAAATTGTCACTAGTGGATACAATGCGCATGAAATGTCGAAACTTATTTTTCCCGAAAAAGTAAGAAAATATTTCAATATGTTAGCTGCTGAAATTTTACCCAGAGTGCTAAGCTTTAAATATTATTTAATATTACGTGTTGCAAACTACGGAGCAATCTTTCTTGATAGAACTTTCTTTAACTCTTTGCTTAACCCATTTCAGTCTGCAGACGCCTAAAATAGATTGTCAAACAGTACAGAGCCAAATCAGACGCCGCAAAACGCGGCGTCTGACCAGAGTCTCCGCTGTTTGAAAATATGTTAGCCAGTTATCTGTAGGAATATCTAAATCAAATACCTTAACATACCTAAAATTAACAGGGAACTCTTCCAATATATAGTGTGGAGAAGACTGTTTGGTCTAAAATGGGTTTAATACTAAAAATTGTTTCTTGCTCAAACTAAAAGAAATAAGAACCAATATTCACAATAATACTTGATACTAATATTCATTTTGCATTTTATTTTTATCTGATCGCCTTAGTGAAGGGCTTATAATGAGTACCGCAAAATACGTTTTCATAGAGAAATAAAAAAGAAAAAAAAAAAAAAAAAAAAAAAAAAAAACACGTGAACAGTTTTGATTGCAAAAAGCGTCGTATCTGGAGTTCTGATCTTTTATCAGAAGTTGCTAAATGAGAGTTATGTTCTATTATTTGTTTTTTTTTATTTTTTATTATTATTTTTATTTCAGATTGTTCAAGGAAATTTAGCTTTATTTTGCACTCACTCTCTACACTTAGGAGATTACTTCTCATATTTCATTCTTGTTTTATTGGTGAGTACAAGTGTCTGTCTGTTTGAAAAAAAATAACTTAATGGACTATCAAATATTCCAGAATAAAGGTCATTTTTTTTTAAATACAGAACAAATCACAAATATAAGATAGCAAACTCTGTTTGATTGCGTCTTCTCATGAGGAATGAAAACTGTAAGATCTTTTGCGACCCTAGCTGCCTTGCGTGGAACTCTGTCTTTCGCATATAAAATATGAGCCCAGTAGTCCCAAAGGAGCAGAAATCCAATATTTTAATGCACTTGTGTATGTAACGCGACGTCTGATTGGATAACGTAAAAAAATTGCGACGGTATATTCTGCGATATACGAGTACTGTCGGAAATCAGACCTCATCACATAACGTCGCTTGTCATTGGCTGGCGTTTGGTTTTAAGCGGCTCACAGCACTTGCCGCTTTGTGCAAATGCATTTTACAGCAGAAAAAAAATGAATAAATGCATTAGAATGGGGACAATTGCTTTCAAATTTGTCATTTGGGAAGGTAAATCGGCAGTTGTACGGTCGCAAATTACGTTTTACGCTCCGCTGACGCGTCGCCGTAAAACGAAATTTCCGACCGTAAAACCGCCGATCTACCTCCCTAAATGAAAAATTTGAATGCAGTTATCTCCTAAATGTCGGCACTATATTGAAGTACGGGATGACGTTTTACGACCTCCGTACAAAGGCTTAACAACAGTTCCTTCTCAAAAGGACTTACTTAAATGTTTGTAATTATCAAAGACTTACGATCGTACTCTGTATGATCTAGTTGTTGCAGGTCATTTCGTAAATTAAATGTGCAAGAGATTGTATATTGTTGGTATTAGTGTGTATTTAGTATATGAAAGTTATACTACTTTATATTGGTTAGGCATTACTAGTTACAGAAGTTCTTTCTATATACTTTGGCAAGTTTGCATTATGGTACACGCACTTGTGCATTTTGTGCATCTAATCTAACTAGACCTTCGTTTTTATCAATAGATTCTGTCAGTACTATCATGCGGTGCCCTTTTTCCAAGTTACCGTTTGAGTATTTTGTAAGTTGCTACTAATTAACTAGCATAAGTAACTAGACAAGTCTGTGAGTTGCTACTAATTAACTAGCATAAGTATACTAGAAGCTTTAGTGAGATGCTACTAATTAACTAGCATAAGTATACTAGACGCTTTAGTGAGATGCTACTAATTAACTAGCATAAGTAACTAGACAATTCTGTGAATTGCTAATAATTAACTAGCATAAGTATACTAGACGGTTAAAAATCCAATGCTCTAACCACTGAGCCAAAGAGTCGACTCCCTGTCGCAGTTGTCAGAGATTGAATATATACTTAGAAGCTATGCGTAATCTGCCAAGGCAGATAATCGAAGGAAGGAGTGCTCGGTCGTAACACTACTAATTAACTAGCATAAGTATACTAGACAATTCTGTGAGTTGGTACAAATTAACTAGAATTAGTATAGTAGACAATTCATTATTGTGCTCTCTCTGTCTCTCTCTGTCTCTCTCTCTCTCTCTGTCTCTCTCTCTCTCTCTCTCGCTCTCTCCATGACAGCTGCGAATTCTAATCCTACAATGACATTGCTCTCATTGGAAACATTTTTGCTCGTGTGAAATGTATTGCGCCATCTAATTTTGTTATTGACGTGTATTAAAAACACATACATTATGTATAAATATAACTTTTGCAGGTGTCAGCAATTTTAGCAATGCCAGTTTGGCAGCGACTGCTGGTAAAGTTTGGCAAGAAGACAACATTTGCAACAGGAATGATTGTAAGTTCATGTCCATGACCAAACTTCATTCTTGTGTATTATTATTTATTTCACTTGTATGGTACTTAGTAAAGTGCTTAGCTCTATTTACCAAATTTTCGTAGGTGGCTCCCTTCTTCCTCAGGGGAAATGGAAAAAAACAAAAACAATTTCATTATATTTTGTATGGTTATTACATTAGTGAACACCATGGCTTCCAATTTCGCTGAGAAATGTTGAGAAATAAGAAAAATATCGCAAAATTATCATCAGATACTGATTTCTCTATAAAAACATATGTTGGGATACTCAAAGTCTTGATTCACGAAAACATGCCTATATAATTTTGACCCCCTTAAACCCCACTTTTATATAGTAAAACTGGGGTTTACAGGGGTATACATTAGTTTTCTTATTTCTGCTCAAAAACATAGTTTGTGGGTACTCGTTAGAACCGCCTCGTCGAGGCGGTTCTAACGAGTACCCACAATCTACGTTTTGAGCAGAATTATGAAAAATATCAGAATTTTTTATCTGGAAATTTTCATTTTTTGGTGGTAAAATTTTCAGTATATTAAAATAGGCATGTTTTCGTAATGACAGAAGCGTTACTAATGCGTACCAACAACATATGTTTTTTATTGAGAACTAGAGAAAGAAATAATGGAAGACTAGAAAAAAGATTCTCTCACCTTTGCATATGTGAAATGGGCTTTTTGCCCATGTGAGAAACTTCTATCTGACATGAGAATGACCATGGCCCGGTTGTCCTAAGAACAATCCACTTAAATGTGGGAGAAAAAGAATCATGAGCCAGTCCGTGCAGGATAGGGAAATCTCACCCTCAGGATAGGAATTTCAATCAGAGACTCGGCTCGGCAAGCCTCGTCCCTGGTTGAGATTTCGACCCCTCGGGTGAGATTTCCCTATCCTGCATGGACAGTCATGATGGATTCTTATAATCCCATTAAATAGTAATAGTATTACCGGGCTAGATTGGAGGGACATACAATTGAATGCCTTTTGTCGTGATTGTGATTTTATATCTGCACAAAAAAAAAAAAAAAAAAAAAAAAAAACGAAAAAAAAAACAAAAAAAAAACAACGAAACATGTATCATAAGACTCAATATTGTTGTTATTTTTCAGATTTTCCTCCCAATATTAATTGCACAGCTGTATATTTCTGACAATGTCTATGTGTATTACCCAGTGTTGGTTTTGGCAGGTTTCAGTATATCTGTGGCGCTTCTGCTACCATGGTAATATTTGTTGTTGTTGTTTTTTTTTTTTTTTGTTGTTGTTGTTTTTTTTTTTACATATAATAGCATTCATATCGTATTACTGTTAAACAATATTAACCCATCTATGCCTAGCGCCGTTTAAAAGGTATATTTGCAAACAATGTAAACTCAGATCAGACTAGTTTTTTTTCCTTACGGTTCTCAGAAAATATGGGTTGCTATTTCATACAGTATTTTTCCTTAGGATATAATTTGCCTAAAGTATCAAAATATAAAATAATGAAGTTACATAAGAAAGGCCACACTCACGAAGCACGGCCTTGCTGGGGCACTGAAAGAAGAAGAGCTTAACCCTTGTCCTGCTGAATAAATTAAGATGCCATGCCTACTTGCAATATTCAGCCAATCAGATTACTTGATCCAGTTTGTTGATACAAATTCACATACTTACGGAACAGTGCAGATTCAGATCAGTTAGATCTGGATATAAACTGTAAAGACAGGGTATATCTAGCCTCAACAGGACTAGGATTGAGAAACAATGCCAAAATAAAGTGGTATAGTTGCAATTATCGACATGAAAACAAACAAACCAAAACAAAAACTGCAACAGAGTAACTACCTTGGAATCCTGTTTACGAGTAAAATAAGACCGTATCATCAACTTGTCGCTTGCTGATTTTGTCCAGAGAACGCTTGAAGTGCAACAACAACAGTTAACGGCTACATGGCTACAGAAAATCAAAGCACTGACAGGACTGGTGAGTCGATTGTCTTTGAAAGTAGGCTAGGAAAATGGTGGGTCGATTGTCTCTGACAATGGAAAATGGTCCTGAACTTAAGACTGTTTCATTAGCCCTTAATGTATTGTAATTTAAGCAAATAGTGCAGACCCTGATCAGACGCCGCGTTATGCGGCGTCTGATCTGGGTTTGCACTGTTTGCCAATGTGCCAGTCTACGCTGCCTCTATGTGACAGTTGTCTGGTAGCGTTAAAAAATCTGATCTGAACTGAACTGAACAGTGGGCCGTTCGTTGAGTAAAATGCACCCATTAACTCACCCCACCCCCGCTCCCCCTTCCCCACGCACCCCCGCCCCAACACACACACACACACACACACAAACGCACGCACGCACACACACGCTCTTGTTTTTGTCTACGCCTATTGGTGGAGACAACTACATATAGTTTGGTTGAGATACGGAAGTGAATCCGTTGTTGACCCACAGTGCATCATTGACCCAATGTTTGTTGTCTTCAGCTAAACCCGGGACTGAATAGAATAGTAAAATATTTTATATGAACATCTTCATATACAGACTAAAACCCGGGACTAGCTGGAACACTGAATAGAATAGAATAGAATGGAATAATAGTTTATATGAACATCTTCATAAACAGACGAGATTTCGTACATGTATAGAGCCGGCCTCGGTGGCTCAGTTGGATGCGCCGTCCGACTGGAGACCAGGAGGTCGCGGGTTCAACCCCCGCCGAGGTCGGCAACATCCTTTCGTGGAGATTGATCATGAAATATTTTCTACGGTCATTCTCTCCCATCCGCTGATTCAAGAAGGGCAGTTGTCAGTTTCTGGCGAAAGAATGTGCACAATACTGGTGAACCGCTTAGAGGACTAAGTCTGTCCAGTAAACGTGTGGTTAGGTAAATTGACCGCGCTCGATATGACCCAATTGGGTTGACTGGGCCGTAAAACCTCAACACAAACAAACATGTATAGACCTCTCCAATTCACCGTTTGCATTTTGAAATTTAGCCGATTTAGCCAAGTGTTGCATGAAAAGAACCTAAGACTACTAAAATCAGCTTAATATTTATTGTGTGCAAAGCATAGACCAAGATTTTTTGTGAAAGCCTATACTTGTAGGTTAGGTCGTTTCATCACGAAAACATACCTATATAATATTGACCCCCTTGAACCCCACTTTTTATATAGCAAAACTGGGGTTTACAAGGGTATACATTATTTTTCTTATTTCTATTCAAAAGCATAGATTGTGGGTACTCGTTAGAACCGCCTCGACGAGGCGGTTCTAACGAGTACCCACAATCTATGTTTTGTGCTGAAATTAGAAAACAATATCGGAATTTTTATCTGGAAATTTTCAGTTTTTGGAGGTGAAATTTTCTATATATTTAAATAGGCGTGTTTTCGTAATTTATTGATTATTCCAGCATACAAGTATATGTCCATTTGACTTAAGTAATAATTGACTTCTTGTTTCCTTCCCTTTCACATCAAGCGCTATAAAAGGAAATAATTTGCTCCCTGCAAATTCTTTTTTGAATGAAACCCCTTTCAGAAATGGAGAAGTGTGTGTGGGTGTGGGGGTGGTGGGGAGGATACTTACAGCCTCCCTGAAAGTGTATTAACTTGCTTTAAAGGAGTCGTAATCAAACTCCAGGGCCCAGTTGTTCAAAGCATCGTTAGCTTAACGAGCTCATTAGTGGTCAAAATGTTAACTGTTCTAGTAAGTACAATATCTAATTCACAGGCATTTTTGCTGAAAAAAATGTGAGTAGCTTTTGCAAATGCTACTCACATTTTTCAGCAAAACTATTAGCATATACGCCATATTTAATGATCAAAGTTTTAACGATACGTTAACTAAGGACATCGTTAGTTTTGAACAAATGGGCCCAGGTATCGGAAGGTAAAATCAAGTGCTGCAAGAAATGATGTTGTCTCATTAATAGGTCGATGCTTCCTGATGTTCTTGATGAATTCATGCTGAGAACCGGTCACAGAAAGGACGCCATATTTTACTCATTTTATGTCTTCTTCAATAAATTATCTGTTGGGTTAGGACTGGGAATTTCACAAGCTGTCTTGGCGTAAGTTAGTACTGTTTTCGTAATTTATTTGTTCATGCTGTACTTAGTCAATGTACCGTAATAACTGTAAATATTTTGACAGATAGGCCAGATCTAACAGTGCAGACCCAGATCAGACGCCACAGAAGGCGGCGTCTGATCAGAATCTACACTGTTTGCCACTCATACAGCATTATTTGTGATACATCAACAAGTAGTGAAATATACATTTTCTTTTACTTTTACGACAAATATGGCTAGGAGTTACCAATACTTAGAGAAATATGGTAAGTCATTCTTAAGGTTATATTTGTTTGTGTTGAGGTTGTACGGCCCAGTCAACCCAGTGGGGTCATGTCGAGCGCGGTCAGTTTACCTAACCACACGTTTACTGGGCAGGCTTAGTCCTCTAAGCGGTTAACCAGTATTGTGCACTTTCTTTCGCCAGAAACTGACAACTGCCCTTCTTAAATCAACGGAAGAGAGAGAATGACCGTAGAAAATATTTCATGATCAATCTCCACGAGAGAATGTTACCGACCTCGGCGGGGGTTGAACCCGCAACCTCCTGGTCTCCAGTCGAACGGCGCATCCAACTGAGCCACCGAAGACGTCCTTAAAGGTTATAAAGGTTATAATGCATACATCTGAGCAGCGCCATGAGAAAATATATCTTCAGGGCATAAGCAGAACACAAAGACCTACCCTTCTCTCGACATATTTCAGAAAGTCCTTTATTATTGTCGCACCTTCATTAGCACGCAGGTGCGATATAGGCGTGCCGTGACCCGTCCGTTCGTCCATTTGTCCGTTCGCCCGTTCGTCAACAATTGACTTGTGAGCGCAACTCCTCCTACAGTTTTTGGCCAATCATTTTGAAACTTCACAAATGTTTTGGCCATGGCGTGTAGCTGTGCATATTGTTTGCTCATAATTCACAGATTTTTTTTTTCAACTTTTTCCGCTTTGTCAACAGTCAGTTTTTACCTAAAACCCTTATAGTCAGTGGGTGTCTCGTGAGCGCAACTCCTCCTACAGTTTTTGGCCAATCATTTTGAAACTTCATAGATGTTTTGGCCATGGTGTGTAGATGTACATATTGTTTGCTCATAATTCTCAGATTTTTTGTTTCAACTTTTTTCGCTTTGTTAACTTCGTCAGTTTTTACCTAAAACCCTTATAATAAGTGGGTGTCTCGTGAGCGCAACTCCTCCTGCAGTTTTAGGCCAATAGTTTTGAAACTTCACTGATGATTAGGTCAGGGTCTGAAGATTTGCAGATTATTATTTGCACATAAATCTCAGAATTTTTTTCAACTTTTTCCGCTTTGTTAACTTAGTCAGTTTTTACCTAAAACCCTTATAGTTAGTGGGTGTTTCGTGAGCGCAACTCTTCCTGCAGTTTTAAGCCAATAGTTTTGAAACTTCACAAATGATTAGGTCATGGTCTGAAGATGTGCATATTGTTTGCACATAAATCTCAGCTTCATTTGAGCAGAGTTAGGGGCCCTTGATTTATGCCCAAAATTGGTTTCCGCTCAATATCTTGTGAAAGAATTGATGGATTAGGATCATATTTTGCATACATATTGTTGTTAACAATACCTAGCTTGGGATTGTCACATGACATTTTAGTCAATTTTCAGGTGAGTAACTGGCCTTGATTAATGGGCAAAAATGATATCCGCTCAATATCAATATCTTGTGAAATAATGGACAGGTTTAGATCAAATTTTGCAAGCCAATATTCCAAATTTTCTACTTTGTCCGTTTTTCTTACAAACTAATCCATCAATTTCTCGAATACTGCAAAATAGATTTTTTTCAATACAAATAGGAACTTGTCTGACTTAATCCCCGCACGTGCGAGATCGCTTTCCGCGGATTTCTAGTTATTATTATTATTTATTATTGTTATTATTATTATTATTATTATTATTATTATTATTATCACCATTATTATGTTTTGCCTGCTACATACATAGAATAAGTAAATTTGGACATTGTTAGCATGATTAAATGCAAAAACCATTTGTCATAAATATATATGCAGAAAAAAAACCCCCCAAAAAACCAACTTATTCTAGTCAATCATCATGAATGGCTTTTAAAAAGCGAATATTTTTATTTTTCTCCGTAGTACAAAAAAAAAAACAAAAAACAAACAAAAAAAAAAAAAAAAAAAAAAACGGCTGCAAAATATGCAAACATAGATAGGCAGTTAAGATACAGGTTTTCAATAAGTCCTACTTGTTTAAAATTTCTGAACTTTTCACAGTATTGTTATGGAAAACCAGTAATTTAAAATCAGTACAGAAAAATAAAAAAAGAAAAAAAAATCCCCAGCCACCCCCTCCCCTCAACCCCCACTACCAAAAGGACGAGATAGACATATTACTTTTGGGACAGATCCCGTTAGAGTCAGCGTCGGCGTCTTGTCCGCTCTGTTACTAAAATGTAGAACAGGACTAGGCGACTTGTCGCGTACAAGAATGACAACTTTGGCTTTCTTACTTTTGAAGTTATCTCCTTTTGTTTTGTTTGAAATAGATTTCCTGTCCGCTCTGTAACTTATATACCCTTTGGAATATTTTGATGGTACTTGGTAGAAATGTAGAACAGGACCAGATGACCTGTCGCGTCATAATGACGTCTCTGGCTTTCTTATATTTGGCGTCATCACCCTTTGTTATATTTGACAGTGATTATGCATTGATTTCGTGTCCGCTCTGTAAGTCCAATACCATTTGGAATATTTTATGATGCTTGGTAGAAATGTAGAACATGATAAGGCGATGTGTCGCGTACAAGAATGACACCTCTGACTTTCTTACTTTTGGAGCTATCTCCCTTCTTTTTGTTTAAAGTAGATTTTGTGTCCTCTTCTGCAACTCGCACCCTTTTGGAATATTTTGATGGTACTTACCAGAAAGGTAGAACAGGACTACTTGACGTGTCACGTACAAGAATGACAACTCTGCTTTTTTGTTTTTGGCGTTATCTCCCTTTGTTATATTTGACAGTGTTTATTCATTGGTTATTTCCTGTCTGCTCTGTAGGTCGAATACCCTTTGGAGTATTTTATGACACTTGGAAAAAATGTAGAACAGGACAAGACGAAGTGTCGCGTACAAGAATGACAACGCTGGCTGTCTTACTTTTGGAGTTATTTCCCTTTGTTTTGTTTATAAAATTGATTTGATATCCGCTCGGTAACTTGAATACCCTACGGACTATTTTGATAGTAATTGGTAGATATGTAGAACAGGACGAGACGACATGTTGCATGCAAGAATGACAACCACGCCTTTTTTACTTTTGGCGTTATCTCCCTTTGTTATATTTGACAGTGACTATGTTTGGATTTTGTGTTCGCTCTGTTAGTAAAATACCCTATGGAATATTTTTATGATAATTTGTAGAATTGCAGAACAGGACTAGATGACCTGTCACATACAAGAATGACACTTTTGGCTTTCATGCTTTGGAGTTATTGTCGCACCTGCCTTAGCAGGGCGACTTAGGCGTGCAAGTTTCCGTCCGTTCGTCCGTCCGTTCGTCCGTCCGTCCGTCCGTCGGTTCGTCTTTCCGTCAACATTTACCCTGGGTGTCTTGTGAGCGCGACTCCTCTTACAATTTTGTACCGATCATTTTGAAACTTTGCATGTTTTTTTTTTTTTTTTTTTTTTTTTTTTTTTTTTTTTTTCATGATATAAAGATGTGCATGTGATTTGAATATAATTGTTAGATTATTTTTTGTCACTTTTTCCACATTGTGAACTTAGTCATTTTTCACCTCAATATATAGACAGTGGGTACATCTTGTGAGCGCAACTCCTCTTACAGTTTTATACCGATTGTTTTGAAACATGTACTAGGATATGCATGTGGTTTGTGTTTAATTGTTAGAACATTTTTGTCACTTATACCACATTGTGAACTTTGTCATGTTTCACCCTCAATATATAGACAATGGGTATTTCTTGTGAGCACAACTCTTACAGTTTTGTACCGATCGTTTTGAAACTTTGCATATGTTTTATTTTTTATTTATTTTTTTCTTGATATGGGGATGTGCATGTGGTTTGGATATAATTGTCAGATCATCTTTTGTCACTTTTTCCACAGTCATTTTTCCTCCTTTATATACAAACAGTTGGTACCTCTTGTTAGTGCAACTCCTTTTACAGTTTTGTACCGATTATTATGAAACTTTGCGTGCGTTTTCTTCATGGTATGAGGATGTATATATGGTTTGGATGTAATTGTTACATTTATTATTATTATTATTATTATTATTATTATTATTATTATTATTATCATTATTATTATTATTATTCCACTTTTCTCCACTTTGTGAACTTAGTAATTTTTTTACCCTCAATATACAGACAGAGGGTACATGTACCTCGTGAGCACAATTCCTCATACAATTTTATACTTTTTTTTTTTTTTTTTTTTTTTGAACTTTGCACATGTTGTTTTCTCCAAAATCTGAAGATGTGCATGTGCTTTTCATATAATCCTTGCATTTTTTTGTCACTTTGTTTTGTACTTTTTGAACTTTGTCATTTACTGACCTCAGATATATAGACAGTGGGTACCTTGTGATTGCAACTTCTCATATAATTTTAAGCCGGTCTTTTGGAAACTTTGCACATGTTTTCTTCCGGATCTGCAGAAGTGCACATGGTTTGGATATGATTTTAAATTTATTTTTGTCACTTTTTCCACTTTAATTTGTCATTTTCTTAACTGCAGACTTTATGAAATTGTATAGACTGTACTAGGTACTTTTTGAGCCTAACTTCCCATGCATCATATGAGAAAATGCACATGCTTTCGATGAAATTCTTATATTAATATCCTCTACCATAAATAAACATTGTTTTTTTTTGTTTTTTTGTTGTTTTTTTTTTTTTTTTTTTTGGGGGGGGGGGGGGAGGGAGAATAGTGGGTGTGGGAGTGGGAGGGAGGGGGCAGGTGCGACGTCAACTTCACCGGTTTGAGCTATTTTCTTCATTTCTTGTGTTTGAATTTGATTTCCTGTCCACTCTGTAACACGGATACCTTTCGGAATATTTTGATAATATTTTGTAGAAATTTAGAACAGGCCAATATGAGGTGTTGCGTACAAGAAAAACAACTTTGGCTTTCTTACATTTGGAGTTTTCAGCCCTTGTGTTTGATAATGACTTCGTGTTCATTCTGGTAACTCCAAAACATTTTGGATTACAAAATTGCGTACGAGAATGATAGCTCTGGCTAGCTTACTTTTGGAGTTATCTCCCCTTCTTGTGTTTGAATTTGATTTTGTGTCTGCTCTGTAAATGGACTACCCTTCACAATATCTTGATGATACTTGGCAAAACAAAAAAAAAAAAAAAAAAAAAAAACAAAAAAAAAAAAAAACAAAAAAAAAAAAAAAACAGGAAGAGACGATATGTCGCCTACAAGAATGACAACTCTGCCGGGGTTCGGGTCGGTGGGGCTTGTGCGGGGAGGGGCATTTTTTTTTTTTTTTTTATTTTATTTTTTCTATAAAAACTTTTCTAGTTAATCTATATAATTTCTATATATATATAAAAAAAAACAAAAAAAAAACAACAAAAAAAACAACAAAAAAAAAAAAAACAACAAACAAACAAATCCAGAATTCCTGTGTACTATAGAAGTTATATGGGCCAGACCATTTTTTGTGGCTGTTGATTTAATGTTAGGGTAAGTATTCGAGAAAAAAGATACAGAAATAGAAAAGACAAATGGTTTCTGATAAGATATAGTCAATCGACATACACTATTTTCATTTAACTCATTTATGCTGTTTATGACTAGCGTCATTTGCAAACAGTGTAGACTCAGATCAACGCCGCAGAACGCGGCGTCAATGATCAGGGTCTACACTGTTAGCAGTTACATTGAAAAGCAACTATAACAGTTTCTTTCTTTGACTGTATAAAAACCCAGTCAAAGTTCATGATGGGAGAGTTCATTGAAAATATTCAGGCATGAATCGGTTAAATATAAGACGCCAAGCAAAACATGTCTATCGGAGTGAGGTGACTAAAAAAGGGAGTAGACAAGCCTGCACATCCGCGGAGTCTTCTCTGAAGCCACGTTGTCCGCTTACAGAGTTATTGGATACTGTAAAATACAACGACACATTACTAAAACATGCCTATTCAAATATACTGAAAATTGTACCCACCAAAAAATAAAAGTTTTCAAATAAAAATTCTGATATTTTTCATATATCTATTCAAAATATAATTTGTGAGTACTCGTTTGAACCGCCTCACAGAGGCGGTTCATACGAGTACCCAAAATCTGTGTTTTCGAGCAGAAATAAGAAAAAATATGTGTACCCCTGTAAACACCAGTTTTACTATATAAAAGTGGAGTTTAAGGGGATCAACATAATATAGGCTTTTTGTGGTGGTGATGGGTTGGGGGATGATAAAGCAATTCCTAATCATTTGCTCTCATGAGTCCATCCTTTCAGAATATGTTTATAACTATGGTTTTTGTTAGTGCGGTGTAGCAATAAAAAATAGAAATAAAAGAAACAAAGACTGTTAAATAGTCTGAACTTTGCTTAAAAGTTTTTAGTTTTTGCACACAATCTGCTTGCTGTTGGAATCTTTATGGTTGCAGGCCAGGACCCGAGGTTATAAAACTTTTTTGTGCTCAGCTCAACTAAACATGAACATTTCTCTGCTAATAAATATAAAAATGCCAATAATAGTTGGCATTTTCGTAACAATAGTTGGCATTTTTATATTTATTACCAAAGACATTTTCATGTTCAGTTATGTTTAGCAAGAAGGAATTTGAAATTTTTAGTAATTTGGGGTTTATAAGCTGGATAAATTTAATGTTCAGCTTAACTGAGCACGAAAAAAAGTTTTATAATCTCTCAGGACTTGAAATTATGTGTTCACACTGATCACATCTTTGTATTATTTTAGAATTTACTCTATTTCTCTATACCGTATTTTCAGTAAAACTTCAATACCTTGAATACTGATGACTCGTTTACCGTGCCGCCGGCCTTGTGGCTCAGCCGGATACCTTTTTAAGTAGTGATCAGGATCTCGCGGGTTTGGTCCCCGCTGGGTCCGACAACCATCACGAAAACACGCCTATATAATTTTGACCCCCTTTAACCCCACTTTTATATAGAAAAACTGGGGTTTACAGGGGTATACATTTTTTTTCTTATATCTGCTCAAAACATAGATTGTGGGTACTCGTTAGAACCGCCTCGCCGAGGCGGTTCTAACGAGTACCCAAAATCTATGTTTTGAGCACAAATATGAACACTTTAAGAGTTTATATCTGAAAATTTTCAGTTTTTGGAGGTGAAATTTTCTATATATTTGAATAGGCGTGTTTTCATAATGATTCTTTCGTAGAGACTGTTCATTAAATATTTCCTACGGTCATTCTCTCCCATCCGCTGAGTCAAGAGAGCAGCTGTCAGTTTCTGATGAAAGAATGTGCATAAATACTGGTTAATCGCTCAGAGGACTAAGCCTGCACAGGAAAAGAGTGGTTAGCTAAACTGACGAATTAACATGGCCCTAATGGGTTGACCGGGACGTAAAATTTCAACTCAATCAATTAAAAATCATTTACCGAGCTGATTGGAACTCGTTTTTGAGTCCCAAGGAAATTCATCTGATAGCTCAAGGGAACAAATATTTAGGAACATTTTATGGATTAGATTTTCTTATTTGATCATGATATATATTGTATGTACATATACGCATCAAATCGCCTCATCAAAGCGATTACTCCAAAAACGATAAATTTATGAAAGAACGAAAAGACAGCCCCAAATCATCTCCGTTGCCTCTTGACTTGGTGCACTGATTAACCCTCAATGGCTCCCACTACCCATGTATAGAACAAATTTTCATGGTTCCAAAGATGTTCATCACGAAAACATACCTATATAAATTGACCCCCTTACACTCCATATTTATATAGTAAAACTGGGGTTTACAGGGGTGTACATTATATGTCTTATTTCTGCCCGAAAACATAGATTGTGGGTTCTAACTAGTACCCTAAATCTATATTTTGAGCAGAAATATTAAAAATAATCTGGATTTTTATCTGAAAATTTTCAGTTTTTGGTTGTAAAATTTTCAGAATATTTGAATAGGCGTGTTTTCGTCAGGCATTGCGGTTCGACTGCATTTAATGAGTGTAAATGCAAACACTCACACGTGTATAAACTAATTTATTCAGAATTTCCGGACACATGTATATTTAGTCATTGAAATAAAATATTTTATAATCTCCAGACTAGGAGGTTATGAGACTGGAGAATGCGAACAACCGGAATCTGTGGGGCTGGCTCTTCGACTACTAGTGGTACCCGGACCTGTTGTCTTTGTCCTGATAGCACTTATTCTGTTGTGGAAGTACCCTATAGATGAGCGACGGAGGAAAGAAATCCGACTAGAAGTTGAAAACTGGAGGTCAGATGTACGAAATGTTTTAACGCTTAACACTCTGGGTAAATTTTTCAGCAGATGCCATATTGAAATATTTTTTCTTGTTTTCAGGTTTTAACTTTCATGCATGCTGTCTCCAATGGAGACAATTTGCATGAAACATCAAATCCGGTTTTCTGGGAAAAATAAGAAAAATGTCACCGATTTGACGTCTGCTGAATTTGTCCAGTGAGTGGTATTATATTTAATATCAGCTGAACAATGCCCAATTATTGTATCATCCTCTCCATGCCCATCACGAAAACAGGCCTATATCTCTTGGGGGCGAATGAAGGGTGGGGGGTGGGGTGGATAACTTCCTATATATGGCTTAGTACGGATGTACGTGCCGAATGGCCCCCTTTTTCAGCGCTGCCAGGTATATGATTGGTCCCTTTTTTCAACAAAAAGTAAATGAATGACCCGATTTTTCTGGATTCCTACTTTTCTTACATCCTGGTATATTTTTTAGCTCAGAGATTTTTGAGGCTGTTTGTTTTCTTGGTATTCAATGAACTGACTGTGATATTTGTCTAATTACCAGCAATAAATGTGTACAAAAAATCAAAGGGCAGTATATGAAAAGGTCAACATTTCGAATGATCAAGTATATGAATGGGTCCGTTTTTTCAAAGGCTAGGTATATGAAATGGGGTAGGTGTTGAAATACTGGCTCGCACACCTGTACCACAATTACCCTCAAGTTACGCCCCCCCCCCCCCCCTCGCCGCCCCCCACTCCCACGAGGCCTATATAATACTGACCCCGTAAACCCCACTTTTATTTGGTAAAACTGGGGTTTACATTATTTTTCGTATTTCTGCTCAAAAGAATAGATTGTGGGTACTCGTTAGAAGTGCCTCGCCAAGGCGGTTCTAATGAGTACCCACAATCTATGTTTTGAACAGAAATATGAAAAAATATCAGATTTGTTTTATCTAAAAATTTTCACATTTTGGAGGTGAAACTTTCTATATATTTGAATAGGCATGTTTTCGTAATGGTCAAGTTTCTACGAATCAAGTGTGTCGTTACTTGTCTGATTTTATTTATTTAAATTCGTACATGGAAGCAAACCTGAATATTATAGCAATATTTATTTTGAGGTATTTGGCTCTTGATTTAGCTCAGACGTGTACGCTGTTAGTCACTCATCCAACAGTTTTAGGCTAGAAACAGGTAATAAAATGGACCCCGTAAAATTGTAAAAAAGGAAATAAGTTTCAGCCGAAACTTAAGCCGTTTTTAGTTAAGCGAGTATATTCATTGCTCTCAAGGTTATTCTGATAGAAGCTGCTGTGAACCCTCGTTACATCGACAGCATTTGTTCCCATTAATGTTGCCATTAAAATGAATTTTCTGTTAAAAAAAAAAAAAAAACATTAATTGACAGAATGATATGTAAGAAAGGCATTGTTTTATTCTTTTTTTCTCTCATAGAACATAATATTTTGGATATTTTTTAGAATTGCCTCACTGAGGCGATTCTAACAAATGTCCAAATTATTTTGCTTGAAGTTAAATGCAACATATTTTTGGATATTTGTCAGAATCGCCTCACTATTCTTGCGTAATTTCTCATTGAGCGGAGATTTCAGGACATTCAAATTGTCATTGTTACGAATTTTGTCGTTGTATCGAGTGGCGATAAAAGAGGGTTGTCTGTACAATCGAACCTCAATGGCTCGAACAAATTTTGTTGTTGTATCGAGTGTCGGTAAAAGAGGGTTGTCTGTACAATCGAACCTCTACGGCTCGAACAAATTTTGTTGTTGTATCGAGTGTCGGTATAAGAGGGTTGTCTGTACATTCGAACCTCTACGGCTCGAACAAATTTTGTTGTTGTATCGAGTGTCGGTATAAGAGGGTTGTCTGTACATTCGAACCTCAGTGGCTCGAACAAATGTTGTTGTTGTATCGAGTGTCGGTAAAAGAGGGTTGTCTGTACAATCGAAACTATACGGCTGGAACAAATTTTGTTGTTGTATCGAGTGTCGGTAAAAGAGGGTTGTCTGTACAATCGAACCTCAATGCCTCGAACAAAATTTGTTGTTGTATCATGTGTCGGTAAAAGAGAGTTGTCTGTACAATAGAACCTCAATGGCTCGAACACATTTTGTTGTTGTATCGAATGTCGGTAAAAGGGGGTTGTCTGCACAATCGAACTTCAATGACTCGAACACGAATGGCTCGTTTGCCATGGCTAATTCGAACTCGTTTTTGAGTCCATACGAAGATCTGTCGATAGCAAAAGAAAACAAATATGTAGGGAAATGTTCGTATTTTATCATGAAATTGTATGTTATGTGTTATTAGAATCGCCTCATCGAGTACACTCAACATACCATTATTGTGTAGAAGATCGAAAAGATTTCCCTAAATTATCGCCATTTGCTTCCTGACCAGACGCAATGATTAACCTTCAGTGGCTCGAACTACTCATATCTCGAATAAATGTCCATGGTCCCAAAGACTCACTCTGTGCCTTGAAGGCCAGAGTGAGCCAGAGGATTATTGTTTTTAAAGTGTAAATTAGAGAAATTTTATGTTGATTCTCTTTGAGTAAAGGGATATTTGGTGATTGAGAAGACCATAGTTTATCAAAAAGATAGAAAGAAAACGGGTAATAATGACACTAGAATTGAAATAGGCTTCAGGAACACATTTCCCGTAACTGAATTAAAAACCTTATTTAACGCGAATGAAATATAATATTACTGCATAAAAAGCAGTGTCGCACGTTATTAGTAGCCGTGCATTAACCGGCGAAAAGCCGTGTATTAACAATGCAATTCACGCGCTGTTAATGCACGGCTACGCAACTTTCAATATGCTCATACCTGGCCACAGAATAGCTGCCGTCACGAGATGTGTTCTGCCCTGCCTTAGAACAAGCATAGTACGTGGAAATAGCGTTCGCGCAACATCGGTGAAAAGGCGAAACAAAATAGTGCAAGATATAACGCAAAATGTAGCAAATGTTTTCAATTTTTATGCAATAATAGCGATCAAACATGGTTTTAAATGCATTAACATTCGCCAGGTTCCTTGGGAGGTGTTAAAAACCGCGGCGCTTCTTCTTCTGAACCGAAAGGCCAAATGACTCAAAACATGGTAGGAAGCATCGGGGTGACTTGTAGATCAAAAATAGCTCAAATTGTTCTGATTAGAAATCCCAAATGGTGGCCATGGCAGCCACCTTGAAAATATTTTGAACTTTTTTCTCCTGAACCAAAAGGGCAATTGACTCAAAGTTCATTGGAAGATCGAGGTGACTTTAGATCAACAGAAGCTAAAATCGTTCAGATTTGAAATCCAAGATGACCGCCATCTTGTTTATGTTTCTTATATTTCCCTGCCACTGTGCTGTTTACATGTATAAAATCATGATTTTTCAGTCACCAATTAGCCAATTTCCACCAAATTTCACATTGATCCTACTGTTGAAATGTGATTGAGAGTTTGTTCAAATGATCACGTTCCATTGACTGTCATGCCCATATGCTCTTCTTCAAAACTAAGAACTGCTTAAATGATGATCTTTGCATTAGTTGCGATGATAGGACTGGAAAAAATTTGCAAAACATCTGCATATCTGCAGTGCCTGTGTCACTCAGGTAAGCGAGCCGTAGCCCATGGGCTTCATGTTTTTATTTTACACCGCAACACGACAGTGACGGTATAGTTTCACGGTGGTCATCCATGTGTCCATCCATCTGTCTGTCCGCCCGTCTGTCGTCCGTCCTTCCGTCCGTATTTTGTGTCTGAACGAGAACTTGAGTGTGTGAAGCTCTGGTTTGGGATTGCTTATGTGCAAATAATGTCAATTTTGATAGAGTTATCTGCCGTCCGTATTTTTGTGTCCGGACTCCTGATAACTTGAGAAAATACCAGTTAATTTTCACCACACTTGGTATATGCATTGATATTGTGGAGATCTGTTTTGGGATTACCAATGGCCAGGTTTTGGCAGAGTTATTTGGCCGCCACATAAAAGTGGTGAGTTATTATCAATTTACATTTTTTTTTTTTTTTTTTTTTTTTTTTTTTTGTTGCAGGAGGAAACAGTATGTTGAGGAAGAAAAGAACGAAGAAGAAGGGAATATATCCACACCAATCGGTCACTTTTATGATAAAAGTAAAAGTTATGACAGTGTGACTATTACAGTCAGTTCAGGTGTATAAAGTAAGCCTTTCACCCACGAGTTTCAGAAATGGCGCCTCCATCTCAGGGCTAATTCTGCAGACGACAAAATGGTGATAGTTTTCTAATTTTTCCCAGAATATATGCTTTGATATTTTTTGCAAACTGTCTCTTAAGAAGACAATTTGCATGAAAAGTCAAAGCTATTTTCTCGGAAAAAATAGACTTTGATGTTTCTTTCAAATTGTCTGCTAAGAAAACAGTTTGCATGAAACGCAAAAGCCTATTTTCTGGGAAAAAAAATAAAAAAAATGCTAAAATATTTCAGAATGTCGTCTGCTGAAAATTTTACCCCTCATGCTAAGCATTAAAATGGGCGTGTCCGTTGATTTAAGTAGTGGTGTTGTAAAAGAAAAGTACAAAAAAAAAAAGAAAAGAATACAAAAATAGACTTGCAAACTATGCACATTTTGATGAGACGATTCTGATCAGCCTGCGCGGTCTTCGTTGGGGAACATGCCAGAAGATACGTTCCTTTTTTCTTTGATGTTTTTTTCTCAGCTTGGCTGTGGGGTACTGAAGGTCAATGCTTAGAGTGCAATAGTTTGATAGAACAAAATTCAATCTTTACTACTCTCTTTGGTAAATCAGCAGACGACAAATTGATGATATTTTTCTTATTTTTCCAAGACAACAGGCTTTGACATTTCATGCAAATTGTCTCCGTTGCATGAAATATTAAATCTAATTTTTGGTAAATAATTAAAAATATCTTAATATGCCGTCTGTTGAAATTTTACCCAGAGTGCTCAGTGTTAAAAGCAAACTACATAAAATACAAATCATTACGAAAACAAGCCTGTTCAAATATACTGAAAATTTTACCACCAAAAGAATGAAAATTTTTAAGGTAAAATTCTGATTTTTTTTTTAAATTTCTGCTCAAAACATAGATTGTGGGTACTCGTTAGAACCGCCTCGGCGAGGCGGTTCTAACGAGTACCCATAATCTATGTTTTTGAGCAAAAATAAGAAAAATAATGTATACCCCTGTAAACCCCAGTTTTACTATATAAAAGTGGCGTTTAAGGGGGTCAAAATGATATAGGCGTGTTTTCGTGATGTTCAAGAATAAACAAAAGCATGACTCGAAAAAAGAAGGACTGGCGCGCTTTTGTCTCCCGCTTATTTACCGGGAGATTATGATGACTACACTAACGCTTTGCACTCTGGGTAAGAGTGTCAGCAGAAGACATTTTGAGAAAAAAAAAACTTATTTATCCCAGAAAACAGGATTTAACATTTTATGCAAATGGTCTCCGTAGGAGAGTTTGCATGAAATGTCAAATCCATTTTTCTGGGAAAAAATTTTGCATGAAAGGTCAAATCCTGTTTTCTGTAAAATATTCGAAAAAGAGCAGCAATTTGTCGTCTGATGAATTAGCCCAGAGAGTGTAAAAAGCTAAAATAGTCCACTGAAATAAAATTTATAGAGCTCTACAAACTTACTTGAAGTACGTTTTTACGGGTGAGCACTTAATTATCGATATTATTTATTTGAAATAAAAATGAGCTTATACATGCAAGTCTTTATAGCACAATATAAGTCAGGTTTTTTGTGCTATACATATTTTAGAATTCTTAAAGATATAAAAAATAAAATATGTCTCAGCCATTGGTCTTATCACTGATAAGAGACTGGCCACAACAAAACCTAATATACTGTCAATACATTACGAAAACATGCCGATTCAAATATACTTAAAATTTTACCATCAAAAAAACCTCGAAAATTTCCAGATAAAAAATTATGATATTTTTCATATTTCTGCTGAAAACATAGATTATGGGCTCTCGTTAGAACCGCCTCGTCGAGGCGGTTCTAACGAGCATCCACAATATATGTTTTAAGCAGAAATAAGAAAAATAATGTATACCCCTGTAAACCCCACTTTTACTATATAAAAGTGAGGTTTAGGGGGGTCAAAATTATATAGGCGGGGTTTCGTGATGAACCATAGAGAGGTAGAGGCCCAATATGGGGTCTAGTACTGGCACATTTATCTGATCCATAGATAATATCCCCTCCAAAGTATTTATTACCCCTCAGAAGACCTCTTTACTCCCCATACCTACCCTGCTGGGATCTCATAATCGCCTCTTTTTTATAATGCCTAGGCCGGGGTAATAAAATCATAAGTGAGTGGTACCACTTTTGGTCTAATTTAAGCTATGTCTTCAAACCTGATAGCTCCAATCACAACAACGGAAGACGTTTTTCGTTTTTTTTTCTTTTCTGTTTTTTTCTTTTTTTTTTTTAATTTTTATTTATTTATTTATTTTTTTTTTTTAATTTTTTATTTTATTTATTTTTTTTTTCATTTTGTAGAGAAAATAAGAAGATATTTTACATGAAATGTCAAGCCGTAGTTTCCCTGAAAAATAAAACAAGTATTTGAGAATGTTGTCTGCTACAATTTAGCATGGCGCATTAACGCGGTAACTATATACAGTGCATTTGTTTCAGAATAGGTCCATTGTATGAGCTGCATCATGTGTGGACCATCGCAGCAAACACACAACGTCGAAACAACGTCGTTACAACGTGGCTGCAATGTCGTGACGTTGCAGCGACGTTGTAACCGCATTGTGTGTTTGCCGGGATGTAAGCGTGACGTGAGAAAACGTAACTTCTGATATGTGCGCCCAACGAGCTCAATTCATTTCGCATGAAGGAACTTTGCATCCTTGACTATCCGAAATGCGCCCACTTTAGATTCTGATCAGGCTGTGCGATTGCTGCTGTTCTGACTATTCGCTGAGGGCACATGTCCGTAGGTACATTTTCTGACGTTGTGTGTATAATTTGGGACACATCATTACGAAAACATGCCTATTCAAATATATAGAAGATTTCACCTCCAAAAGCTCAAAAAAATTTCAGATAAAAACTCCGACATTTTTCGTATTTCTGCTCAAAACATCGATTGTGGGTACTCGTTAGAACCGCCTCGGCGAGGCGGTTCTAACGAGTACCCACAATCTATGTTATTTAGCAAAATAAGAAAAATAATGTATACCCCTATAAACCCAAGTTTTACTATATAACAGTGGGGTTGAAGGGGGTCAAAATTATATAGGCATGTTTTCGTGATGTACGGATCGATAGCCAAAACCCTTATCAGACTGAGTTATATCACTTTGACACACACACACACGCACGCACGCACACAATTTTCTGCATCAAAGTTGAGGATATTGTAGAGAACTATGAAATTGTTTATCCAAAGAAAAAGTAAAGCTTATAATTTACGCTAAGGTAATTCAATGGATATCCTGAACGCGCGTTTTCTTAAAGAAAAAGGAAATAGTTATTTGGCTACACTCTTATTTATAAGTATGGTTCCTGCTTTGTGAGAGCTTAGACTAGGTTTCAGTAAACACGGAATCTCCTGTTATTGGTTACAAATATGATAAACCTATCCGTAATACTATACTTGATTTTAACAGATTAGAGTCTTATCTTGATATTGAAACTAGTTCCACTGATTCTTGTAAAGATTCTGAATTGTGTTATCAAACAGCGGGTGAAATTATCACTGGTAATTTGAAGGTTATTACTGAATCACGAATCCGTTCAATTATTTCGAAAGGGCCTAAATACAGATTCCCCGCACACATTGACTTCAGTAAATGTCCGGAAACAATTGCCGGTGCTTTAAATGATTATTGTAAGCGCTGGTGTAAACAAGACCATGTTGATTCAGATGCCCAGACCATTGATGTATGTATTTTACTGTACTCTAATAAGCTTGATCTTTTATATCCTATGCCTAAATTCACTTTTCTATATTTGAAACAAAGTATTCAAAATTTCATAGAAAGTGTGTTCTGGCTTCAGCTGATAAAGCTGCTGATAATGTTGTTGTGTGACGACTTCATTATATCCATCACGAAAACATGCCTATATAATTTTGACCCCCTTAAACCCCACTTTTATACAGTAAAACTGGAGTTTACAGGGGTATACATTATTTTTCTTATTTCCGCTCAAAAACGCAGATTGTGGGTACTCGTTAGAACCGCCTCGGTGAGGTGTGTTTTGAGCAGAAATATGAAAAATATCAGAATTTTTATCCAAAAAATTTCACTTTTTTTTTGGTGGTGAAATTTTCAGTATATTTGAATAGGCATGTTTTCCTAATGAATACCTTAATACAAGAGGTTGGTAGTACTAAAACATATGAACGGATTTCTACTGGCAAGAGGTTTGTTGTTGATAGCCATTGTATAAATATTACTGCTAAGTTTGCAGTGAGTATAAAAGAAAACCAAGAAAAGTCTCCATAAACTTCATAAACGACCTTATAAAGCACGTTTCATTGCAAAGTCCAGAACATGCACGACCACTGTATTGTTCAAACTATTAATTCCATGCCTTACGGCTGTCAAAAACGTAAGATTCGATACTATGGAACTGTTTACGAAAGAAATGGAATAAACCATATTTGGTCAATTAAAAATTCCAGTAAAGATCTTAATTTAAATCTAAAATCTTTAAGGCTTCTAAATTGTCTACGTATGATTTTTCTACACTTCATACTACGTTACCACATCATCTAAAGATAAGCTTATTGATTTGATTTACCGAACGTTTTTTTTTTTTTGTGAGAAAACACTCTCATTGGCTTGCAACGAAGACTGTGCTTTTATCACTTCTAATATATACAAGAATTATAGTTTATGATCGTGTCAGAACGTCCGCGTTTCCTTTATTTTTTATTAGATTTGAAACTAAGCTTTAATGGCAAACCGTTGGTATTCCGATGGGACCTAATTTTGCTCCACTTGTTGCAGATTTGTATCTGTTTGGTTATGAAAGAGATTTCACGAAGTCTCTCTCACGAGAAAGTCAGGCTGACATTATCTAGGCTTTGAATTCCACTTCAAGACACTTGACGATTTATTAAATATTGATAATATTTACTTTGACCAAATGGAGGACCACATATACCGTACCAAACTTCAGTTAAATAAAGCAATTCTTCTGATAACAAGGTACTGTTTTGTCGCACCTTAGGCGTGCAAGTTTTCGTCCGTCCGTTCGTCTTTCCGTCAACATTTACGCTGGGTGTCTTGTGACCGCAACTCCTCTTAAAATTTTATACCGATCATTTTGAAACTTTGCATGTGTTTTCTCCATGGTAAGAAGATGTGCATGTGGTTTGGATTGGATATAATTGTTAGATTATGTTTTCACTTTTTCCACATTGTGAGCTTTTTTTACCTCAGTATATAGACAGTGGGTACCTCTTGTGAGCGCAACTCTTCTTACAGTTTTATACTGATTGTTTTGAAACTTTTCTTCATGGTATGAGGATGTGCATGTGTTTTGGGTATAATTGTTAGAACATTTTTTGTCACTTTTTTTCAGATTCTGAACTTAGTCATTTTTCACGCTTAGTATAAAGACAATGGGTACCTCTTGTGAGCGCAACTCCTCTTACAGTTTTGTACCGATCGCTTTGAAATTTTGCATATGTTTTCTTCATGGTATGAGGATGTATGTGTGGTTAAGATGTAATTGTTAAGTTATTTTTGTCACTTTTTCCACATTGTGAACTTAGTCATTTTTCACCCTTTATATATAAACAGTTGGTACCTGTTGTGAGCGCAACTCCTGTCACAGTTTTGTAACGATTATTATGAAACTTTGCATGCATTTTTCCATGGTATGAGGATGTGCATGTGGTTTGGATGTTATTGTTAGATTATTTATTTTACATTTTTCCACATTGTAAACTTAGTCATTTTTCACCCTCAATATATACACAGTGGGTACCAAGTGAGCACAACTCCTCTTACAATTTTATACTAATCTTTTTGGAACTTTGCACATGTTTTCTCCATAGTCTGAAGATGTGCATGTGCTTTTCCTATAATCCTTGCTATATTTTTGTCGCTTTTTTGTTCTTTTTGAACTTTGTCATTTTCTGACCTCAGATGTATAGACAGTGGGTACCTTGTGAATTCTCATACAATTTTAAACCGGTCTTTTTGAAACTTTGCACATGTTTTCACCTGGGTCTGCAGAAGTGCATGTGGTTTGGATATGATTTTCAAATTTATTTTTGTCACTTTTTCCACTTTAACTTTGTTATTTTCTGAACCTCAGATTTTATGAAAGTGTACAGAGCCCAATTCTCATGCATCATATGAGAAAATGCATATGCTTTCAATGAAATTCATATATTCATCTTTAATTTTTGTCACTTTTACAGCTAAGCATTGCTAAGAATGAAATAAACATACTTAATAACCACGTTCTGATTGTGGCTCCTGTGACTTTTGCCCTAGCAGGTGCGACGCCGCCTTCCGCGGAATTCTGGTTTGAATTTGAATCTACCTATATCTAATGCTACAGTGTCCAATGAAATTTATGGTGTACGGGACAATTTTAATTTTGATATGATCGATTTCTCTTATCTGGATGGCGATGTCCCCCGGCGTATCTCATATGGGTACATATCTCAACTTATTTGATTCGCCAGATCTTCTTCAAACCTTAGTGACTTCAGCTATCGTAACAAAGCTCTTACTACCAAAAGTCTTAGGCAGGGCTGTCGTTATCTTAAACTTCGTAAGGCGTTTTCGAAACTTTATCGCAGACACAGTGCATTGGTAGAAAAATATTGTGTCAGCCTGAAGAAACATCTTCAACAAGGTATATTATTGCATAGAAAGCAGTGCCGCAAGTTATTAACAGCCGTGCATTAACCGGAGAAAAGCCGTGTATTAACAAGGCAATTCACGCGCTGTTAATGCACGGCTACGTAACTTTCAATATGCCTGTACCGGGGCCATAGAATTGCTGCCGTCACGAGATATGTTCTGCCAGGCCCTAGAACGAGCATAGTCCGTGGAAATTTCATTCGCGAGACATCGGAATAGTGCAAGAAATAACACAAATGTAGCAAATGTTTTCAGTTTTTATGCAATAATAGCGGTCGAACATGGTTTTTCATGCATTAACATTCGCCAGGTCCCGTGGGAGGTGTTGAAAACCGAGGCCTAACATGGTTTTTCAATGCATTAACATTCGCCAGGTCCCTTGGGAGGTGTTGAAAATCGCGGCCTTCGGCCTCGGTTTTCAACACCTCCCACGGGACCTGGCGAATGTTAATGCATGAAAAACCATGTTTGATCCCTACATTGGAACCAGACTTTTACGGTGGCTTAGTGCACAGATTAAAAAAAAAAAGTGGGGAAATCAAACTTTTCAGAACAATTCAGAAAGCTAATTAATTGTTATAAAAGAATTGGATACAACCTAGGTATTATGCGGTAGACTGCATGCCTATTTATCAACCCAATCACTGTTGATGGCTACGCTTTGCTCTTTAATTGCCTAGGTTCGGGCCTCTGACTCAATGACGACTCTTCGTGAAGCTTTAACAAATGGGTTACAGCGTGACGATATGTCTTTGACTTGGCCCGCCTTGGTTCAACTATTGGTTTTCTTTAACTCTGGCTCGCAGTGGGTGCAGAATTAGCCATGAGTACTCACCTTTATTTATAATTAGTGATTTATTTATTCTATGTTTTCGCTATGATGCATCGACTAAGTTGGGATTCATTATACAAACCAAATTTTCATGTATTTCTGCATTAAAAGTAGCATCGGGACGCAGGGTGGTTAGTGACTGTAAAGTGCTTTAAACCCTCTGTTAGTTTATACTAGTGACCGTTCTTCGGTGGTCCCGTTGTTGTTCTTACTCCAAGTAGCTCTGTGGTTTATTCTACGAGGCGATTTATATTTGGTTCTGCCATGTTTTGTCGTTGTCTTTTCGGTCGTTATCTTGATTAGGGAAGAAAGAGCTGGTCTGTATGCTTTCCGTGCGTTTGTTAGTCTTGCGCGTGTTGGTTTGTGCATCTTTCCACTTCCTATTTTTGTCAGTGATTGGCTGCGACTTGTGATTTTGGACTTGTCATTTTATCTTTTCTTTTAATGAAAAAGAAAATTTATCTTTTACTAACGAGGGCTGATTAATAATATATCTTGACAAGTAATTCAGTATGTAATTATTAATGTTAATTATAGAACAATAACCTGGCTTTAAATTGGTAATACTTGAGTAAGGTGTATGGTCTCACACGTAACGTAACGTGCCCATTCGATGGAAACATTTTCATGTGATACGCTTTCACAAATCTTAGAAATAAGGTGGGGTAAGTATTGTGCAATAAATTATGCCTCCCCCACCCCTCCCACCTACCGAAGGGTAGTGGACATATGTTTTTGGGACGGATCCCACTGGCGTCGGTGTCAATATCGGCGTAATACTTCTTGTCTGCTCTGTAACTTGAATACTCTTTGGAATATTTTGATTATACATAGTAGAAATGTAGCACAGAACAAGACGACGTGTCGTGTACAAGAATGACAACTCTGGTGTTCTTACTTTTGGAGTTATTTTCCTGTGTTTTGTCTGGAATAGATTTCGTGTCCGCTCTGTAACTCAAATACCCTTTGGAATGTTTTTATGGTACTTGGTAGAAATGTAGTACAGGACGAGACGACGTGTTGCGTACAAGAATGACATCTCTGTCTTTCGTACTTTTAGCGTTATCTCCCTTTGTTATATTTGACAGTGATTATGATTGATTTCGTGTCTGTAAGTTAGATACCCTGTGGAATATTTATTTTGATACTCCGTAGACATGCAGAACAGGACGATGTGTCACGAACAAGAATGACAACCCTGGCTTTCTTACTTTTGAATTATCTCCCTTTATTTTCATTGAAATAGATTTTGTGTCCGCTCTGTAACTCCAAACCCTTTAGAATAGTTTGATGGTACTTGTTAGAATTATAGAATAGGACTAGGCGACGTGTCACGTACAAGAATGACAACCCAGCCTTTCTAACTTTTGGGGTTATCTCCCTTTGTTATATTTGACGGTGATAATGCATTGATTTCGTATCCGCTCTGTAAGTTGAATATCCTTTGGAATATTGTATGATAATTGGTAGAAATGTAGAACAGGACGAAACAACACGTCGCGTACAAGAATGGGTGTCTTACTTTGGAGTTATCTCCCTTTGTTTTGTATTTAAAATTGATTTCGTCTCTGCTCTGTAACTCGAATACCCTTTAAAATATTTTGATGGTATTTCGTTGCAATGTTGAATAGGGTGAGACGATATGTAACGTATAAGAATTATAACTCTTACTTTCTTACTTTTGGCATAATCTCCCTTTGTTATATTTGACAGTCATTATGCATTGATTTTGTGTCCGCTCTGAAAGTCTAGTACTCTTTGGAATATTTTTATGATACTTGGTAGAAACTTAGAACATGACGAGACAACGTGTCATGTCAAGAATGACAAGTTTGGCTTTCTTACTTTTGTAGTTACCTCTCCTACTTGTTTGAATTTGATTTTGTGTCCGCTCTGTTACACAAATACCCTTCGGAATACTTTGATGATACTTAGTAGAAATGTAGAACAGGGTGAGGTTACCTGTTGGGTACAAAATGGCAACTCTGACTTTCTTACTTTGGACTTATCTCCCTTCTTGTGTTTAAATTTGATTTCGTGTCCGCTCTGCAACTCGAATTGTCCTTCACAATATTTTGATGATACATGATAGACATGTAGAACAGGATGAGATGACGTATCGCTTACAAGAATGACAACTCTTGCGGGGTTTTGGGGGACTTATTTCCAAACAAAAACTTCTTCTAGTTGGTCATTAATTTCATTTACTATAAAGAATCGAGTATACAATACGTATTAAAATGCACATATTGTTAAAACATTTGCCGGCTGTTTAAAACATTTGCCGGCTGTTACTGTGGTTGTTTAGCGACAAAAATCACGTCTCATCTGCAAGTTTAAGAAATGTCCAGTTAAATCCCATGAAGCTATGCAGCAAACAAGGTTAATTATAAGTGGCTTTATGAATCAAGGATCATAGCTCTATGCATCAGATTGTGTAGGTTATCAAACTTTTTCGAAATCAAACATTTTTGAAAGTTTAAGAGGTATGAAAAGATGGCCTATGTCGCACAATGTCAATATTATTCACCACCTGTGATTTTCAAGGTTCTATATTTTGTGAATGAATACTTTATTTTACTCTAAATTTAGTGTATACACCTGAACTTTTTGACACATGCTTTATCAAAACAATATGCTTTTATGGATGTTAAAGCTAACTGATACAGCACAGTTGAAGCTTGAGAGTGACCATTTCTATTTCATACAAATAGACAAACAGACCTGCAGCTTCACAAACCTTTGAGTATCATTCCGTCATGGTTTTGCTGCTATGAGTGCGAAATTAAACTTTTGTTTGATTTTAACAAAACAGATTTTTTGTCAGATTTCCATGAACAGATGACTTGTTTTTGTGTCAAAATAAAAGCGTCGCAGACACTGCATGATATCCCGCCACTGCCGGGTAACAAAACATGCAGCGGAGATGGCTATCTAAACCTTTAGATATCGCAGAACAAAAAAAAAAAAAAAAAAAAAAAAAAAGAAAAACGATTTGGTTGACCGCACCTTAAAACGAAATGACAAGGCTAGAAACAAACACATGGCCAGAAAGCGGGAAGTCCTATCTATCTTAACAAAGTTTTGAACTTTTACTAACTTTGGTGAACTGCAACCTCAAAAGAATATTCACTGCACATTATCATAGTCTTACTACCTTCAAACTTTAAGCTTCATCCTATGAAGACTGTAGGAAGAGTTATCCGCAAAGAAAGTGCAGGGCTGAAGGCTGGTAGATTGTGATCTAAATTTTATGCGCTGCTGCACACTATGGTCTCAGTATCTATATAATATCACATTTATTAAATGAAAAATGTGATGTTCGTCAGTCATTACTGACAATGACCAATCCTAATCAACTGTGTGATGTGTTATTATTTGTGTGTTCTAAGATGGCGGATGAGACCAATCTTAGCTCTAAACTGCCTGTTGCAGATAAAACAAGAGAGGTCTGAGGAAGAAAGCTCTGTTGTTGATGCCTTAGCTCTGGCTTTCCGCTGTGCACTTTTCTGCTCGGCTTCGCTGATGCTTTTTGCTTCGTATACACCAGCTCCCTTTCTTATGAGGCCTCGCCACTTTGTACGATCCTGTGCAATCTGTTCCCATGACTATGTTTGTATGTTGAAGTCTTTAAGGGAGGCTTTGAGGGTGTCCTGGTATCGCTTCTTCTGACCACCATGGGAGCGTTTTCCAACTTGTAGTTCTCCATAGAGGATTTTCTTTGGCAAACGTTCATCAGGCATTCTGGTAACATGGCCTGTCCATCTTAACTGTGCCAGTTTCAGAAGAGTATGTACACTCTGCATCCCTGTCCATTTTAGGACTTCTGTGTCTGAAATTCTGTCTTGCCACTTGATCTTTAGAAGTTTTCTTAAACAGCTGTATGGAAGTGTTTCAGTCTTTTGGCATGCCGTTGGTAAACTGTCCAAGTTTCGCATGCGTGTAATAGTGTTGGCAGCACCACCGATCTATATACTTTCAGCTTTATGTCAAAAAAAGGTAAAAGAAAAGTCCAGGGAGTGCCACAATCACAAACCGCAGCCCTTCCCAGACCCCAAGAGGAAGAGGAAACCGACAAATCCAAACAAGCAAAAACCTAACAAACCTACCAAAAGCACTAAGATTAGCTCTCTTCCCCAAGCGAGGTAATCGCAATACTAAAAGGACTGTAAAACACAAGAACAAAATGACACACGGAAAGACATACAACAAATCGCCTCGTAGAATAAACCACAAAGCAACAAAGAATAAGACTAACACCGGGACCACCGCCTTAGAACGGTCAGTAGAGCAAACCACCAGAGGGCGGGGGCGGGGGCGGGGGTGTTAAAGCATTTTTACAGCTAGCTAACTTCACCCTGGGTCCCGATGCTACTCTTAATACAGAAACACATAAAAAATTCGGTTCGCATAAAGGCTCCCAATTCAGTCAATGCATCAAAGCGAAAACATAAAAATCAAATTAATCACTATAATGAACAGACGAGTACTCATGGCTAATTCTACTGTATGCCAGAGTAAATGAAAACCAATAGCTGAACCACGGCGGGCCAAGCCAAAGACATATCGTCAAGCCCCAACCCACTGGTTAAAGTTTTACGAAGAGACCGTCATTGAGTCTGAGGCCCGAACCACCGTCGTGCAATTAAAGAGTGAAGCATAGCCATCAACAATGATTGGGTTCACAACTAGGCATGCAGTCTGCCGCATAATATCCAGGCTATAGCCAATTCTTTTATAACGGGTTAATAAGTTTTCTGAATTGCTCCGAAAAGTTAGATTTACCTATAATTTTTCTAAATCTGTACACTAAGTCACCGTAAAATTCTGGTTCCGATACACCTTGTTGCAGAAGTGTTTTCAGACTGACGCTTTATGTTTCTAACAAGGCACTGTGTCTGCGATAAAATTTCGAAAACGCCTTACGAAGTTTAAACTAACGATAGCCCTGCCTAAGAAGTTTGGCAGTAAGGGCTTTATTACGGTAGTTAAAGTCATTAAGATTTGAAGACGCTCTGGCGAATATAATTAGTTGAGATATGTATACCCCATATGAGGTACGCCGGGGGACATCGCCATCAAGCCTGATTCCACTTCGGTCCCAAATACTTCCACGTAGCCGGACAAATGCTGCACTAGCTTTGACAATTCTAGCATTGATTTCATCATCAATGTGCACAACTCCAGACAATGTGCTTCCAAGGTAGGTAAACTTGTCTACCACTTGCAATCGTTGACTTTTCACTGTGATGGTAAGCTCCTTGTAAGGCTTTTTAGGTGCTGGCTGATATATTACCTCAGTCTTTTTGATGCTGATTGTCACATGAATCAGATACTTGATCCACACTTTTTTTGCATTTTCTCTTCTGTTGGAGCACTTTTGCCATGTCATCAGCAGAGAGGAACTCATCTAGTACCTCTGTCTGCACCTTAGATTTAGCTTGCAACCTTCTTAGGTTGAAAAAGTTTCCCATCAAAGCGATACCTTATAGGTATACCATTGTCACCATCCTGGAAAGCATCTGTAAGCATGGCAGAAAACATCATGCTGAACAGTGTTGAAGCTAGTACACAGCCTTGCTTAACTTCATTTGTCACAGGAAATGGATCAGAAGACTCGTCATCATTTTGGACCCTTGCAAGCATACCATCATGGAACTGCTGCACCATTGCTATGAATTTGGCAGGACAGCCAAAGTTTGCCATAATTTTCCAAAGTCCCTCACGACCGACTGTGTCAAATGCTTTGGTAACGTCGACAAAGGTCATGTAGAGGTCCAAATTCTGGTCCTGACATTTTTCTTGAAGCTGTCGTGCTGTAAAGATCATGTATATTGTTCCTCTGTTTTTTTCCTGAATCCACACTGGCTTTCTGGTAGAAGCCCTGACCGTTCGAGGTGTTCATTCAATCGGTTCAGTAGGACCCTAGCAAGGATCTTCCCAGCAATTGACAATAAAGAGATGCCTCGATGATTGTCACAGACTTGAGGATTCCCTTTCCTTTTGAATAGATGGATAATTGTTGCATCCTTGAATTCTTGGGAGATGGCTTTTTTTCTCCACATAATTTGAAATAACTCAATTTCTCTGCAACTGGAGGACCTTCTAATTTGTAGATCTCTGCAGGTATTGCATCTGATCCTGGAGCCTTGCCAGGTGACAGGAGTTTTATTGCTTTCACTGTTTCAGAGACGATTGGGAGCTCATCAAGCAGCATATTACATTCCACCTGTGGTAGTCTGTTGATAGCTTCATAGCCGATTAAGGACACCATCAAAGTGTTCAGCCCATCTTTTCAAGATAGCTTCTTGAAATTATGCTATTGAAGAAGTCAAACAGATGCCACTAAGGAGTGGGTGTCTGGGGACCATGTATTGTCTTGAGTGCATCAAAGAACTTTTTCACATCCTTTCTGTCTGCAAAGGACTGAATTTCATCAGCTTGTTTTCTCAGCTAGGAGTCTTGCATGTCTCTGAGCCTAGTCTGAACAGTCTTGCTTATGTTTGAATAGGAAGTCTTGCTAGATACTGAGCTGGTATTTCTTACGTAAGACTTGTGTTTTGGTGTTTCTCTTCAAGAAGTCCCTGAATTTCTTTGTCATTCTCATCAAACCAATCTTGTTGTTTGCGAGATACTGGTCCTAGGGAATCCATTGCTGAAGAGTGAACGGTGTCTCTGAAGACTGTCCACTCTCATCTACAGCTTCTGAACTGTGTTCCAGTATCATCTAAACGGCTGCAGAGATCGTTGACGAATGCTTGCCTTGCTGTCTTATTTCAGCTTGGAGACATTTAATTTCTTTGGCACCTTCTTGCCTTGTGGTCGTCGTACAGGCTGAATGCGCAGGTTGAGTTTGCTGACAAGAAGCCTGTGATCTGTCCAAATGAAAAATGTAGTACTTAGCCGGAAGAGATGTCATATCTAAAAATCTTTAAAGAGTTATAACGTTCTTAATGCTTGGTGTACTGTAACCTCAAAAGAATACATGCTGCTCCAACTCATGGTCTTACTATCCAATACGTTTCAGCATAATAGCTGAAAACTAATGAAGGGTATGGCTGGAAATGAAGTCATGTCTGAAAACTTTAAAGAAATGGTGATCTCTATCAAACTTTTGTGTACTTTAACCCTAAAACAGTATGCGATATATCAACTCATGGTCTGACTGTCCACGAAACTTCAACCCGAATTTATATGTTAGGAAAATCTTATCAAAACTGAAGGAGTTATGGTATGATAAGGTCAAAATAGGTGTTATGCATCAAGAGGGGGCGTAACCTAAATAAAAAAAAATCTGATCTAAACAATTTTCGAATTCATAGAAGACATTATACATGCCCGCCTTATCTGTAAATTTCAGAATGATCCGCTTAAAACTGAACGAGTTATGCTGATGATAAATTCAAGAATAGGCTTTTTCAACAATCAAGGGGCGTAATTTTTATATTGATGATCCGCTCTGGTCAGTTTTCGAACGCATTCGAGATTTCACCCATGTCTACATTGTCTGCAAGTTTTAGAAAGACTAGATCAAAACTGAACGAGTTATGCTATTGAAGAAGTCAAACAGATGCTTTTTCGGCAAGGCGTGTAGCTCTAAGATTAATAATCCGACCTGGCCAGGTTTCGAACTCATCCGAGATTTTATTCATGTGCATGTTACCTGCAATTTTCAGGAATATCCTATCAAAATGAAAGGGGTCATTCTGATGACAAATACAAACAGAGGTTTTTTTCAGCGATCAAGGGGATGTAAGGATGTAAGTCGAACTTTAATGATCCGATCTAGCTAGGTTTCGAATCCTGCTGAGATTTCATCATGTCCACTTTATCTTTAAGTTTCAGGTGAGAAAAAAAAAAAAAAACACGACCAAAACTGAGCAAGTAATGCCGATGACAAAGTCAAACAGATGCTTTTTCAGCAGTCAAGAGGACGAAACTCTTACATTAATGATCTGGCCAGATTTCAAATACGTCCGAGAGTTCATCAATGTCCACCTTATCTGCAATTTTAGGAAGATCCAATCAAAACTAAATGGGTTATGCTGATGACAATGTCAAACAGAAGCCTTTTTTTAGCAATCAAGCGTACGTAACTCTTAGATTAATGATCCGATCTGGCAAGTGTTTGTATTAGTCCGAGATTTCATCGATGTCCACCATATCTGTAAGTTTCAGGAAGATACTATCAAGACTGAAGGATACTATTGATGACAAACATTTCCCATATTATGTCTATTGAACCTTGTGATTGCCATAGCAACCAAGGTTTTCATTGGATTTCCATTAAAAAAGTCATGATATCACTCCCTTACAAGAGACGTACTACAGATGAAAAATGATTGAGATCAGCCTGCAGACTGCAGAAATATAACTTTTAAAAAGTGCGGACGAATGACGGAGGAACATCGGATGGACTACTATCCTATAAGCTTCCCTGAAGCTTTCGGTCCAGGTGAGCTAAAAACTTTTGAAGAATTGTGCGTTTTAATTTCTTAATTACATTTATATAAATGTGCACATCTTATCTTGCAGACACTCAAAGGTAACGCTAACTTGACGTATTATGCCAGATTTTCCGTTCGTAAAATCGGTTCCTTACTGTCCCTTGTCTACTGGTATGTGCGGTGGAACAATCAAATACGTAAGTTGTAATGAGTGTTCGTTGCACAAATTGATTTTAAGATAGAACTGGCTCAAAGAAGAATTGTAAAACCTTTCATTTCGAGTTTCTGAAGTGGTCACTTCCGTTCTTGAATTATTGAATGAAATAGGGGTTTCAGTGTAAAACAAAACAAAACAAATAAAAAACAACAACAGAAACTTGGCAAACAGTGTAGATCCTTATGACAGCTCGTTACGAGACGTCTCATCTGAATCTATTTTGTTTTGACAGGTATCTAATTGGTATTTAGGGCTGAAAGGATTAACCTGTCATAGATCAAATTAATAGTGTTTTGAGAGAAAACAGATGTTCCCTCATCGTAAATTTTCAGTTTTTCTACTGATGTGACCTTGCAAATAAAGTCAATGTCACCAAAATCTAATCTATTCTTTGTTATGTCCAAATAATATATATTCATGACAATATGGTAAGAATTCAGCCATCGGTTCAAAAGACAAGAAAATATCCCAGAATTTTCAGTTTCATTACTGCTGTGAAAATTAGGTCAGGGTCACCAAAATCCAAACTGTTCTTTGTTATGTTCCAAGTATATGTCCATGAAAATTTGGTAAGAATCTTATCACTGGGTCACAAGATATTGTGCAGACAAACACGTGTCACAGATTTTTCAGTTGTTTTTTTTTTCTGCTTTAACCTTGAAAATTAGGTCAAGGTCACCAAAATCTAATCACTTTTTTGTTATCCCCCAATTCATTATCCAAATTTGGTAAGAATCCAACTACTGGTTTACAAGATATTACGCAGACAAGAAAGTGTCACAGAATTTTCAGGTTTTTTTTGTACTGCTATGACCATAAAGCTTTGGTCAGTGTCAACAAAATCTAATCAGTTCTTTGGTATGTCCCAATAATATGTCGTGCAAATTTAGTTAGAATCCAACCACTGGTTCACAAGGTATTGTGCAGACAAGAAAGGTGGATGCCGACGCCAGCGCCAACACCAACGGGATACGCACCAAAATCAATATGTTCCCCTTCCCGTAGAAAGGGGACATAATCATAACGCTGTCTGGTGTTGAGGCTTCTGGCTCCCGGCTGTATAACGTCAAACAGAAAATTGAAACCAGAAGTCACAGGTCATCGGACATGGTCATATTTATACCTATACTTCACTGGTTGAATAAACAGAAATACAAACAAAATGCCATTTTAGTTTTCTTCATTTAATTCCAAAAAGCATCACATAAAATTATACAAACAAAATATATGATTGTTTTTATTCATCACAGAAACTTCTAAAAATCTCAAAATAAAAATAACTTTTAAAAAAAGTGTTTGTTCAGATACAAATTGGCCACTTATCAATTGGTAAAGAAATGAACAAAATCCCAGCTGGCATTATTCATAAATCAACTTCGGGCCGTTATAGGCCCGTCAGCTAACCTGACGGACCTATAATGGCCCGCTACAGATTTATGTAGAATGCTTATTGGGATGGTAGAAAATACAATGTAGTATAAAAATAAAACGCCGGTATGTAAATACAGCTCCAGGTACACTGTATATTCAGCATTGCGTTCAATTTGTCGAAACTTGCGCGATCTCTCGCAAACTTTTGCACTTTCCGTTCAGTTGTGACAGTTTTCGGCATCCGCAACTTTGGCCAAACCAAAATGGCGGCCTTTGCGTAGGAAAAAAAGCTTTAGTTCAAAATTTAGAACAAGTATGGTTAGGAGTTTAGGGGTCCAAATTTTACGGGTAAATACTGTAATTAAATTTACACATTGTTTCTATTGGCGTTTTGCACTGCACACATCAATTTTACTCGCATGATGTTCAAATTTTTATTATTTGAACCATAACGTCATAGTTAACGTACCGCCGCTCATGTGCGCTCAGTGAAGATTCTGATCTGACTGCGCTTTCGCGCAGTCAGATCATAATCTTAACTGGGCGCATATTTGGTTAGCCAAAGACGCAAAGTTTATTCATGTGGACTATGAAGAATCTGATCAGACTGCACATAGTCGCAGGCTTATCTGAGTCTTCATTGGGCGCATATGTCATAGAGTGGAAAAGTTATCTATTAGATGGGTATGATTAAACGTTATGTGTCTTGTATAGTCTGTTTGGGCAAACGATACTGTGCTAAAGGCGATCGGATGCTTCTGAAGATTATGTAGACATCTTCCCAATTAAGCCTAGCGTCCCATAAATGGGGCATTTGCAAAACGTGTAAACCCAGATCAGACACCGCAGTATGCGTCGTCTGATCAGGGTCTACATTGTTTGCATTTAATACAGGAATTTCTATAAAACATGGCAATACTAAAACTATCAAGCCACCTATAAAATTGGTACTGGACCCGTCCGAAGTGTGAACGTAGACGGGTCCATGAGGCATAAATGGGTTAAAGGAGACAACTTTTGCAGAGAGGAAGTCAATTCCTTAGTACAGGCAAATTCTTTTCTTTAAAAGTAGCCCCTGATGAGAACTGGGAAAAAATTCCTTTTAAGAGTTATTTCCCTTGAACATGTTTTAGATCTATTCCCCTTACATTAACAATAACAGTGTACCTGAAGTTTTGTCAAAAAGGACATTTGGATGATCACTTGTTTGAAATTAAAACTAATTTTATGTGACCTATGAATGAAGAGCAAAGGCCCGGATGATTCTTTGCGCATGCGCAGGATGATCTGATTTTGCGCATTCTGCATAAATTAAAAGGCACATTTCTTTGCTTGGAAAGGCTAAGAGGTGTTTACTGACTATCACCATATCTACATGTTCGAACAGACTGCTTGAGAAAACAGAGTCAATCTATTTCAAACTGCTCCTAAAACAGTTGTTATCATAGTCTGCCCTGTTTGATATTCAACAACCATTTCGTTCGAAAAAGCAACGGATATTTTACCCATGTATACCTTGTGGACTGTTCTAACTTTCTTTGGTCAAATCCATGTGCAACTGAAGGTTTAGCTAGTTTGTTTTAATAAATATTATTTATTATGAAATTCATAACTAAATGCATGTAGTGTAGACCCTGAGCAGATGCTGCGTTTTTCTGGCGTCTGGTTTGGGTCTTCACAGTTTGCCAATGTCCCTTTTATTGGAGGCTTGGCATAAACGAGTTTAAGACTTATTCCAACATTAGAACAGATCCAGTATAGAAGTCAACCCAACAGGCACACAATGTTGAGACACTGTTGCATCAACATCGATGTAACGTCATGGCATTGCATCGACGTTAATACAACCCCCTATTAACATCATGACCGGCTGGGAGTTTTCCGCAAAGAAAGCATTCCATTTGCAACTAAAAATAAGCTGAGCTGGTCCTCAGGCACTGTTTCTCAAGTCATATCCTTCCGACTTTTCCATTACGAAAACACACCTATTCAAATATATAGAAAAGTTCACCTCCAAAAACTGAAAATTTTCAGATAAAAAAAACTCTAATATTTTTCATATTTCTGCTCAAAACATAGATTGTGGGTACTCGTTAGAACCGCCTCGGCGAGGCGGTTCTAACGAGTACCCACAATCTATGTTTTTAGCAGAAAATAGAAAAATAATGCATACCCCTGTAAACCCCAGTTTTACTATATAAAAGTGGGGTTTAAGGGGGTCAAAAGTATATAGGCATGTTTTCGTGATGAAAATAAATCGGTCACATGAACAACGCCATGACAACTTCTTCGAATCACGCATTCCCAGACCGAACAGCTGACATGCGAATATGGTCTGCAGACGACACTCTAATTTTCCATGCAAACTAAAGATCCTGTTTTCTGGGTAAAGGACCTTGCGATTAAGGAGAAGGAATTCAAAATAATTTTTCGAAATGGCGACCGTGGCGGCTATCTGGGACGATCTGAGCTATTTTTGATCTACAGCTCACCCCTATACTTCCAGCCTAGTTTCGAGTCAATTAGCCTTTTGGTTCAGAAGAAGTTCAAAATAGATTTTCATCTGGGGGTCATCTTGGATTTCTGATCGAAACGGTTTAGCTATTTTTACCTACAAATCGCTCTGATCTTTTTATCTAAGTGCGAGTCAGCTGGCATTTCCGTTCAGGAGATGCTCAAAACAGCTTTTCAAGACGACGGCCATCGTGAATTTCCGATCGGAACGATTTTAGCTATTTTCGATCTACAAGTCGTCCCAATATTTCCTACCAAGTTTCAAGCTAATTGGCATTTCGGTTAAGGAGAAATTCAAATTTGATTTTCAAGATGGCGGCAATGGCGGCCATCTTGTTCATCGGAGCGGAACCATTTTAGACATTTTGGTAGAGAGTCACCTAGGCAACATTTGTGTGAAGTTTGGTTGCAACTGACCCAAGGTGTAGGAGGAGTTGTCATTTAAAGCAAATTGACATGTATTGACGCCGTACCACGGACGACGCACGATGGACAACAATATTGACCGATCACAATAGCTAACCATGAACACTCCAAGCGTAGATGAACTAAAACACTACAATACAGAAGTTTTTTGTATCCCTTTTCAAAGAGAAACTACCTTGGCAAAATTAAAGTTGGATTAGATGGAATTTGAATCCCTTCTCAAAAACTTCAATGGCTCGAACAACTTTGTGACCATGCAAATTTGTTCTAGTTTTGAGCAGTTCGAGTCACTAAGGGTTAATTGTAGTGCTAAGTCTGGAGGAAAATGGGGTAAATTTATATTATGAAAACACGCCTATTCAAATATATAGAACATTCACAGTAGTATAGGCTGTCGCGACAGCCTATACTACTATTCACTTCTAAAAACTGAAAAATTTCAGATAACTAGAAATGTGTCCACAGTACACGGATGCCCCCGCCCCGACCCCTAGCCCCGCCCAGGGTCATGACCCTGGAGCAACGGTACCATACATTAATGGGTCTTGATGTAGGTAAATGTCATACAAAGTTTCAACTTTCTAGCCCAGAAGGTATAAAATTTATTAGCTGCAAGAGAAACGCGGACGTAAATTTGCACCTAAACGTGCAGGTAAACTTGAACCTGGTTACGAACGTGACATACGCACATACGCACGTTCGTACGTACGAAAGTAACATCATGGCGAAACGCTATATGCACCACTCCTGCCAAGGCAGGCGGGGCATAAAAACTGATATTTTTCATATTTCGCTCAAAATATGGATTGTTGGTACTCGTTAGAACCGCCTTGCCGAGGCGGTTCTAACGAGTACCCATAATCTATGTTTTCGAGCAAAAGAAAAAAAAAATAATGTATATCCCCAGTAAACCCCATTTTTACTATATAAAAGTGGGTTTTAAGGGGGTCAAAATTATACAGGCAGGTTTTCGTGATAGGAATATCTTTTCGGTCTTAAAAAAACAAGAATTGTTAATAAGCAATGTTGATAAGATACTCCTCGGGGTATTTACTGCCTTCTGATAAATTATTTAGTAGGATAAGAGGAAGAAACCAAAACGTAACGAACGGACAGACTTACGGATGGACGGACAACGCGAAAACAGTATACCCCACAAGTTTGCGGGGGAATAATTATGGTATGTTGAGTGCTCTTATTAGAATCACCTCGATGAGGCGATTCTTATGAGTACACACAATAAACATTTCATGATAACATAAGAACATTTTCTTAAAATATCCCTAAATACATGATTTCTTGAGCTGTCGCAAGAATTTCCTACAAACCTAAGAAGGAGTTCGAACGAGCCATCAGTGTTCCGAGTCATTAAAGATTTTCTGTAAAGACAGAATTTGCGTCCAGTATGATCGAAATATTTGCTCTAAGGGCGTACCACCACTCCCCACTTTGGGAAGAGATGTAAACTGCGTCCTGTCAGAGTGAACTCCCTTGAAGGTGATATATTTACCTTAAGTAAAAACGAAGCCAGATATTACATACACAATACTACATGTTCAAATAAGTACGAGTAAGTACAACCATCACGAAAACATACCTATATTATTTTGACCCCCTTAAACCCCACTTTTATATAGTAAAACTGGGGTTTACAGGGGTATATATTATTTTTCTTATTTCTGCTCAAAAACATAGATTGTGGGTACTTGTTAGAACTGCCTTGTCGAGGCGGTTCTAACGAGTACCCACAATCTATGTTTTGAGCAGAAATATGAAAAATATCAGCATTTTTCTCTGAAAATTTTTATTTTTTGGTTTTAAAATTTTCATTATATTTGAAAAGGCGTGTTTTCGTAATGGTTGATAAAATATGAAACTAGCATGTTCAATTAAGGACACATTGCTAAAAGATGAAATAAGCATGAAATAATGCATGTTGTAATCAGATATGGCTTTTGTTACATACATATACATAGATAAATACAGTATTTTACATGAGTGGTCATTTCATATGATATATATGGAACGCGTTGGGAAATTTCAGTAATTTGCGAACCTCCAGGCATCTGATCTGAGGATTTGTAATGACTGTTTGAGGACAAGTTGATCGTTGATGTTGAAAGTGCCTTAAAATATTATATGTCGCCGGTAAACGTCGAATTTAAACCACCGTGAAGATTTCTGAAAGCCGTATTATTCACATTGCTTTTGTGTTGTGTCTCCTCCTTCCATCGATCTGAACTTTACTGTTCATCTCAAAACTGAGGGCAGGATCTGTTGCAAAAATGAAAGTTGTATAGGCGGACGCCATCTTGGTTGCTATCAATATGCGGATTAATACGAATACTAATGAGGGTAATTAGGCTCACCAATGACAGCACTGCAGGTGTTATTACACATGTGGTCATTAGATTTTTATGACGTGGGTTATTTCACTGAATAGCTTGGCGGTCATGGGATAACCTTATCTACATTACATCTGGCTTGATGATGACGATGATGACGATGACGACTAAAAGATGAAATTAGTATACAATAATGCATATGGCAATCAGACATGGCTTTTATTACGTACATATACATATATAATCTTATTTACATTGCATCTGACTTGATGACGATGATGATAATGATGTCAGTGATGATGATAATGATAAAATGTGAAGTTAGCGTAAAACAATGCATATGGCAATCAGATATGTCTTTTGTTACATACATATTACAAAGATAATCTTATTTACATAACATCTGAATTGATGATGATAATGATGATGATGATGATGATGATAATGATGATAAAAGGTGAAATTAGCATAAAATAATGCATAGGACAATCAGATATGGCTTCCGCTACATACATATACATAGACAATCTTATTTATATTAGATCTGACTTGATGATGATGATGGTGTTGGTGATGAGGATGATAAAACGTGAAGTTGGCATAAAACAATGTATACTGCAATCAGGTATGGCTTTTGTTTCCTGCATATACATAGATAATCTATTTACATTACATCTTACGTGATAATGATGATGATAACATGTGAAGTTAACATAAAACAATGCATATGGCAATCAAATGTGGCTTCTGTTAAATAGATATACAATATTATTTATTTTATTGCAAGCGGTAAAATCAATGCGAAAATGATTAAAACATATATTTTCAAAAGTGAAAGAATATGATATTGTCACAATAACCAGTCATGTTACTTCACTACTCGTTTCGGATTAATTCGGTTGTCTTCGTTGTTTCCCCAACAGATGCCGTTCCCATTTCAGGTTTTTGAACTCCTCTAACTTCTCTGTTCCTGAGCAAACCTATCAAGTGTTGGTATGCATTTTCTTGGTTTGTTTTTAGCTAGCTGTAAAAGTGCTTTAAACCCCCCGGTGGTTTGCTCTACCGACCGTTCTAAGGCGGTGGTCCCGGTGTTAGTCTTACTCTTTGTTGTTTGTGGTTTATTCTACGAGGCGATTTGTTGTATATCTTTCCGTGTGTCATTTTGTTCTTGTGTTTTTCAGTCTTTTTAGTATTGCGATTACCTCGCTTGGGGAAGAGAGAGCTAATCTTAGTGCTTTTCGTACGTTTGTTTGGTTTGTGCTTGTTTAGATTTGTTGGTTTCCTCTTCCTCTTGGGGTCTGGGAAGGGCTGCGGTTTGTGAATGTGACACTCCCTGGACTTTTCTCTTACCTGTTTTTGAATGTAAGGAACATTTTGGTAAAAAGATTATTTTTTGTCGAAAGATTTTGTTTTTGTCTCTCCAGCGATTCACATTTTAAGCACTGCACGTCGACGCCATGACGTTTATATTTTGTTTGGTGACATTAATTATGACGTCAGAAGTGCGCATTGGCGATTAAACAAACAAAAAGAAAATTTACTCTATTTTACTGAATACCATTAAAATGAACACACGTGTAACGAAAACTTTCAAGTTTTCACTCGTGCTTCATACTGATAAAACACTGATGTTTTTATTACACTGAAAGTATTTATGGTATTCACCGCAAATGAGTAAATATCAACTATTTATATTACATCTGACTTGATGATGATGATGATGATGATGATGATGATGATGATGATAAAATGTGAAGTTAGCATAAAACAATACACACGGCGATCACATACGGCTTTTTCTTATATACCTATAAACATAGATAATCTTATTTAATATCACATCTGACATTATGCTGATGTCAATAATGATGATAATGATAATGGTGATGATGATGAAAGGTGAAATTAGCAAAATACAATGCACATGGCAATCAAATAAGAATTTTGTTACATACATACACATAGGTAATGTTATTTATTTACATTTGCATCTGACTTGATGATGATGATGACGACGATGATGAGGATCTAAATGATATATTGGCCCATTACAACGATATATTGGTCCATCAATGATGATGATTGTAATGTATTGATAAGACCTACAGGGGAGCCTGATGTCGTATACTCACACATACAGCTCTTGAAGATGATGTTGATGATCTAAATAATATATTGGCCTATAATTCTAATGTGAAGGTTGCCTTAATCTCAATAAACAATAACGGAATTACCACTAAAATGAGACTTAATTATTTCCGCCATTTTAACAAGGGAGATAATTTTGTGACATCCTGTTTGGTTTCTCACATATCAAGCTTCTAGAAAGGGGTCCACTCTATAAAGAGAAGAATTTGCTCCCAAATGAAGCAGCAGACATTTTCAATTTTTTTTTTTTTTTTTTTTTTTTTTTTTTTTTTTTTGTTTTGTTTTTTTTTGCAGTTTTAGACTAATTTTTTTGACTAGTTGACGATTCATAAGAAATACCAATCCTATTTTCTCTGAATAATAATAACAATAAGAAGAAAAATACAAGGTTATCTTCTACAGTTTCACTTAGCGCTTTAAAGGTTAATAAATAACGTGAAATTAAATAAGCTGTACAGAATTTAGATCAAAGCTCAGCACTCTAGGTAAAATTTTTAGCAAACGATATTTTGAAACATTTTTTTTTTTCACTTTTTTCAGAAAATAGGTTTAGAAATTTCATGCAAATTTCAAAGCCTAATTGTTTGAAACAAAAACAAATATATTATCAATTTGTCGTCTACTGAATATTCCCAGGGACATATATAGTTATATACAAATCAAGATTTGCTGTTAACCTTTACCACTTTCTCGAATAATCAGACATACTGGTGATGTTTTTCTAAGTTTTTCGAGAAAACAGGATTGGACATTTCCTGCAAACTGTCTTCAGTGGAAATGATTTACACAAAATGCCAAATACTGTTTTTTGGGGAAACTAAGAAAACTATTTCAATATGTCGTCTGCTGATTTTCTTTACACAGTGTTAAGGGTTTAAATAAACATTTAATACTAATCAATATCAAGAGATTAATTTGCAAGAGAGAAAAACAAATAAGCACATGGAAACGTACAAAAATGTACATGAAATAAAAATAATGTTTGCTTGCAAGATTCAATAGAAAATGGTTATAAACTTAATGATATTCCTTCAGATACAGACATTAATATAGATAAACGGTACTAAATACATTGATGAAATGGGCAACGTCAAACAAAAGAAAAACGTACCTTTGAACAAGCGCAAAATAGGCTTCAGATCATCCGGCACATGCGCAAAGAATCATTTGGGCATTTGCTCTCCATTCTTATATTTTGTAGTATCCGATGATCCTGTTAGTGGACAGTAAAAGCCCTGATCGGAAAGCGCATCCGAGCAGTCTGATCTGGTCTTCACTCTCTGCATATGCCCAAAGACAAGTTTTTGCATGCGCGGCCAAAATAGTTTTTAGAGCTCTAATGTATACTCACAGGTACAAAGCAGAAATAATGCACAGCAAAGCTGCGCACAAGCATGTTCACAATGTCCTAGCAGTACGAAAACACGCCTATTCAAATATGCTGAAAATTTCACCACCAAAAAGTGAAAGTTTCAGATAAAAAGTTCTGATATTTTCATATTTCTGCTTAAAACATAGATTGTAGGTATTCGTTAGAACCGCCTCGCCGAGGTGGTTCTAACGAGTACCCACAATCTATGTTTTTGAGCACAAACAAGAAAGATAATGTATACCTCTGTAAACCCCAGTTTTACTATAAAAAAGTTGGGTTGAAGGGGGTCAAAATGATATAGGTATGTTTTCGTGATGCCTAGCGTTAAAATGAATAATATGGCTAGAAAATCGTCTATTTGCATTAAAATGAACGGTTAGATTGCTTTATAGCTAATCTACTCTCCTTTCTCAATTTTAATACTTAGCCAAGGTATGTATTGGAGACTCTACCAAAACAGACATGCCATTATTAACAAGTTGATAATCTTTTAACAATAAACACAAATGATCAGACCTTTGTTATCAGGCTAGCAGCCAGTCTAATAATGTCCCAGTAAAGTTATCGCCACTTTCATTCCTATCCCCTGGTTTCTAAAGTGGACTCTTCTGTCTTTGTAATTGGGATTAATTGAGCTGAGGTTTTATGGCCAACGGCAAGTCAATCAATTAAGGTCATGTCGAGGAAGACAGAAAACCTAACTACCCTTTTCCCGGGTAGGCTTAGTCCTCTAAGCGGTTAACTAGGATTTATGCAATTTCTTTCGCCAGGAACTGACAACTGCTCGTCTCGAATCAGCGGAGGGGAGAGAATGACCGTAGGAAACCTTTCATGATCAATCTCTAGGAAAGAATGTTGCGGGACACGCGAGGACTGAACCCGCGATCTCCTGAGCAGCGGTCGGACGTGCATCCCAGCCATGGCGACCGGCTTTGGATTTTGGGAAGAACAAGCAAATTCTATAGGGAATTTATGTCCCCCGCCTTATTTTTATTTGAGGTGTTAAAAATGGGTAAGTTAACCAGAGGACCATTGGTCCTGTATCACTTACCTAAGTATTGAAGCAAAAAACCAGTAATAAAAAATAAATTCAGGATTCTGAAAAAAACACATGCATATCTTCAGACCATCCTTAAAGCATTTTTAAAGTTTCAAAAGGTTCGGCTAAAAACTGTGGTAGGAGTTACGGGGACAAGGTACCTACTCCCTATACGCTTCTGTAGTATTAGAACTCAAAAAATGTCTAAATTAAAATGCGGGAACAGTAATAAAAATTACTTCAGGATTCTGAAAAAAAACACATGCATATCTTCAGGCTATCTTAAAAGCCCATGTAAAGTTTCAAAAGGATCGGCCAAAAACTGTGGGAGGAGTTAAGGGGACAAGGTATCTACTCCCTATACACTTCTGTAATATTAGAACTCAAAAAATGTCTAAGATAAAAATGCAGAGAAAAGTAATACAAAATTATTTAAGGATTCTGAAAAATCCACATGCATATCTTCAGGCCATCTTAAAAGCCCATGTAAAGTTTCAAAAGGATCGGCCAAAAACTGTGTAAGGAATTAAGGGGACAAGGTACCTACTCCCTATAGACTTCTGTAATATTAGAACTAAAAAAATGTCTAAGTTCAAAATGTGTAAAAAGTGATAAAAAATAATTTCAGGATTCTGAGAAAACACATGCATATCCTTAGACCATCCTTAAAGCATTTGTAAAGTTTCAAAAGGATCGGCTTAAAACTGTGGTAGGAGTTACGGGGACAAGGTACCTACTCCCTATGTAGTTTTGCGGTATTAGAACTAAAAAAATGTCTATGTTAAAAATGCGGAAAGAGTGATAAAAATTATTTCAGGATTCTGAAAAAAAAAACACATGCATATTTTCAGGCCATCCTAAAAGCCCATGTAAAGTTTCAAAAGGATTGGCCAAAAACTGTGGGAGGAGTTAAGGGGACAAGGTACCTACTCCCTATAGACTTCTTTAATATTAGAACTCAAAAAATGTCTAAGTTCAAAATGTGTAAAAAGTGATAAAAATAATTTCATGTTTCTGAGAAAACCACATGCATATCTTCAGACCATCCTTAAAGTACCTGTAAAGTTTAAAAAAGATCGAACAAAAACTGTGGGAGGAGTTAAGGGGACAAGATACCTACTACAAATTCGGAACCACGCGCCACGCACCACGCACCACGGGAAGCCGGAAACAGTGTCCCTCCGCTTTTCTTCGAAAAGGCGGGGGACAAAAACAACATGCAGGTGCTAATAGGGGCGTCAATCAAATCTTAAACAAAATAACAAAAAGTGTAGATGCTGATGAAATGAGATTTCTAACTGGAGGGGCTGATATCAATGAAACATGAAAAACAAGCTAGTTTTTTAGTAAAAATCTCCATGGAACAAGTAGTCAACCCTTTTTATACCGACACTCGATACAACGATAAAATCGTTATAATGATAGTCTGACGGACGAAACCTTCGACCAAGAAGTGACAGTTAATAAAATGTATGCAAGAACATTATATTTAATACCAACATGAACCATGTGTTTTGGATATTTGTTAGTGGTTATTCTAATAAGTATCTTAAACATAAGTTCCATCCGTAAATAAGAATAAAAAAACCTTTCTCATATAACATTCTGCTCATTTAGGATTCTTTACAACAGCAAATTTATTTTAATGGCGTCTTTTGGAACAAATGCTGTCGTAGTAAGGAGGATTCACTATACTTTGTCGCGAAAAACTGTATCTACAAAAGTGACCAATCAAACTTTTATAACATACAATAATCACAATATGATGTGATAATATGATATGAGATCCACCAAACAGAACCCAACCTTACGACATATAGACAAACGCAGACCCAGATCAGCATGCTCATTCATACAGTCCGATCCAGGGTCTACACTTGTCCCTAATACAATGTATGAACTGTTATTATTATATTAGCTGACAGTGTGGATTCGGATCATATGTGTTGGGCGATCTAGGTCTATTCTGTGCGCATGTCTCTATTTGGAGGGGTTATATGCGAGCATACCAAATCAAACGAAAACAACAAAAAAAGGTATCTTTAGCAAATAAGGCATCACTACATTATTGCACAAAAAAAAAAAAAAAAAAAAAAAAAAAGCCAGAAAACAAAAGTTTTCAAAAAGAAACAGTCATATCAATTTCGCATCGACAGCAATACCGATTTTGTTTGTACAGAAATAATAATAAACAATTAAAAAAAGAAACAGGAATATTAATTTTGCATCGATAGAACTAACAATTTTGTATCTACAGAAATAACAATAAACAATTTCAAAAAGAAACAGGAATAACAATTTTGCATCTATGGAACTAACAAGTTTGTATCTACAGAAATAACAATTTTTCATCTATGATGCATTATGTACACTATACAAGAAGGCATGTTGTGGGAAAGCGGAATTCTTTATGTTGCAATACTGTGCTGATCACTAACAAGGATAATATGAGCAAAGCGATAAACTAAACAGAAATAGAATCACATCAAAATGTTATAAATACAGAAAAGAACAAAACAATACTGCAAGATAAAAAAAAGAATATAAATGGATCATCACAGACAAGTTAGACTGGATTGTTACTTTGCTCTTCCGTTGACAGTGAAAGCACATATACAAAATCTGCATCAAATATGGAATAGTGAATATCACCAGTGACCATCTGAGACTTTAACCAATCTCTCTGGGTTAATTTAGCAGACCACAAACTGATCATATTTTCTTATTTTTCCCAGGCAAAAAACAGGCTTTGACATTTCATGCAAATTGTGGAGACAATTTACATGTAATGTCAAAGCCTGTCTTTTTTCGGAAAAAAAAGAAAAATATTTCAAAATGTCGTCTCCTGTAAGTTTTACCTAGCATGATAAGCTTTAAAACAAAAGATAATGCTTCTACAGCAAGTTAAATCATATCTCTAGATAAGAGGGATATTAGATAAGTTATTTTCTCATTTCTCCACAAAAGCATGTTATGGTATTCATTAGAAGCGCCTCAGCGAAGCGCTTCTAATGAGCGTCCACAACATATGTATCCGTATAGAAATAAGAAAAAAAATGTCATGACTTTTGGTTAAAAATAGAAGTGCTTTATCTGGAGCAATGTTATTAAATTTAACGCTGGGTAAAACATTCAGTAGACGACATTCTGAAACAATGTTCTTATTCTGTCCAGAAAATAGTCTTTGATATTTCATGCAGATTGTCTCCTTAGCATTCAAGTTGCATGAAACGTCAAAGTATTTTACAGTAAAAATGAGAAAAATGTCATCAAATTTTCGTCTGCTGAATTGCCCCAGAGATTGTTAAAGTTTAAGGAAGATGAGCACAGGTAATACGGTAAAAAATCATATTTACCCAAAACTGTAGCAGACGACATTCTATTTCTGTACTATTTTTAGTGCAAATAAGACTTGACTTTTCATGTTAAACGATTCACATGAAAAGCTTTATGTCCTCTAAAATTACAAAACAAAACCAAAATGTCGTCTACTGCAGTTTTGATAAGTAAGCACTTTATCTTTATTTACAAATAAGGATTTCCACATAGCTCATAAAACTACAGGATTAAGAGATCAACATTTACAGGAAAACCAAATTTTTACAAATACTGATGTCAAGCGAAAAAAATGGTATACGAGCCTATGTCAGATGCATATTCAGGTTAGTTCTGCACAGAGTTTGACCAGAGTCTGCATTCCACATAAAAATATCCGCAGGCTTGTATTGCCAAAGCGACCAGACCCTGATAAGGCTGGTGGCAGGAAGTCCGATTTGGATCGGACAGCCATGTGTCATAGGCTAGAAATCATTTTTTTTTACTTGGCAGATTTCAATGGTCTTTCAAAAATTATGGAATGATCACATCTGATGAAATAAATAATGATATATCAAATAAAATCACATAATCAAGTAAAATAATTCAGCGTAGCAGCATTTATGAAAAATTAACCCATTTATGCCAAATGGATTCTTCTACAACTACTTGGACACAATCATCTAAATATAAGGAGTGTCTGGGGTGTTTGTTTTGTTACCATGTTTTACAGAAATTAATGTATTTATTGCAAACAGTGCAGTCCCTGATCAGACGCCGCATTCTGCGGCGTCTGATCTGGGTCTACACTGTTTGTCGAAGTCCTTTTTATGGGGAGCCAGGAATAAATGGGTTAAGGCATTGGATCCGTATTAACATAAAATACAAGCAACTGAAAATGTGGATACTTTTAGAACACAGGGTCCTTTGTGACGAGTGGTTTCAAGAATAAACTCATTCTTGGAATTGAAAATATATGAATACACTTTTATCACGAACTATTTACACCATCAACATGTCATTCATCCCACTTCAGATCACTGTCTCAGTACAGGTCAAAGCAATGCACAATTTGACCGTAACCACTCTCTGGGATAATTCAGCAGACGACAAAATGGCAATATTGTTCTTATTTTTCTCAGAAAACAGGCATTTTATGCAAACTGTCTCCAATGGAGAGACAACTTGCATGATATGTCAAATCCTGTTTTCTGGGAAAAATAATTAAGAAATATATTTCAAAATGTCGTCCACAGAGTGCTAATGACGTCCTCTCAGCTGTCTCTGTTGCTGCCATCCATCACCAGCTCAATGAACATCTCGTCGTTGAATGTTTCCATGATGAGAATTAGACCTCTGAAAACGAGACCTGCCTGACCTACCACTATCGGCCTCTACGTTTCCCACCATATAAGGACCGAGTTCTGGCAAATCACCCGGAATGAATCGCTCGTCTCCGTATCTTTTTTCTGACATTTGAATAGCAGTCGCCATCTTTTCCTGTCGAGATTTCTCGGGTGGGAACTCTTGTGGACTCTTGATACATCCTCTCTCTTCATAGTGTTTGAGCAACTTACCCCATACCTTGTCACATCTTAGAAGGTTCTTGTTGCCTGTTAACGAAGGTTCTTGGATTAAAATTTCAATAAAATGGAAATTCATATATAAACATGTATTTCACGTGCAAATACAATTAGTTTTTAACTATGAATGAGATAGGCGCGTTACACAGCGTAAGACGGGTGCTATGCTTGTGAGAATGGCAAAAAAATGACAGCCATAATGACAGCCATATATATATTATATATGCTGTTAACCAATGGATGTTCCATTGTCTCTATGTAAATAAAACTAAGGTTAATTCTCAATAACCAAAATTATACCATACCTGGACCATGGGATAATTTTCAGTTTTGAAAATTTTATTTATAGATCTCACAGGTGTACTTTAGAATGACTGTCAACCCATCAGTGTATCTCAATCTTTATCACTCTCTGGGCTAATTCCGCAGACGATGACAGGTTGATATTTTCCCCAAAAACACAGGTTTTTGTTTTCTGGGAAAAATAAGTAATATATTTCAAAATGTTGTATGTTGATTTTTGTTTCAGCAGACATTTTGAAATATTTTCATATTTTTCTAGAAAACAGAATTGACATTTTGTGGAAATTGTCTCCAAATGTCAAATGTTTATTGGAAGAAAATAAACATATCATCAATATGTTGTCTGCTGAAAATGAGAGAGAGTGCTAGCAATCAATTTTCAGCAGATGACATTTTTAAATAGTTTTCTTATTTTTTTTTCTCAGAAAACTGGATTTGACACTTCATGTACATTGTCTCCAGTAGAGACAGTTTGCATGAAATGTCAAATTCTGTTGGCTGGAAAAACTAAGAAAGTATCATCAAATATATTGTCTGCTGAAATTGTCCAGAGAGTGGTAAAGGTATGAGGAACTTCAAATTTACTTCTACACTGAGCGACTTTCTATTTAAAATGACACAGTCAATTTTTTGTTGAATAAAACACATAAAACGAGACAGTCTGTCTGGAGTATATTATAATGACCGAAGCTACAGCTGACCAACCAGACTGCAGCAAAATTTGACCAAATTAAGATGCTGATGTAATTTCTTTTGATTGACTTGATTGCAATCAATCAGATTTTAGCAGCAGTGCCTCAGTTAGTTTAATTAAAAAAGTTGGGGTGTTGCATCCTTTTAAGTACACAATGTCAATAGGTCCAGCATTACATCAGACTGCCTGTTACCACTTTACCATAAAAATATACAAAAAAGAGAAATAAAAGTAAAAAAGTAGAAAAAGATATACTAAATAAATAAAAGTATAGGTTTTGTAAAAAAAAAAAGAACAAAAACAAAAACAAAAAAAACAGTCCCATATATTGGTTAAAACAGATAAAACATGTTATTGTCTCGGTTTTGGGAATACTGTAAAATATACCATAGTTTGGTGACCTTTCACTGCCTGACCCAAACTCGGCTCGCCTCGTTTGGGGTCAGACAGTGAAAGGTCACCAAATTATAGTATAATTTACAGTATACCCATAACCTCGACAATAACCATGGTTTATCTATATCATTAACAATTTCATCTCTGAGTTTCTGAAGTACATTTTTCCATATTTGAATTTTGACACATCCATTTTTACAAATAGGAGCTTCATTCAAAAATCAATAACAGAATGGCAAACAGTGTAGATCCTGAAGAGACGGCTCGTTACGAGCTGTCTTATCTGGACGTGTACTGTTTGTAAAGGTATCTGTATTTGACTGTAAGGACAGAAAGGTTAAAAACAAAGCAGACCACATTTTGAAATATTTTTCGTTTGTTTTTTTTTTTTTGTTTTTTTTCTAGAAAATAGACTTTGGGCGGTTTTAGGTCTATTGGCCTATTTTAGGTACAACAGCAGGACATTATACTTCAGGGAGAGCTACAATCACATGAAAGGGTTAAAAATTAAGCAGACCACATTTTGATATTTTTTTCGTATTTTTTTTTCTAGAAAACAGACTTTGGACCATTTTAGGTCTATTGGCTTATTTAAAGTAAAATAGCATGGAATAATACTTTAGGAAGAGCCACAATCACATGAAAGGGTTAAGAACTAAGCAGACCACAGTTTGCAATATTTTTCTAAAAAACAGACTTTAGACTGTTTATGGTCTAGTTGCCTATTTTAGGAAAAATAATATAGAATATAGTTAAGAAAGAGACACAGTCAAAGAACATAGCCTGCCAATCTCCCAAATAAGGTGATCACAGTGCTAGACAGGATCCTTAAATAATCAACAATAACACAGCAAACCGGCAAAATTTGAAAACAAGAGGCCCATGGGCCACAATGCTCACCTGAGTTAACTGCTGTAAGTTAATCAGGTCATTTACTCTTACTTATCATTCCTTATCAGCCTGTCAAGTTTCAAGGATATGGCTAAAACAGTTTTCGAGATATCTTGCTTACAAGATTAAAATGCTGAAATTTTCAAATGGTAATAATTAAAAAAGAATCACTTTTTTTTCAAAGGTTAATCGGGTCATCTACTTATCATTCCCTATCAGCACATTAAGTTTCAACACACAACTCAAATAGTGTTGTTTTTTTTTTTGTTTTTTTTTTGTTTCTTTTTTAAGATATCTTGTTTACAAGATTTCACTGCAGTTTTTTGCAAAGGGTCATAACTAAAACAGATAGCTTGTGGAAATGATTGTGTCATGGCTTAAAATATAATGATTAAAGGCGACCATTTTGTTTGGTTGTTATGGCCAAACTTTAAAGTAGGAAAGTTGAGAAACACCAGCAGCGAAAGAAGACCGTGAGAAGCACCAGCAGAAAAAAGATTGACCATGTTATGCGCAAGCAGGGAAAGAAGATTATGTTTAGTGCCAGCAGGGAAAGAAGATCCTGCAGAGCTTGTTTCTTGTCAATATTTAGTTCTGGCGGCCATTTTGTTCAACCTAGTGGAACCATTTTAGCTTTTTTTTTGTAAAAAGATATAAGGGCAACATATCTCAAATTATTTTGAAATCAGGCTACTGGCCGTGGAGGAGATGTCATTTCAAGGTTATTCTATTTTTAGGTCTGGCAACCATTTCGTTCAGCAGCGCAAAACTGTTTTAGCAAGTTTTGGTAAAAGGGGCAAAAGTGGACTATTTCTATGCAAATTATATTGAAATCCGACGACTGGCCACCAAGATTTTGTTTAAAGGTTTTCTAATTTTAGCTCTGGTGACAATTTTGTCTAGCAGATTTAACCCATTTTAGTAGTTTTGATACTGGGGACAAGATAACGTTTGTGTGAAATCATTTTGAAATCGGGCAAATTGCCAAGAATGAGATGTCATTTAAATGTTTTTATTATTTTTAGCTCTGGCGGCCATTTTGTTTAGCCGAGCGGAACCATGTTAGCAATGTTAGAAAAAGGCCATAAGAGGAACACTTCTTTGCAAATATTTTGAAATCGAGCCTCTGGACGTGGAGGACATGTCTTTAAAGTTGATTTTTTATTTTACTTTTAGCTCTGGTCGTCATTTTGTTCAGCCCAGCGGAATCATTTTAGCAATTTTGGTTGAGGGCCATTAGAGGAATACTTCTGTGCAAATATTTTGAAATCGGGCCATTGGCCAAGGACATTACATCTTGTTTAATGGAGCGGAAACATTGCGGCCATCTTGGATTTCCGATCGACATAATTTTAGCTCACTTTGATCCAGAAGTCATCCTGATGCTACAGAGCAAGTTCGGCTCAAAGCGACCAAAGGTTTGGGAAGAGATGTCGAAAATTATTTGCAAGGTAGCGGCTGTGGCAGCTATATTGGATTTTCGATCGGCTCAGTTTTGGCTATTTTGTGTCTACTAGGCGCCCTAATGCTCCTCATCAAGTTTAAATTCAATTGGATTATAAAGGAAATATTCAAAATATGAGTTCTTAGGATTTTTTTCCACATAACTGTATAGGGCCTGTACAAATGCATGGGGAAGCAAATGTGACCATGCCGTAAAATGATCAAACGTCAAAGTAGGACCATTATTTTAGCAATTTTGGTAGACCTCCTTTCCCCGATGATTTGTGCAAAGATTCAGCCCACAGGCATACTCGGCTCTGGAGAAAGAAAAATTTGAAGGTTTTTAGCATATATGGGCAGGGCAGCCATCTTGGTCAATGGACCGCGAGCATTTTAGCAATCTTTCGTTATCTTGCTCCAAGGAGGCTTCAGATGAAATTCTAGCAACATTAGACTGGTGGCTTCAGAGGAGAAGCTGTTTATTATTCTCAACATTTTCTCTGACAACGTATGGGGCTCATACAAATGCACAAGGAAGTCAACCTGACCTCACCGTAAAAAGGTCAAATGTCAATGTACGATTATCATTTTAGCCATTTTGGTAGATCCTCGTCCTCGATAATTTGTGCAAAGTTCAGCCCTAAGGCATCCTCGGTTCTGGAGAAGAAGATTTTTATAGGTTTTTACCATATATGGGCATGGCGGCCATCTTGGGCAATGGACGGTGACCAATCTTTCGTTCCCCCAACCTAGGAAGGCTCCATATGAAATTTAAGCAAAACTGGCTCAGCAGCTTAAGAGGAGAAGTCGTTTAAAAATGTTAACAGACGGACGGATGCACGGACGCACGACGGACAGTGATTCCTATAGCTCATCCTGAGCATAACTCAAGTGAGCTAAAAAGCACCGCAGTGAGCAGCTACAAGGCCACACAAAGATATCAAAGCGCCAAATCACTGAAATGACAGATTTTTTGAGAAATTCGTCAAAATCTGAATCTTTTAAGGGTAGTGTAATACTTTTTTGTTCTTTATTATAGGTAGCTGCTAGTGTGCAGCTGGAACTTATCGCTTTTTTTATGTGCATCATTTTTAAGATTGTTAGTATGGTTATTGAATGGCTGACACTATGTAAGCAGTAACCGTCAGACCTGCTACTTCAAAAAAAAAAAAAAAAAAAAATCAGATACCTTTGACATTAAAATTGCTATTGTAAAAATAAGCAATTTTTTAAGTTCGCTACAGTTTTTGCAAAAATGGATATAATAACTGTATGTTAGATAGTAAACTTTAATTATTACTTTTCTCGGATCGATACTTGTATGGGCTTTATAGACCTTACAAGAGTTTAGGCAGAAGCCAAAGCTGACGAGAGGTACGCCTTTATTGGCAGGATTTTAAATAGTAACAATAGTTCGCACAGTCTGGTCAGGTATTCACTGCCTGCATGTTGGATAGCCAGGGATGCAGTTTCTTCATGCGGACTGTGATCTAACTGTGCACCCGATGGGCAGGTTGATTTGAGTCTTCGTTAGGCCCACATATCAGAAGGTACGTTTTCTCACGTTGCGGCTCAAATATGGACTTACCCAGCAAGGTTTTATTCACGGAATGGACAACATAAATCAGCTTGTAATCGAAAACAGGAACAACCGGGAGAAACAGCAACCTCCAAATTGGAACCAAACATTGAAGTTTTGTCTTGATTTCCGATTTAGCGCATACAGTAAACCATTACCCCTTTCAAAGTCATAGTGCAGCTCTTTCTTATGATTATTATTTGCTGTAATTTTGCTTAGCTAACATGTCACTTTTTCAGTTCTGATGTAACTTAACCTAGCTACTATGTCGCTAAGACCAGTTTGGTCTGTCTTGCAATATTAGTCCTTTAACCCCACTTTACGTTTAAGTATGATGATGCAAATCTCTTTATCTGAATCAATACTCCATTACACAATTACCTGCTGATAGTTTTCAGAATACATATGTTTTTTGTAATAGATCTATATAAAAATATATTACCGATAATAATCAATCCCTTTCGAGCTCTTGTCAGGGCAACATTAATTTGGTTCTGGTCCGTTATAAAACCAAGGTTTTGTCTGCACCATCCTAGAGTTGGATTCGCCTCTATCTTGTATTCAGGTAGCGAGCGTACAGTGCTGAAGACGACATAGTCCCATTCCCCACCTTCAAGAGAGTAAAAAATACGGTTCTAAAATATTATGTTAATATTATGCTCAGTGACCAACATCTGTCAACATGCCTACATTAGGTCGTAAACGGTTTTTCTGCAGAGGTGTTAAAGGGTCTACATATGAGCCGATAACATGCAGACGAGCATTTTGATCTGTGGGCGTTAATCAACACTGGATCAACACCGTTCTCAACGTCATGATGTTGCATTGACGTTAATGCGACGTTACATAAACGTCAGTTTATATTTGGGATATAACAGTTCACGATGTCAATAAAAAATAAAGTGTATTAAATAAAACCAGAGGACCAATGGTCCTAAACCGCTCACCTGAGTGATGGGTGTTTTTTTTAAATGAATTTGAAGATCATTATAGAAGACTGTTCCATGGACCGTTAATATGCTTATTGGAAGTCAGGCTCATGTTATGGGGCTTTATGCCCCTCCTTAGGATTATGAACCCAGGGGTCTGTGCCATGAGTTTAATTGCCGATTATGCTAAATTCTGAGCTAAGGTTGAAGATCATGGAGTGACCTTGACCTTTGATACGCATGTAAGTCAAGCCAGTCATCATTTGAATAAACTACGATGGGTCCCGAGACCCCAATACTACATACCAAGTTTCAGGCAATAAGTCCATTGGTTCCAGAGAAGAAGGTGTTTTAAATGATCTTACCATATACGGGCATTGCAGCTACATTTGACATGTGACCAATCCCACACTTACTAATTTTCATTTCCTTGTTACTAAAAGCTTTCCTAGGAAATTTGGTTACAAACGGCCCAGTGGTTTCTGAGAAAAAAAAAGTTTTAATTTTACACATCTGAATGACCGTGACTAAGATCAAGGAATGACCTTGACCTTGAATTCTCATGTAGTTTAATTAACTTATTTAGTTACCTGCATCTACAAATTTTCAGACCACAGGCTGGAATAGTTTCTGAAAAAAAAATACAGTTTTGACTATTACCCATACAAAAGTCTATGAGACCAAAGTTGACCTTGGCCTAAAATAGGTCAAGGCCATTCAGGGGTCATCATTTGAATAAATAATGATTGGCTTTAGTCCCCAATGCTACATACCAAATTTCATGATAATCAGCCCACTGATTCCTGAGGAGAAGATTTTTAAAGGGTTTTGAACTTATATGGACAAGGTGGCCATACTGGTAATGTGACCAAACACGTATTAATTAATTCGCATTTTCTTGTTCCTACAAAAATTTCATATGAAATTTGGTTACAAATGGCCCAATAGTTTCTGAGAAAAAAAGTTTTAATTTTCATATTTGAATGACCTCGGGCCAAGGTCAAGGGATGACCTTGAACTTGAATAATCATGTAGTTTCATTAACTCATTTAGCTCACTGCATCTACCAATTTTCAGACCACAGGCTGCAATAGTTTCTGAAAAGTACAAGCTTTTTTCACTTTTTCCGATACAAAAGTCTATGCGAAGAAATTTGACTTTGGCCTAAAACATGTCGAGGTCATCCAAGTGTCATCATTTGAAGAACAAACTATGATTGGCTCGAATTCCCAACTCTACATAACAAGCTTCATGACAATCGGCCTACTGGATCAGGAGAAGAAGGTTTTTAAAGGGTTTTTACTCTATATGGACATGGCGGCTATACTGGTCAAGTGACCAAATTCATGTTAATATATTTTCATTTTCTTGTTCTTAAAACTTTCCATATGAAACGTGGTTACAAATGGCTCAGTAGTTTTTGAGAAAAACGAGTCTTAATTTTCATATCTGAATGACTTTCGGCCAAGGTCAAGAATTGATCTTGACCTTGAATACTCATGTAGTTTTATTTACTCATTTAGCTCACTGCATCTACCAATTTTCAGACCACAGGCTGCAATAGTTTCTGAAAATACAAGATTTTGACTTTTTCCCATACAAAAGTCTATATGTAAAAATTTGACCTTGGCTTAAAATAGGTCAAGGTCATCCAAATGTCATCAATTGAACAAAGTATAATTGGCTTGAATCCCCAATGCAGCATACAAAGTTTCATGACAACTGGCTTACTGGGTCGGGAGAAGCAGATGTTTGAGACGTTTGTACCTTATATGGGTATGGCGGCCATCTTGGTCATGTGACCTGGACCCCGCGAACAAACTATCGTTCCCTCATCCCATGGATGCTTCATATGAAATTTGACTTCAATCGGCTCAGTTGTTTTAGATGAGAAGATGTTCGAATATGTTGACAGACTACAGACGACGACAACAGAGGCTAGTCATACTATACGCTCACCAGCCAGTGAGCCTTCAGCTCAGGTGAGCTAATAACATATGAGCCAGCGCACAACAAAACCTACATTAAGACTTGTGCGACTAGCGAAGACTCAGATCAGTCAGCGCAACCGCGCAGTCTGATCAGTCTTCGCAGATCACATGCACCTTCTACAACCTCCGGGCTATCCACAGAGGGATAAATGAGAACCCTTGCCATACTAGGTGGATACAGGCTGATCTCTTTGCTGGTCATATTGTAGGTTTTTTTCATGAGATGGCCCTAATATATATAACAAGAGGGCAAAGATGGCCCTGTATCGCTCAACCTCAAGAGATGAAATTCAATATAGATTTATAAGATGGCGGCTATCTTGTATTTCCAATTAACACGATTTAAACTACAATGTACTTCCGATCTACAAGTCACCTCGATACTTCCAATAAAGTTTCAAGTCAATTTGCATTTCAGTTCAAAAGAAGAAGCGCTTAATAAATTTCCAAGAGAACGGCCATGGCGGCCATATTGGATTTCAGATACGAATGACTTTAGCTATTGTCTATACACTAGGCACTCTGACGCTTCTTACAAGTTTAGTCAATTGGCCTTCAGGAGAAGAAGCTTAAAATAGATTTTCAACATGGCCGCAGTGGCCATTTGGATTTCCGATCTAAACAATTTTAGCTTATTTTGATGCACTAATAACCCCGATGCTTCATACCAAGTTTCAAGTCAAGGTTTAGGAGAAGAAGCGGAAAATAGATTTTCAAGATGGCAGCCATGGTGGCAATCATTGACTTCGGATCAGAACGATTTTAGCTACTTTTGATTTACTAGTCACCTCGATGCTTCTAACTAAGGTTCAGGTCAATTTGCCTTTTGGTTCAAAAGAAGAAGCGAAAAATTGATTTTCAAAATGGCGGCCATGGCGGCCATTTTTTATTTCCGATCGGAATTGTTTTAGCTATTTTTAATCTACAAGCCACCTCGATGCTTTTTACTAAGTTTTAAGTCAATTGGCCCTTTGGTTCGGGAGAAGACAAGATTTCGGCCATGGTGGCCATCTTGGATTGCCGATCGGAACGATTTAAGCTATTTGTAATCTATAAGTATCCCAGTGTTCCCTACCAGGTTTCAAATCAAATGGTCTTTTGGTTCAGGAGAGGAGGCAAAAACAGATTTTTAAGCTGGCATCTATGGCAGCCATCTTGGATTTCCGAGCAAAACGTTTTGAGCTATTTTCGATCTACGTCACCTAGATGCTTCCCACCAAGTTTCAAGTCAACGACCTTTTGGTTCAGGAGAAGAAGCGAAAAATAGATTTTCACGATGGCGGCCATATTGGATTTCCAATCGGAAAAATTTTAGCTATTTTTAAAGAAGCGTAAAATAGAGTTTAATGATGGCGGCAGTGCGTCATCTTGGATTTCCGATCGGAACGATTTCTGATCTACAAATCATCCTGATGCTTTCTACTTAGTTTCAAGTCAAATGGCCTTTTTGATAAGAAGATGCGAAAACAGATTTTCAAGATGGCGGCCTCGGCGGTCATCTTAGATTTCGGATCGGAATGATGTTAGCTATTTTTGATCTACAGGTCACCCCGATGCTTCCCACCAAGTTTCGAGTCAATTGGCCTTTCGGTTAAGGAGAAGAAGCCAAAAATAGATTTACGAGCTGGCGGCCATGGCGGACAACTTGAATTGCCGATTGAAATGATTTTAGCTATTTTTGATCTACAAGTCACCCCGATGCTTCCTAGGAAGTTTCGAGTCAGTTGAATTAGGGTAGTAGGAGGAGTAGGTTTTTAAAGCAAAATGTTGACGCCGCACAACGGACGACGCTCAACGGACGACGCACAACGGACACTGACCGATCAAAATAGCTCACCTTGAGCACTTCGTGCTCAGATGAGCTAATTTTAATATAGTTCAAATCGACGCCAACCGGTTGCATGGCGAGTCATTTATGTATAGGTTCTGGCTGTAGAGATTCTTATTTGTTTACTCTTCCTCTTGGTATCAAAGGTTGACTGCGATCTTTTATTTTTTTCACTTCCTGAACTTCTTCCTTAATGTTTAGCGTTTATGTTTTAACAGTGAAAATATCCACCATATCCATTCAAAGATCCTAAACATTAGTCGAGAAACTGTAGTTGCTCACACAAATGTCATACCTAAAGTGTAGATTTGTCGAAAATATGACTGCATAAAGTAATTGAAACTTTGTAAAATACACACCTACCTGTTTTGTCTATAATAACACAAAAGCAAAGTTCCAAAATGAGACCATGAAATTGCGAATCGGAGTGAAGTACACAAAATGCATAAACACGGGTATGAAAGTATCGGAAAAGTATTAGTGTGAAAAACAAACTGTAATTTTGTCAAAAATAGCCACAAAAACCACATACACACATCAATTGTATCAGAGATATTTATGCAAAGTTCAAAAATAGATCTATGAAACTGTAGGCGGATTCGTTTACACTAGTGTTACATCCAATAATGTGTTACAATTACAGGTGTCATCAAGTGATTAGGCTAAAACGCTGTAATTATGAAGGAACAAATTTGAACACTAAATCACAAATTAACACTTGACATTGTAAAAATATTATAAAAGTGAAGTTCCGGAATGATTCCTTGAAAACAAAAGGAGCTGATAATAGACTTTATAAAAGTAACATATTTGACAATTGCAGTTCTCGAGGAGTCTTTAAATACGGAAAGCTGCATTGTAATTGGAAATTAATTTCTTATTCTCCTAAAGTCACACTTCACATATTTAATGTGACTGAAACATATAATGACTTTGAAAAGAATAATTCCTTGAAACCTATGGGTAGACTTGACCGACAGAACTCTACACATCCACTAAAGTGTTACAATGACACTTCTCTGCTAATAACTAAAATACAAAACTTGTATAAAGGAAAGTGATAGAAATTATCACTATAATGAGTTGACAACACAAAAAAAACACTTCCTTGAGAGCAACTATACAAAAGGAATCTATAACAGAAATCCTATCTAGGAACAGTAAACAGCAGAATTGTGAAAGAATTTTTAAACTGCTACTTGAGGGCCACTGGTGAGACTAAACCAGACACGATTACATGAAGTTTATGCCCTATTTTTTGTAATAATGGTAGCTCTGTATTTCAGAAAATGACTATGTTTTAAAAGCTGCGACTTTTTCAAAAAGATAAGTTTGAACGTTAGAATGCCACATGCACAAAGTCGTTGTGATTCTTTTACAAAGATTCCTTTAAAGTCTGAAGGAAGATTTGATTTAACAACTTTATATGCTTAAATTTGAACAACTCCAGATACTTACACTAATTTAGCACAAAGTGACAGGGGTAAGCAGCATATTTTAAACGACACTGATATTTCTACAAATCCACCAAACAGGAATTTTCGAATTATTTTCCTTGCACACATTTCAAATATAAGCTAGTTTACCTAGGATTCATTTGCATCTACATTGTTTGCTATTTTGTTTATGATCTCAGACTGAAACCCCTATTTGCATCAGTGGACAGGTCCTAATTCATGGATGGACATGGACGAGTTAGTATCATGCTTTGCAGCATATAGTTTCATCTCAGAATGAAAACTGTACCTGCTGCCAAAGGAATTCCCTGGGAATATGGGACGACTTAAGAAGTTAATAGTAATACCTTGACTTGATACGACTGTGTTCACTTTGAAATTAACGAAAGCTTCAGCTTCCAGACGCCTTCTGATCTCCGCACACTGGGCATTATACTGGGAGATCACATTCACTTGATTTGCCGGGATCTGTTCATCATTTATTAAGTAGCGGAAAACGTTGACCTAAAAAGTGAAGAGTATAGGAAAACAATAATGAAAACCTTAAGACAGCAGACGTTCATCACTTGTTGCATCATTGCGAACCCGACCAAAGACAGTGGTCGAGCACTGACAAGCAAGCTGCTCCAAGCTTCCACTGTTCGCACATGGCATCGTCCAGGTGTTATTATGTTTTGACTAAATGTTTGCTGTCCACTGTATCATCAGAAGTTAGAAACAGGTTCAAAGCAACAATATATGTGTCAAAGATTCAGGTGTATATGACACAAAACAGATGTCACATTAGGTCATGAAAGAATAATGTTTTAATGTTTGTAGAACTCCTTGTTGCGGACCCCTTTTCCATGCTGGAAGCAAAATCGCCAATTTGGTAAAGACAAAGTTATGTAATTGCACATGTATATAAAATGGGCGACCGCTAATCTTAGTGCTTTTCTTACGCTTGTTCGAATTGCGCTTGTTTGGTTTTGTCTGTTTCCTCTTCCTCTTGGTGTCTGGAAAGGGCTGCAGCTGTGATTCTGGCAATCCCTGGACTTTTCTTTTACCTTTTTTACTGGCATATGCGGACATCGAAGGCCCAGATAAACATGTGCATCTTTGCAGTCAGATCAGGACCTTCACTTTCTTGAAACAGAATTATTGGATACTACAGACTGTATGAATGGTGAAAAGACCCGTATGATTCTTTGTGCAAGTTCGAAGGCACTTTTTGGCTTGTCGGGGTCCGTATATATTTGTACGGTATGTTATATGATCTAAGGATTGTAACCTACCACATGATCTAGCTCTGCTTCATTACTTTTTGATTGCTCATTCCCATCTTCCGTAGATACGGTCAAAACTTTCTCTTCACCCTCAATGTGTACCATAATGTGTGGATAAAACTGGGTCCCTTCTTTAGCCCATATCTTCAGAACTCTTCCATCTTTCCACTGACCGGATTCGGTCTTTAATTTCCCTTTATAGAAGGTATTTGAAGGGAATCGACACAACTCGGGATTCTATAATGAATCAATAATTTATACTGACAAATGTTAATCCTGGTCCTGCTGGTCCCAGAGATGCCCTGCGTTTGTAAACAGTGAACATCCAGATCAGTTGGCTTGATCAGCCAACTAATCTAGATCTGCACTAATTGTCATTCAGTATGTATATATGTATCAACAATTTCGATGAAGCAGTCTGACTGGCTGATAATTAGAAGTGGGCTGGACATCTTTATTTATTCGGAATGTCAAGGGTTTAATGTAAAACGGTATGCACTTACTCGAGTTGGCTACTATAAAATTACGAATGATGAAGATAAGACAGAACAAGGCAGTTAAAAACATTCTATCCCAAAAGCATGTACCCCGAAAATATATATGGCATCTCGTCTCGACATAATAGAATCCCAGTCAACGTTTTCTCAGAGATACCCTCCTAAAGGCACTTCAAAGACTCCGTGCAGATTAACCCTTGTCCTGCTGAACCCGGATATACCCTGCCTTTGCGAGCAGTACAGATCCAGATCAGTTGGCTTCTGAAGAAGCCAACTGATCTGGATCTGTACTGTTTGCCATTAAGTGTGTGAGTTTATAGAAACAATAGGGATCAAGTGATCTGATTTGGCTGGAAATTAGTAGTGGGTGTGGCATCTTAATTTATTCAGCAGGACAAGGGTTAAGAAACCTATGAAAACTTTACTAGCCAAAATACTATCTGAATGTCTACGCAACAGAAAATAAAAATATGTTCCATTTGGGCAGATTAAGAAAGCTATGAAAATTTTACTAGCCAAAATACTATTTGAACTTCTACGCAACAGAAAATAAAAATATGTTCCATTTGGGCAGATTAAGAAAGCTATGAAAACTTTACTAGCCAAAATACTATTTGAATGTCTACGCAACAGAAAATAAAAATATGTTCCATTTGGGCAGATTAAGAAAGCTATGAAAATTTTACTAGCCAAAATACTATTTGAATGTCTACGCAACAGAAAATAAAAATATGTTCCATTTGGGCAGATTAAGAAAGCTATGAAAACTTTACTAGCCAAAATACTATTTGAATGTCTACGCAACAGAAAATAAAAATATGTTCCATTTGGGCAGATTAAGAAAGCTATGAAAACTTTACTAGCCAAAATACTATTTGAATGTCTACGCAACAGAAAATAAAAATATGTTCCATTTGGGCAGATTAAGAAAGCTATGAAAACTTTACTAGTCAAAAAACTATTTGAACGTCTACGCAACAGAAAATAAAAATCTGTAATTTAGGCGACGTGCCTTCGAACACACGCAAAATGTGCAGTTAACGATCATCTTGCTCATGTGCAAACTAGCATCCGGGCCTTTGCTCTTAATTCATACATTCTGTATTATCTGATGATTCTGTAAGCGGACAACAAAGACCCTGATTGGACTGTGTGGAGCGCAGCCTGGTCTGGACCATCGCTGTCCGCGTATGCCCGAAGACACGTTTACGCATGACTCAGCCCAATAATGGAAAATGTGAAAAAGAAGCAATTTGCTGAATTTACCTCAGATAAACATATCTGGGTATAATTAGTAACGATGTTTAAACGGAAATGACACACTTTAGGGGTAGGCAAACCTGTCAAATGCTACAAGAGCTAAATACTGAGAACACTACTCGAAACCCCTCAGAGTGTTCCTGTAAAGCATCGGAGTTCTGTTATATTCCAGCCGGTCACGTCATAACAGGTGACCTCAATATAGTCAGGATTAGCAAACTCAGGGACATTCTTTCCAAAGGCCCTAAATATAGGGAACCCAGGTCTTTTACTTGGAAACAGAATTCTAAATTAATATTGGATTCTGTTGAAGAGTATGCACGACGCTGGGCCAAGAAAGAGGACGTAGAAGTTGACACACTGTCTGAATGGGTTAAATCGGTAATGTCCTTGGTAAACAGACGTGTCTCAGTACTCAGCAGAACCATGTCTCGCCGACATGAATCGGTGTTTGACGATCAAGATGTTGCTGCTGAGTTAGCTGAAATCCATGTTTGTCGTTGTTCCAGCCGACAAGGCATCTAACAACATTGTGTTTGTTTGCAAAACACACTATATAAACTGCTTAATGGAAGAGCTTGGTATGAGTACCATGACCGGAAACCCTACATATAATCTTACTGCTATGTCCAAGGAAGAAATTCTACAAAACCACCATTCGGTGATGCTGACATTTGGAATTTCCCTCCCAGAGAAAGATATTGACCTTCCCAAACTGTACTGGATTCCTAAACTTCACAAGAATCCGTACATGCAGAGATATATTGCTGGTTCAGCTAAGTGCTCAACCAAGCCTCTTTCTCAGATTCTAACACGAATACTAACCGCAGTTAAAGAAGGCCTTCAGAAGTATTGTGACACTGCATATGCCAGAAGTGGTGTTAATCAGATGTGGATCCTGAAAAACTCCAAAGAGCTCTTAGAAAACCTAAAGGCACAATCTCTTTATTCCGTCAACAGTATAAAATCTTTCGATTTCTCTACTCTTTACACTACTATTCCTCATGATAAATTGAAATCTAAATTAAAGGCAATTATCAACCAGTGTTTCTTCCACAAGAATGGTAACCGTCGATTTCAGTATGTTGTCATTGGCTACAAAGACACATACTTCATTCGGGATCACTCTGATGCACCACAAAAATACTCAGATGCAGATGTCATTAAGATGCTGGAATATCTAATCGACAATATTTTTGTGGAGTTCGGCGGTCGGATATTTCAACAAACAATCGGCATACCGATGGGTACTAATTGTGCACCGTTACTTGCCGACTTGTTTTTATACTCGTATGAGGCGGAGTTTGTACAAAGTCTCCTCCAAGCAGGCAAGAAACACCTCGCACAACAATTCAATTTCACCTACAGATATATAGATGATGTATTGTCTCTGAAAAACACAAAATTTGCAGAGTATTTAGAATTCATCTACCCACGTGAACTTGAAATAAAGGAAACAACGGAGACTTCAGCCTCCTCCTCATTCTTGGATTGTTATCTCTACATCGACAATGGAAAGCTTACTACTAGGCTTTACGACAAACGGGATGACTTCAATTTTCCCATCGTTAACTTTCCTTTCCTGAGCAGTAATATCCCTTCTGCACCAGCATACGGCGTTTACGTTTCACAGTTAATCCGTTATGCCAGAACTTGTTCAAATTATCAGGACTTCATGGAGCGTGGGAAAGTGCTCACTCAAAAGTTGTTGAGCCAGGGGTATCAAAAAACCAAACTGGTAGCAACACTTAAGAAGTTCTATGGGAGACATCATGATCTAGTCAATCCCTACAATGTGGCAGTTTCCAGAATTGTTTCTGATGTTTTTGCCAGTGACGCGCCATAAGTAGACTTCCTAAATCCCGGACATACGCTTCTACCGATATTTCCTTCGTTCAGGCCCATGGGCATGGTGGGCGAAGCTTGCTTACCAAGTAATGCTTACTATCCGCGGACGCCTGATTACACCCTTTGTTCTGGGGTCCATGTCTGTTGGTCTGAACATTCTGATTCGTCATTCGTTTATGGATTTATGATTTTGGATTACGGCTTTGGTACCATGACCGCAACTACTTTTATTTATATCTTTGCTTCCCGTCTGAAAACATACGCCCTCTAATAGGAAAGGAATAACTTCCTTTTGTGAACAAATTCCTTTTAGAGTAGAACCTTTCGCAGATTAGTCTCGCTGTTCAGAGAAGCAAATAGGAAGTCATAAAAGTTGTCTCCCGTTTACGAAATGGCGGACAATCTATCAGTTGTATCCGTTCCCCTTAGACCATATTGATAGTTTTCGAGAATACCCTTGTTCATTGACCATTTTTTATTCTCTAGGGTGGTAGCAGGTATATAAAAGTACTGTGCTTTTGACAGCTTTCAGAAAGTCGTTATTCTATCCTGTCGGGACGATAGCGGTCCGATATAGATTTATGCAGAATGCTAAGTGTGCTACTGTCAGTAAACCATGCCACTGTGTTGGGGTGATGGTTTACAGTAGAATGCGGCGTCTGATCATGGTCTCTGCTGTTTGCAAATAGTTTAGCCTTTTTTTCTCTAGGAATATCTAAATCACACAGCCTGACATACTTAAACTTGAAATTCGACTCTTCCAATATATATTATGGGGAAGTCTTTTCAGTCTAAAATGGGTTAAGCTATGATTTAACTGTGAAGATAAACTTCACAGTCTACAAAACATAGTACATACCATTCGATACTGTGTTTCTAACATAGTCTTTTGAACACTTCGAGCTGACTTTGATTCCCAATACTTTTCGAAGAGTGACTTCTCTAACCCAAGCTCAGCTGCTTCTTTACACATGATAATAGGCCGCAGCTGTTTATGGTCTCCTATGAGCACGACTTGTTCAGCTTTGTTGGCTATAATTGGTACCATACACTGGGGCTCTGGACACATGCCAGATTCATCAATAATCACCTACAAAGAACAAAATAAATGGGAATACCTAAGAAATCACTGTCATCAAGCACAGACTTACCGAGGCACCCAAAGAAGGAGAGATGAGGAACAAATAATGATAAAAAAAAACCCTGAAAATTTTCAGATAAAAATTCTTATATTTTCATATTTCTGCTCAAAACATAATTTGTGGTACTCGTGAGAACCGCCTCGGCAAGGCGGTTCTAACGAGTACCCACAATTTATGTTTTTGAGCAGAAATAAGAAAAATAATGTATACCCCTGTAAACCCCAGTTTTACTATATAAAAGTGGGGTTTAAGGGGGGTCAAAATTATATAGGATGTTTTCGTGATGGATGTCCACATAGACTGATCAGAGCCTTCGCTGTCCGCCGCCAGATGACACTGTGAATCATTGACTACCCACAGAGTGCCCAGCATAGACTGATAATACTGTACGGACACGCAGGCAGCACTTATGTACTCCTACGTTTTCCGCAAGAAGACACTTCGCATACTTGACTATTGAAAATGCGCAGCTGCGCGAATGCACAGGCTGATCTGAATCTTCGCTGGGCGCACATGCCCGAAAGCGTCTGAGATCAACATTCAAAAATCGTATTTCCGAAAATCATAAACTTTAAGTCGATATACACAGAGAAAATTAGGAATTTTCAGACAGACAGACATGGACCCAAAAATAAATAGGGTGTAATGAGGCGTCCTTGGAAAGTAAGCATTATTTCGTAAGCATGCTTCGCCCACATGCCTATCAGAATGAACAGAGGGTAAGAAAAATACAGAAATAGTAATGACCGTGGTTAAAAAGTCTGTTTATGGCATGGCTTCGGCAAAAAGCATCAGATATAAATCTGGAAACAGCAACATTGTAGGGATTGACAAGGCTATGATACTTCTTATAGAACTTCTGAATTGTCTTGTGCGCCTGCGCAATCTAATCAGTCATCGTTGAACACATGAACAGTAAAGATGCCCGATCGGGCATCAATAACCTTTGGTGACCTTTGTTTTTTTTGTATGGTAGATGTTACTATAATTAGTAACTTGATACCCAATCGGGCATTATTTGATCATTTTTCTAGTACCCTCACAAAACGATAAAAATGTATCACAGTTTCTGACGAATCTCCACCAAATTTTAGGAGCTTAAAGATGAATAAATTAACTAATTTTAAACCATTCAGATTTTATTTAAATTGCCTGGAAAAAAGTTATCTTTGTAAGCACCTCTTAGTATCCTGTTCGGGAACACATGACATTTGTGATGCCCGACTGAGAAACAGTGCTTCCCGTTTGGGAACATCTGATAGTTTTACCTGAATGGGACAAAAATCAAAAATACAGTTGCATTCAGTCATTAAATTATTACATAATTGATTAGCTACAAGCTCATGAGATTGAAAGCATTTTGTAAACATTTTAGAAGGAAAATTGTCTAATTTGCAAGTGCAAATTTGATAATTATTACATGTTTCTAAAAGTATGTTCCATAAAAATTGGCACATATGAAATACTTTAAGTTAAAAGATATCATTGAAAGACAGAAAAGGTAGTGAAATGGAGTTCAATGAATCAAAATGCCCTGTGCAATGTACCAAAATACCAAATAACCACGGTATCCCTCAGGCTGAAATATGGGGGGCATCAAATAAATAATGCGAATTAGTCCTCATTTTCTACATAATTGGATCATTCATAGAATCATCTGTACATACAACACGGTAGAAAATTTACTGTTTGGAATCAAGTAATATCGTGGTCAAATCTCTCCTTCTGACTGGTTGCCTAGCAACAAAAGAATGGAAGGGTAAAGCTGCGTGACCACGCTGTAAAATTAATCTGGAGCAGATTTAAAGTGATCTGAAAATTAGCCAACTTACTTTGCCATTTGATAGCATGAAGTTCCCGCTTGTTCTTTTTTTTTACATTAATACTGCTCAATATACTATAATTACACCAAGCAGTACCTAGAATTTGACTCGCATTTTGTTTTGCTCGAAGTTAATATGCTAACATCAAGAACCAATGCAATTATATCTGCATCAAGTACACAATATCACAGGGAAAGTTAGAGGATTACAACTGCCCCGTTTTGAAAATTAGCCCCTACAGGATACCCAAAACAAATTAATCGTGTAAAAATATTTTGTTTTATTAACTAAAGGACTTCCGTAAATTAACAAAAAATAGTTTCTTACTGAAATTAAGCACATGTTTTTCGCTAGATATTAGGCCAAATTTAAGCAGTTCTCAAACTTAGCTGCGATTATGGTATTTTTCTGCCATTTGCTGTTGTAAGGCAACATCAAAAAAAAAAAAAAAAAAAAAAAAAAAAAAAAAAAAACAATCTGACAATCCATCATCGGATAATTTTCCCCACTGTTAGCAAGCTGTAAGTTTTATGAACACAAACATTATATTTTTATTCATACACTATTTATAGATTCTGGACATCTAACTTTCTTCCTGTACCCTGAAAAGTTTGACAATTTTTAATAAAATTCTAGTCCATGCCGACTTTGGTTATACAATGGGAATGCTAATGAAAACTTTAAGTCTTATCGCAATTTAATGATATTGCACATGTGAAGTGCACACATGCTAAATAAAGGTTAAGAATTTCAAATTCAGGTTAAGAATTTCAAAGATATATATGCATTTATTAAAAATTAGAAATATGTTCGCATTACCTATTGAATGACCTTCCCAGGACAACACGCATCAGAAGATAGTGTTACCATTTTGTACTCTTTATGTACTAAAGATCTTTAAAATTAGAATACGTTACTTTTACATTTTTTTTTCAAGAAAGCTTATTTCTACTCATTGATAAAAAAATTATGATTCCTTCAACTTGGAATACATTTGATACAAAATCAAAATAACTTGGTTTAAGGTTATAGTAATTACGCAAATTATCTAGAATGATCTAAAAATCCAAAAGTCACAGATTTTCATTGAATCCAATTAGCGAAAATGTTTTGTAACCAATAGTCACAATCAACAGCATATGTACAGACAAAAATATCAAATCTGACAATTTAGGGATTTAACAATGCTCAAACTGTCTTGGTGGCGTCATTATGTCTTTACATAATGTAATTTTGCAGTCCAAGAAAATTGTAGTAACCAAAATGTTTTTGTGCAACACGATAGCTCTGAGACGGCTTTTTTTTTTTAATTTGAAAAGATTACAAACTAAATGAAAATTATCAACCAGTAATGGGCGACTGAAGACATTTTGCGCAACGTAAAAGAAACACTTCGGCTGGAACATTTTTAAAACTTGCAAAACATTTCTAAAAATTGCAGTTAACACGTGAGTGACATCAAGATAAAGTGAGACACACTGCGTCGATGTGTCATTAAGTTTTATGCAGTACATGAAAAATAAGGTAAGAGAAAAGTCCAGGGAGTGCCACAATCAAAAACCGCAGCCCTTCCCAGACCCCAAGAGGAAGAGGAAACCGACAAATCCAAATAAACACAAATCGGACAAACGTACGAAAAGCACTATGACTAGCTCTCTCTTCCCCAAGCGAGGTAATCGCAATGCTAAAAAGACTGAAAAACACAAGAACAAAATGACACAAGGTAAGACATAAAACAAATCACCTCGTAGAATAAACCACAAAGCAACAAAGAGTAAGACTAACACCGGGACCACCGCCTTAGAACGGTCAGTAGAGTAAACCACTGGGGGTGGGGGTTAAAGCACTTTTACAGCTAGCCAACTTTACCCTGGGTCCCGATGCTACTCTTTATACAGAAATACATAAAAATTCGGTTCGCATAAAGGCTCCCAACTCAGCCAATGCATCAAAGTGAAAACATAAAAATCAAATAAATCACTATTTTAAACAAAGACGAGTACTCATGGCTAATTCTACTGTATGCCAGAGTAAATAAAAACCAATAGTTAAACCATGGCGGGCCAAGTCAAAGACATATCGTCAAGCCCCAACCCACTGGTCAAAGGTTTACGAAGAGGCCGTCATTGTGTCTGAGACCCGAACTGCCGTGTGAAGCATAGCCATCAACAATGATTGGGTTGACAACTAGGCATGCAGTCTGCCGCATAATATCCAGGCCATAGCCAATTCTTTTATAACGGTGAATAAGTTTTCTGAGTTGTTCCGAAAAGTTAGATTTACCTACAATATTTCTAAATCTGTACACTAAATCACCTTAAAATTCTGGTTCCGATATACCTTGTTGCCGAAGTGTTTTCAGACTGACGCTATATTTTTTTACCAAGGCACTGTGTCTGCGATAAAATTTCGAAAACGCCTTCCGAAGTTTAAAATAATGATAGCACGGCCTGAGAAGTTTGCCGATAAGGGCTTTATTACGGTAGTTAAATTCACCAAGATTTGAAGAAGCTCTGGCGAATCTTATAAGATATTCTTGCAGCATTCCGTTTCTCATATAAAAAGACACCGCCTGTCTATTTCAAAGCAAAGTTTAAGAAACAGACAGCCTTCAGTATCTTAGCGCATAGGTCTAGATAAGAGGGGGTATCGGTAAAACATTTTTCTTTCTTATTTCTCCACGAAACCATATGTTGTGAGTACTCATAAGAAGCGCCTCGGCGAGGCGCTTCTAATGAGTACCTACAACATGTGGTTTCGTGGAGAAATAAGAAAAATATAAATACATTTGGACTGAAAAAAAGGCATCTTATCAAGAGCTATGTTAACGTCCTGTAGAAAACCTTAAACTGAAATAAAAATAATCATTTGTGGACACTATTTCATTCTCTGATAGTCCCAAAACCATAGCTTTCTAAACGACATTAGTCTATGTTCTGAAGTTACTGTCATTGCTATTAAATGGCAAATAGTGGAAAAAGTCATTTCAGTGCAGTTCGGTCAATTGATTTCTATACCTTTTGCAGTTTTGATTTTTTAAGAATGTAGGTTTGTCTTTTCACGCATTGGAGACTGAAAATTAGTCTGAATTCAGTTATGCTATAGCAAAAACAATTTCCTTTTAGAAAATATGAAGTTCGCTGAGCTATTTGAAATAGCCTATGATATATTTGACATATACTCACCTGTGCCAATCTTAAGGTTTTGAATATATATAATACAAATAGTTTTAAATAGTTACTTTCTACTGCGGCAAAGCTTTCATTTTTTTGGCACCTAGTAGGAAGGCAAAATCTTAAGAATTTTTTGTACAAGCCGCAACCAAAAGTGTTTTGTTCTTTTTTTTTTTTTTTTTTTTTTTTTTTATCAAATTTAATAATAGTATATGCCAGGTTTTGAAATATCTGATCAGTTCAGGGAAGAAGATATCTTTGCTCCTTATTAACTTCCCTTCTTGTAGAGACACGCTGAATATTGCGTCCTTGATTGTTTTTTGCAAGGTTTGAGTCGTATTAGTTATCTAGAAACCTGTTTACACAATATTTTACTTCCGTTTCGGGAAACATAGAGATACAGAAGAAATATCAAATTTTAAACCCCAATCATGTTTTAAAGAAACTTAAATACTCTGAACAGTCAAAGGTTTTTAAACATTCAAAGTGAGTATGCAACTTGAATCTTGTTAGTATCCTAATCAGGCAACATAATTTTCAGTGTTCCCAAACGGGATGTACTGTTTCCCAATCGGGCATCACAAATATCATGTATTCCCAAACGGGATACACAGATGTGCAAAAAAGAAATACTGATTTTAAACCGTAATAACTTTTTTCTAGGCACTTTAAAAAAAATCTGAAAGGTCAAAAATTAGATAATTTATTCATTTTTAAGCTCCTAGAATTAAGTGGAGATTTGTCAAAAGCTGTGATATTTTTTTTGGTTTTGTGAGGTACTAGAAAAATGATCAAATGATGCCCGACCGGGTATCAAGTAACTAATTATAGTAACATCTTCCATGCAAAATACAAAAGTCACCATAGGCTAATGATGCCCGATTGGGCATCTTTACTCTACTGATGAAGAAAATCTGCATTATTGGTTATCCAAAATGCGTCTAGTAACCTACGTAACAGCTCACATTATTTTGTCAAGATACTGAACGCTTAAATGTAATTACTTGACAATAACTTACTAATTTAAGCATTTCAGCCCAGCAGCTAAGCCTAGCAGACCAAAACCAATAATTGTGTAAAGAGTGTAGATCCAGATGATATGCTCGTAATGAGCCGTCATAAGAATCTACACTGTTTGCATTCTGTTTATGATTTTACACTGAATATCTAATTTGAGGCAGTGGACATATTCAAATTGGAAGATGGAAGAATCTATTTAAGAAACTCAGAGGTGAAAGGGTTAACAATACCTGAAATATACTTGACCCATCTCGTAGTTTAGGGTTTGACGCAACTGCCGTGGTACAGAGAATGACCTCATGTTTCTTTATTTCGGCAATGGATGCCTCTCGAATTACTCTCAGATATCTTCTAACTTTCTCAATGTCAGGCGCATAGTTAGTTTGTTTGAACTGCTTATCAAAGCTGTTTATTTCTTCAGCATATGGTTTTCCCTTTTGCCTGATCAGGTGGTGTAGAGCTACCGACTGTAACTCATCATCTGCCTTTGCATTGTGAGTACTCCTCTTCGACAGAAAGGATCTGCCTGGAATCGGGAAATCTACAGCTTCGATTGACCGTCCATAAACACGAACTATATTTGGACAAAGTTCTCCAAGTCTCTTTATCATCCACTCTGAAAGCATACACATATGGGCTACATAACAAGTATGATGACATTATGACATAGCTATAAATATTAAAAGGTTAAAATGTGCGATAAAATACGAGGAGTAGGCGTGCAGATAGCATGCAATATCGGCAAGCTTTCTTCATATTGCACGCTTACTCGGATTCCTTCGAATGTAACCGTTACATGACTCTGCTTTTGATGACGTGCAGGCTCTACATTCTTGATAAGCCTATTTCGAGGCTGCAAACAGATGAAAATGATTCAGAATATTTAAAGCTATTGAATACAAGAAGGCCATGATGGTCCTATATCGCTCACCTGAGTATCACAGCACTCAAGGAGAATATGACTTAATCAGAGGAACATTTCCGCGAAATTATTTTGAAATCGGGCCATAGGCCTAGGAGGAGATGTTGTTTAAAGTTTTTTTGTTTTTTTTTTTTTCTATTTTTAGCTCCGATGGCCATTTGTTCAGGGGAGCAGAACCATTTTTGCAATTTTGGTAAAGGGGTATTAGAGAAACATTTCTGTGAAATTATTTTAAAATCGGGTCCCTGGACGAGGAGGAGATGCTGTTTAAAGATTTTCTTTTCCTTTTTTTTTTTTTTTTTTTTTTGCTCTGGATGCCATTTTGTTTACCGGAACAGCATCATTTTAGCAATTTTGGTAGAGGGTCACTCAAGAAACATTCCTGTAAAAATTTCAAAATCTACTGACCGATTTAGGAGGAGATGTCTTTCAAGTAAATTGTTGACAGACGCATGACAGTCTATGTCCTTTTTTCTATTTTTAGCTCTGGTGGTCATTTTGTTCAGTCAAAGGGAACCATTTTAGCAATTTTGGTCAAGGGACATAAGAGGAAAAGTTCTGTGATTTTTTTTTAAATCCGTCATAGGCCTAGGAGGAGATGTTGTTTAAAGTTTGTTTTCTATTTTTAGCGCTGGCGGCCATTTTGTTCAGCGGAGCAGAACCATTTAAGTAATTTTGGTAAAGGGGCATTAGAGGAACATTTCTTTGAAATAATTTTGAAATCGGGCCATTAGGCTGGAGGAGATGTCCTTTAAAAATTTTTTTTTTCTTTTTAGCTCTGGCGGCCATTTTGTTCAGCCGAGCGGAACGGCACCATTTTAACAATTTTGGTAGAGGGTCACTCAAGGAAAATTCCTGTAAAATTATTTCAAAATCCATTAACTCGTTCAGGAGGAGATATCTCTTAAGCAGATTGTTGATAGACATATGATAGTCTATGCCCGTTTTCTTTTTTAGCTCTGGTGGCCATTTTGTTCAGCCAAACGAACTATTTTAGCAATTTTGGTAAAGGGTGATAAAAGTAACATTTCTGCGAAATTATTTTGAAATCTGGATATATGCCTAAGAGGAGATGTCGTTTAAAGGTTTTTTTCTATTTTTAGCTCTGCTGGCCATTTTGTTTAGCACAGCAGAACCATTTTAGCAATTTTGGTATAGGGGCATTCGAGGAACATTTCAGTAAAATTATTTTGAAATCGGGCCCTTGGCCTAGAAGACGATGTCGTTTATTTATTTTTTTCTATTTTTAGCTCTGGTGGCCATTTTGTTTAGCGAAGCAGAACCATTTTAGCAATTTTGGTAAAGAGGCATAAGAGGAATATTTCTGTGAAATTATTATGAAATCGGGCCATTGGCCTGGGATGAGATGACGTTTAAAGGGTTTTCTATTTTTAGCTCTGGCGGCAATTTTGTTTAGCGGAGCGGAACCATTTAGGCAATTTTGGTAGAGGGTCATCTAAGGAACATTCCTGTGAAATTATTTCAAAATCCATTCAGTGGCCTAGGAGGAGATGTCGTTTTAAGGTTTTTTCTATTTTTAGCTCCGGCGGCTATTTTGTTTAGCGGAGCGGAAACATTAGGCAATTTTGGTAGAAGGTCACCCAAGGAACATTCCTGTAAAATTATTTCAAAATCCATTCATCGGTTTAGGAGAAGATGTCTTTTAAGTAAATTTTTGACAGACGGACGATGTACGATGGACAAAGACAGATCACAAAAGCTCACCTTTAGCCTTTGGCTCAAGTGAGCTAAAAAGGGTTCACTTATAGTTTTATATAGATATATCTCCACTTATATTTTTCACTCGTATCTTAACTTATATTTTTATTGCACTGATACTGGTGAATACTACTACTTGCTGAAATACCAAATCCCATCTCGGGAAAATAGTCCAATATGAGTGCAATAACTCTATATTCGAGGCTTCTGGCAACAACTTTAATTTACTAAAAATGCCTCGGACTAAATGGCCTGATATATTCCTCAATATAAAGTTCGGTGAAAGATAAATTACGCAGCAGAAATAAAATTGTGGTGTTTATGTACTTTTAACAGTACATATAAGTTATAAGGCATCCACAGCTTATAGCATTACATTTGACAAAAAAAAAAAAAAAAAAAAAACAACCTATACTCAGGTAGGAACTTGTTCAACGAAATATAATTTTGTATGTATAGTGTACATGGCGAATGTTTTGCCCTGTTCTCCTGCTCATATTGGCGTTCGTCATTAGGTACAGAGATCTAGGACAAAACGTTCGCTATCACTTTGCACTACTGAACGCAACCCAAATATATTGTTATTTTGGCGATAGAAATAATTCTATTTTCTTGGCATTTCACAAAAAATATCCCCGAATTGTAGAAATGTATTGCAGTAAATATAATGAGACTCTATATCAACATTACACACCATTTTTTAAAGAGTATTCTACTTATCTGGAGTCCTAGTTTATCTGTATATAGGTTACAGGTATGTCACAAAAGAAATGTGCAAATGGATGATGTAAAATGCAAAAGGTTTTGTCACTAGGTTCGGATTACTTCAGTGCTACGTTTTATCAAACATATTTTTATTACAAACCTTCAAAGTATCCCCCCTTTACTGAAACACATTTTTGTAACCTTTTACCCAGTCGCGAAAAGCAGATAAATAGTCTTCTTTTGGTATCTGTAAGAGACACTGATAAATTGCGCTGCCAAGAGAACTTCTAGACGTATACTTATTTCCAGAAAGCATTTTCTTAAGCCTTGGAAATAAAAACAAAGTCACGGGGACTCAGGTCAGGTGAATAAGGTGGATGGTTTAAAACTTTCACCTTTTCAGAAGCCAAAAACGACTTAACAACCTCACACTAATGAAAGGAGGCGTTGTCATGTAAAAGGTGGACTCCTGACCATCCTTTGCTTGGTCATTTCTTATTGTAAAACTCTTTCACTTTCTTCAGAACAGAAGTCTTGTAGAATCGGCCAGTGACTGTATGACGAGATGGACAAGGCACTTGAACGACTGGCCCACTTGAATTAAAGAAAACTGCGTACAACATCTTTTATCGAACTTATGGTTCTCTTGGCAATACATGGGCGTTTTTATCTTTTCGCTTTCATTGCTTATTATCAGCCCTTCTTTGTGGCTCAAACATGTGCATCGAGCAAGTTAGAAATAACATGACTATTACAGCCTTTGTATGTTTTCAAAAGTTCCTGGGCACATTTAATGCGTTGTGTCTTTTGCTCCTTGGTGAGCAAATGAGGTACCCACCTAGCGCAAACCTTTCTCATGTCTAAACGCTGTTTTAGAATTGTTTGCACACTGCCTTCTGATATGCCAGTACAACTAGCTATATCTTTAACAGACAATCGCGCATCTTGTTCGACCACAATCTTTACAGCAGCGATGTTAGCCTTGGTAACAGAGGCTTTAGGCCTTCCAGGAAGGGTTTCATCTTCAACAGAAAATTTCTCAGCTTTAAAAGCTTTAACCCACCTAAAAATGTGCGCACTGAAATGGTCTGAGGTCCATATATACCACACAAAATTTATTAAATATCTGCTTTGAATCCATATTAGACCTAATGCGGCATTTAATATAGCTACGAATTTCAGTCTTCTGGTCCATGTTCCAATGTGACAAGTAAATTGGGCAGAGTATATGACTGCATCTGTTTCAATTTGAAATAACTCGGTCTGTTGGAAAGCGATCTGCAGGAAATAAACGGGTATCGTTAGCTATTCCACACACCATTCAAGTGCAGTGAAGCATTTTAAAAATATACCTGGGATAAAACGAAGGAAGCCTATTAGTGACTTTTTTCAGGAGCCTCGTATATCGACATTTCATGTATTTTTGTGTTCATTGCTCTCAATGCTATTGTATATATGTAATTAAACCATATTTAGTGCGACAGATGAGCATTTCTGATTTTATCTTCGTCAGTGACGCTAAACCCTAAAAGTTGGAAAACAAAACAGGTGATTGGCAAGACTCGGCAAGCGAAACACATCCCCTCTCCGAGCACACATTAACTGACGCATCCCCTGAGACATCAGGCAAGGGACGCCTACCCAAGGACATACGTACCACACCAAACCCCTCAGCTGCCATGACCCACGCATTCTATTCACAATTATAGATACAGATTCTATATACAATCAAACCGAAGCGATTACTAGGTCGGCTGCAGCTTTTTCCCACTTTTAATTGTGTGCTTTTTCTCAGACGTTTGTTTTTTTCATGTCATTTTATTGTGTGTGTGTGTGTGTGTGTGTGTGTGTGTGTGTGTGTGTGTGTGTGTGTGTGTTTTGTTGTTTTTGTTTATTTGTTTTTTTTTGGGATGGGGTGTATCTGATTACTATTCTCATAAAGAGTCAAATCAAATTACAACAGAGAATGGTTTTCTGAAATGTGATAAACGCTAGAACAAAAGCTCAAAAACAAAAGGAAATGCAGAAAAAAAAAAACAGACAAAATTTAAGCGGAACCTTTTTTATTAAGGTCAGTGGGTACATTTTCAGGTATGCATCTCTGTCAAACTTTCTGGCAGCTAATTGTTTCCTTTTAGAGTAGACTCGTTTTCAGAAGGTGCTTAGTGTGAAGGAAAACAAACAGGAACTCATAAAAACGTCTCTATTCAGTTAGGCAAATCACCTGCAAGAGTTTTCCAAAAACTATTATGCATCTTCTGAACAGTTATTGTAAACCCCGTCGTATGTGACTTCAAATTAGAGAGTAGCCGTTATTCTCGCGGGCCAGACTTGTATTTAAATCGAAAAAAATATATCAATAATTATTAATTTCATACAGAATCAAATAAATAATATAAACTCAGTAAACGTTTCCATATTTTTCGTTACAGACAAGCAAAAAAAAAATTTTTCGCACAGGCAGCCATCTCTGATGTGCCAAAAGACAGCTTGAGAATAGTTTGAGGATATTCGCTGCCCTAAGCCGGAACTGTACCAATTGAAAGGAAATAAAAGTAAAAAAGGATTGCCTTTGGAAACAAAGAACACACAAAATCACAAAAATCGGAGACTCGGTTTGACTGAGTCTCTTCATATGCAACACTGTAGTTTGTAAGGCTGCATACGCCCCTAGACTGTTTTGCGAGTAATCGTGAACGTCTCGGTTCGTTAACTACTTAATTTGATAAATGAAATATTTGTCAAAATAAAATGAGCCGTATTAACAGAAAACATCCATTTGGACACCTGCGCCAAGCGAAGATTAAGATCAGACTGCGCATTCAGATCATAATCTTTACTGGACATATTTTGATAGCCAAGGATGCAACGTTTCTTCATGCGGACAACGAATATTCTGATCAGATTGCGCGAATGTGCAGCTGATTTGAGTCTTCGTTGGGCGCACATGTTAGAAGGTATGTTTTCTCACGTGGCGGCTCAAACGTATAACAGGTAAATTGTTCCAAGTATATATCTGTAATATATCTATTAGAAACTGGTCTAGTTTCATTCAGATTACTCAACACTGTTGCGATGTATAGTGATGGGGTAAGAGTATCAAATACGGTGATTAAAACAATAAAACTGACGTACTTGCTACTAAGTCCACTGACTTGTTTGAAGGTCCACAAAACAAAACCTGCTTTTGCTCGTTTCCTTCACTATGCCAGATCTTATTGATCTCATTAAAAAGGTACAAAAGCTTTATTCCTGTATATGTTTTCCCTGTACCTGAAAATAAACATAATATTTTGGAAGAACACACACACACACACACACACACACACACACACACACACACACACACACACACACAAAACATATCTGTAGAGCGCTGATTTCTAGGCCTGTGTTTAAGCAGCCTGTGCAAATAGGGTAAGACTTTCAACGTTAAACATCAACAGCTTAAGATATCTATACTATGTTTCTTGAAACGAATTGCATTTCTTGATTACTTTGATGTTTTACGATATCATGTTCAAATCGTTTTGCACTGGGTTTTCGAGCAAAACTCTAAGACTGGTTGCGTATTAAAGTAGGTACTAAAGTGGAGGCCATTAAACGTCGCCTCATACTTTGACATAGTGTTATTATGAATTTTGTCTGGTTCTTTGAAAGTACTGATCTTATTTATTGTATGTGCAAACTTAGTTCCCCTTAAGTCGCTGTAATGTGGAGTGAGGTTAATTTGCATTTTTACACTATCACTCTTGAACAGATTTATTCAAACTGAGTATGCTATTACTATCTTTTGTTCTGGGTAACTCAATCATTTTAATTGTTCCTTATTGGTTAAGAGTTACTCTTTCAGACTACTAGAAATGCAGCATGTAGAGGTATCAATTACTCGTTACATTTTCATATAGTCTTTGGAAAGTGTCAAAGAATGCAAGTGTTTCTGGAGCCGCCTACGCTTTGTTCGAAGAAAATGCCTTACTAGCTTTGTTATTTTCTACACATCATCAGACGAAATTTACTGTCATTTCAGTGTTCTATATTAAACGTTACTGTCCTTACATCGCCTATTTCGCTAAATATTATTACAATTGATTGATAATTTTATCAATTCATATTCATTCTCACGGATTAATTACTGTATTCAGCAACTTAACCTACCTGGTGGGCCCTGGATCAAAGAAAACCTACTCCCTAGAGCTTTGTCGATCGCCTCCTGTTGCCTCAAGTTGTTCCTCGGTAAAGGTTTGAGTTTTCCTTCTTTGGGTATGACTAGGTCTCTGTCCATCAGTTTAGCAATTCGGCTATGCTCTTGATCTGAATAGTAAGGGGACATGTCAATTCTGGTAAGATTTAGTTTAAATAAACGAGATTTGTTTATAGTGTCTGGTATCTTTCTTACAGTCACGGAGTCAATGCTTGCTAGGTTTTGCGATATACAAAAACTATAATGATGTACAAGAGTGAACAACTAAAGCAGCCACCAATTTTGGCTTCCGCATATTATCATAAACATGTTAGCTGGAAAAGGACCAGAGACCACATACACACAGAAAAACAACTTTATGATAATTTACCACATTTATTTAAAATTGAACTCATTTATCAACAGAATTCAAGAGTGAATTCAAAATTTACAGCTATTCTTAGTAAAGGAAAGTTGATAAGAGAACTCAGGAACTAATCCATTCAGTTCCACATCAAGCCCCCAACACCAAAGGGAAAGGCAGACAAATACAATAAAGCAGCCACAAAATGAACAGATGGACAGATGGAAAGCAGAATCGGCAACTCTTTCCCAAAAGGTGGGAACTGTTACCCAAACTTAGCTGAATATAAAAATCAAATCATCTACATAATTATTAAAAGAAAGCATTAGAAAGTGAAACACTACATAACAATTAACAAAAAGTTCCACAATGAAAGTACCGCCTTGAAACGGTCAGTAATGAATTACTGGAGGCTTAAGCTAGCTTTACGGGATCCCAACCCTCGCTCTCAGCTTCCATAGTGGTAAAAACATATATTTCTTCGGTCCGTGTAATGAGCTTCTAATTCATCAATGAATTATTACGGACAACAGATAAATCACAGATAAAGCCCATAATGAAACAAACATAAGGACTCAATAGAAACAACATGTTGAGACACTTGGAGATTCCTGGGTTATCAAACAACACCACTGGAATCCTGTAGGAAACGAAAACCACCAATTGAACCCCGGTGAGCCGAGAAAATGAAAAAAAGTGAATAAGCACTGCTTATTAGATACCCCCGCAAGGTAATGGTCGATATAAATTGCAGCTCTGTTCTGAATATTACAAAATTCCCATAGCAACAACAACTTATCATTTCAAACTTCATGCAAAATATTACAAGATTTCTTGAAATTATGAAGCAAGGTAGACAGGAAAAACAAAAGTGTTATGGACATTTAAGAATTACAAAAAGGAACTATAACAATATTTATCCCCTGACCCTTCTTTTTCTGTAGCAGCAACATCTCATGAATATCAACATTTATGCAAACTAGTATGCGTAAATACCCTATCAGCACATTTTTAATGTCCATAAACTGAAAAAAAATATAATGCTTTATTAGTCAAAAAACATCCTTGTAGACTTTGCCTATGTTGTTTCAGGCCTTTGTCAGGTCAATGTCACCAAAATCTAACGAGGGTCATTTTAAGAGACTTTACAATGTAGTGACCTTGAAAATGAGGTCAAGATCACAAAAATCTAATCATTTCTTTCCCACGTCCTAACGATATATCTGTGCTACTTTGTTAAAATTTCAGCCATTGGTTCAAGATATAGTGTGCACACAAGCTTTTTTTCTATCAAAATTTGAGTTTCAAAGTGCCGGTGTGATCTTGAAAAGGAGATAAAAATCACCAAAATCTAATCACTTCTTTCCCCAATCCCAATGATATATCTGTGCTAGTTTGATGTAATTCCATCTATTGATGAGAAAGAGTGCATACAATACTCATATATTGAGTATTTATAATGTAATGACCTTGAAAATAAGGTCAAGGTCACCAAAATCTAATCACTTCTGTCCCTTGTCCATTTGATTGGTCAAATTCCAGCCATTGGTTAAAGAGAGAGTATGCACACAACCTTTTTACTGCATTAACATGGCTCACTTTTTGAGTATTTATAATGTAGTACCTTGAAAATAAAGTCAAGGTCATCAAAATCTAATCACTTCTTTCCCACATCCTGATGATGTATTTATGCTAGTTTGGTCAAATTCCAGCCATTGGTTAAAGAGACAATGTGCACACAAACTTTTTACCGCATTAACAAAGCCCACTTTTTTGAGCATTTATAGTGTAGTGACCTTGAAAATAAATTCAAGGTCACCAAAATCTAATCACTTCTTTGCCCTATACTTATGATGTATCTGTGCTAGTTCGGTCTATTTCCAGCCATTGCTTAAAGAGATACTGTGCACACTAAATTATTACTTCATTAACAAGGCTCCTTTTTGAGTATTTATAAATGTAATGACCTTGAAAATAAGGTCAAGGTCACCAAAATCTTACCACTTCTTTGCCCCATCCTGATAATGTATCTGTGGTCTATTTTGGTCAAATTCCATCTATTAGTTAAAGAGATAATGTGCACACAAACTTTTTACTTCATTAACAAGGCATGCTTTTTTGAGTATTTATAGTGTAGTGACCTTGAAAATAAGGGCAATGTCACCAAAATCTAATCATTTCTTTGCCCTATCCTTATGATTTATCTGTGCTAGTTCGTTAAAATTCCAGCCATTGGTTTAAGAGATATTCTGCACACAAACTTTTTACTTCATTAACAAGGCTCCTTTAGGCTCTTTTTTGAGTATTTATAATGAAATGGCATTGAAAATGAGGTCAAGGTCACCAAAATCTAATTTATGCTTTCCCCTATACTGATGATGTATCTGTGCTTGTTTGATCAAATTCCATCAATTGGTTAAAGAGATAATGTGCACACAACTTTTTACTGCATTAACTGCATTAACAAGGCTCACTTTTTTGAGTATTTATAGTGTAGTGACCTTGAAAATATGGTGCTTGTTTGGTCAAATTCCAGCAATTGCTTAAAAAGATATTGTGCACACAAACTTATTACTTCATTAACAAGGATCCTTTAGGCTCCTTTTTGAGTATTTATAATGTAGTGACCTTGAAAATAAGGTCAAGGTCTCCAAAATCTAAACACTTCTTCCCCCCAATCCTGATGACGTATCTGTGCTAGTTTGGTCAAATTTCAGCCATTGGTTAACGCGATGGTGTGCACACAAACTTTTTTCTGCCTTTTTCCGCATTAAGAAAAACTTTTACAAAGGGCAATAACTCCAAGAGAATTGGCCCCTAGCCCTTACTTTCTCTTATGCAGGTACATCTTATTGATATCAATTTGTCTGCAGAAATTCAAGAATATCCATCACTGCGTTTTCAAGATATTAGGAAAAAAAAGCGTCGCGGACGGACACACGGACGGATGGACGGACAGACCGACGGACAGCGTGAAAACAATATACCCCGACCCATAATCAAAGTGTGCGGGGGGTATAATGACATAAAAAGTTCCGGCCCAGACCATCTAATGAATAGTTGTTTTTTTTTTTGTTGTTGTTTTTTGTGTCTGTTTGTTGTTGTTTTTTTTTGTTGTTGTTTTTGTTGTTGTTGTTGTTTTCTTTTTAAATGGGACCATGATCGAGTCTGAACCTCGACCCACCGGCTTGCAATTAAAGGGGTAAGCAAAGTGGTCAACCGTGATTAGATTAAACGCTAAGCAAGCAGGCCGTTGTATGACATCAATGTTATACCCCTTTTGTTGATAACATATGAAGTTTACTAAAATGATCAGAAAATTCAGGTATTCCTACAATTTTTCTAAATTTATGCACTAAGTCACCATGAAATTCAGGTTCCGGTAGGCCTTGTACCAGGTGTTTTAGTCCGGTTTCGTATTTAGAGATCAATTGGTTGTATTGACGATAACACTTTGAAAAAACTTTCCTAAGTTTATGATACCGATATCCCTGTTGGCGAAGTTTGGCAGTCAATATTTTGTTTCGAGCATTTAAGTCAGCCGAAAGACTTGATACTCTTGCAAACCGAATCGGTTGAGAAACGTTATTACCATAAGAAGGGGCACGAGAAACGTCGCCAACCAAAAATGGTAAAAAAAATTTAATAATTTCAAAATCAAAGTCATTGCGTTTGTCATAAGTTTTAGATGAAGTAAAACCGTTAGAAATTAATAAATGCAAATCTAAAATTTCGGCTTCGATTTTAGTAGAATTAGCCTAATTTATTGCAGTTCATAAGGATAAATCTGAGTGATTGTTCCTTCAAAGTAAGGATTGTCGATATTCAATAGCTCGTCCAAACATCTGGAAGTTGAGTTAAAAGCATTAGTAATATTACCTTGTGTATCATCAGAAAGAGACATTATAAAATCTCTTTCATAACAAAACAAAAACAAATCTGCTACAAGTGGAGCGCAATTGATACCAAACAAAATTCCCACAATTTTTCTGTGTACCTTAGAGCTAGATCTAATAAAAATGTTGTCTAAAATGTATTTTAATGCGTCACAAACGTTTTGACAAGACCAAAGTTTAAATCGTTTGGTCATCAGAAGTAAAGAAGGCATTCCTATCGTTACAAGAAAGAAAAAGAGAGCCTTCCCTTTGAAAAGTACTCTCAACTAAGTCAATAAGTTTCGGTTTGATTGAAGTTTTGGTGCAAAAAAATGAATAAAGCGTAGAAAAATCATTATGTTGACGGAAATCCTCCAACGTTTAGTTTATTAAGTACATTATTAGAATTTTTAATTGGCCAAAACAAATTCCTGCCTGATCTTTCGTGAAGTTTTTCACAATATCTAATTACACGATTTTAATAGCATTGAGACAAGAAGATAATAATTTAGAAAGTTCAGAAGTGGTACAGGAGCTTGAATTAGCGATAAACCTTGTTTTATATGTTTTTTGTTTGTTTGTTTTTTCTATGAAGTTTAGGCAACAAATATATCGTAGGAAGCTTGTCGTGTCTATCCTTAATATTAACAGACATCTTCAGGCTAAATGGTTGCTGTGGCCGACGACAATGGACATCGCTTTTTACGAAGTCTCTTGATAGGCCTTGGTGCCGCTCAGTTCCTGTTTCAGTGTATTAATATAATGTAACCGTCAAACATTGGCTGTGGCCTTGTCGATTGGAACCAAAACATACTGGTGTCTGGGAAGGGCTGCGGTTTGTGACTGTGGCACTCACTGGACTTTTCTCTTACTCTTTTTTTCCTACGAAATTCTTAAATATCCTGCTTCAGATGACGGAAAGTAGATTTACGTTTAGGTGGCAATAGATTATTTGTTTGGGAATAAATTTTGATACGTCAATCTATAACACTGAAAATGTTTTATTTCCATTCCTTTAAAGCAGCAAGCTCAACGAGCTCTTGTAAACACCAACAGTTACCAAGTCGTTCAGTGCAGAAGCTTTTTCATCTCTACATTTAGTCAAATCTATATGGTTAGGAAATATGTCCTTAGGGCCCTTAGAAACTATTTTACGAATTCTAAGATCTAGAATTTTCTGTAATGATATGTCCAGCTAAAGGATGTCTTAACATGGAGTCTTTACAATCTCATGTGTCAGGGGTATTAGTATAAAAGTCAAGATCTAAAAGACATTTTTTGAAATTAAAAATATTACTTCTTATGGGCTTGATATATTTATAACAAATTATTGGAAGTTCCCTACTTTCGAAATAATCAGGTATTGATGAAGTTGTGTATCTGTCATTAAAGAAAACTAGGTAAATGAATAATTTAATTCCTTTATTTATAAAATGAATTTTAATAAAACGTCTTTCATGATTAACTTCGGTATCGATAAATGGACGGAGAGCTGGCTGAGTATAACTCTAATCAGCACCATACAATTGATGACACGTATTGTAAAACTTACTAGTCTCGAAATATAAAGTACGTTTGACGGAAACAAGAAGAGAACTTAAAAATGAAATAATAGAATGCCAACCATGGTTCTTTAAAATATCTGATAAACCTTAAGTGAAGCAATAGATCTCTTTACTGTAGTATTTTTTCTTCTTAAATGTACACTTTTTCTTAAACCATAAAAGGTAAGAGAAAAGTCCAGGGACTGCCACAATCACGAGCCGCGGCCCTTCCCAGACACGAAGAGGAAGAGGAAACAGACAAAACCAAACAAGCGCAAGTCGAGCAAACGTACGAAAAGCATTATCATTAGCTTTCTCTTCCCAAAGCGAGGTAATCGCTGAAAAACACTAGAACAAAATAGCACAAGATAAGACTTAAAACAAATCGCCTCATAGAATAAACCACACAGCAACAAAGAGTAAGACTAACAGCGAGACCAATGCCTTAGAACAATCAGTAGAATAAACCACCGGGGGTTGGGGGCGGGGGGTTAAGCACTTTTACAGTCGACAAACTTCACCCTGGGTCCCGATGCCACTCTGAATCACAACTAGTAAAACAGAAAGCAAAATGGGCAGCTGTTGAAGGTGACCGAAATGCTAGCATCACAACACAACTAGTAAAACAGAAAACAAAGTGGAAATGTCTTCTATGCTTACGTTTTCGTATATCCAAAGGAGAAACGACGTCAAAATCAGACATTTTAGAAATATTACATTCTTAGTAAATGCTATCATAAAATCCAAGTGGAAAAGGCGTTTGTAATAATTTTATCCATTTTAATTCAGTTTGATGTTTTTGATATTTTTGAATCTCGAAGGAGAGTTTCATTCACAGTTAATTTCTTCACCGGTTGTACTGAAACATTAAAATGTTGATGAAAAATATATCAGTTTTTTTTAGGCTTTTTCAATCTGTAATAATGTTCACCAAATCGTTTTCTAAGAGCACAACCAGTTTGACCAACAGACAGCATATTACAATTTATAGTATTTCATGTTAAAACATATATCAAGTCCAACTGTTTCCAGTCCAATTCAGAATCAATGACTACAGAAAATTATCTGCCATTAACTGATGATGTAATGGTAGAATAAGTACATAGATGCTTACAACAGTTGCACCGCTTGGCATTGCACTTGGAAATATTAAGATAAATTCCATGTTTTCTGAAAGGATTACAGTACTTGAAAAGAATGGGTGATTTTATTGGTAATAATCTTACTTTTAATTTATTGCGGAAGATGATAAGAGTTGATAAATCTCAAAGATTAACAGAAGAAGCAGACAGTAGATATAAAAATTTTATTTTGTATAGAGGGTAACAGGTTTTGAAATTTACTGACCGAGTAAGGAATCCTCGTAGAAGATGCAGAATGCAGCCTAAGAGGAGGTAATAAAAAGTCTGTTAAAGATACTCATAGTTGTTTGATAGTGGTGATACCGTCAAAAGAAAAGCGACATTCATATCGGGTTTTAAATTTCAAGCAATAATATGCAAATAATTGAGGAAAGAAATAGTATAACAAGTACTCACAATTTTATAACTATATCTAATACATGTCCATCGATAGAAAAACAAGTGACCATTATACAATAAAGATCGAATGTCGGTAAACTAGTGGTCTTAAATGAAGTATCGGTGATTGATTGATTGTGTTGGGGATTAACGACACGTCAAACCTTGTGGATCACTTTGTGTTGTCTCCGAAAGAAAGGGAGAAAAGAGATAAAAGGGATAGTAGAAGAGATGAAAGAGAGGGACAGGGAAGAAAGAGGAACAGGAATGAAAATGAAGAAACAGAAGAAATAAAAAAAAATCCCTCTCTATCCTTACCTACTACAAGGATAGCAGGCCTTGCCCAACTGTAAGCCAATATCAGTTGGACGCCCCGGTGACGTAAGATACACACCTTCGCACCACCCGACCACCCCCGAAGTATCGGTGAGGCTGATGTCAAGGGACGAGATAAATAAAAGAAACGATTGCAAACACTCCCTGAGGATTGAAAATAAGAGCAGTTAATGACTGTACGGGGAGACTGTTTGGGGTCATCCACAGTAGCACAGTTACAAAAGTCTTGATATGCAGAGTGAATAAGAGAACTCAGGAACTGACACAATTAGACCTCAACATATCAACGGGAGAGAACTAAAAAGTTTATGAGTAATAAGTTTTGATCTTGTAGGTTAATAGTATCATCTGAGCCAGTTCTACTTGAAAATTCATGTTTATTATTAGAAAAATTCAAATGAAGTAACAAGCCCAATCTTCAGAAACAATAGAAGACAATACTTGTGTCCTTTGCTGTCATCGGTAGCAGGCAAGCCGTTTAATGCATTAGACGTAACCTCAATGGAGCTCTTGTTCAGGAGTGTTTTGTTCTTTCCCGAAATACAAGATCAAACCAGCAGCAGCACCAAAACTATCCATACGTTTACACATCTGTGGTTTGCGTAAACTTCTTAGTCACAGTTCTAAATAAACCAATGTTTAAACAAAATACTCTCCACAATGCACCAAAGAAACTTTGCATCCAAGGCTATCCAAACTACGCCAGGTGAATATTCTAATCAGAGTGTGCGAATGTTCAGGCTTGTCAGAATCTTTGCTGGGTGCACATGCCTAAAGGTACAATTTTGGCGGTGCGGCTTAATTACAATAATGCAATTCAGTTACATATTTTTCGTTGAGCAAAACATGTATAACACCTATTTGTCCAGGCAGATGCAATGTGTTCCTGCTATATGATATTCAACAAACTATGGAAAAGCGTCTTCACCTAGCACAACTACAAAAAAAAAAAAACGTTTTTCCGCCAACACGTTTGGCAGAATATTATCATCTGACAATTGAAATCTGAAAATCTAAGTAGCCAAAGAGGGCACATCGCTCACCTCAGGCCAAAAAGCGATATATGGGCCATGAAAACCAAAGACCTGAAATCGAACTACTACTACTATTCAGATTTTTAACGCTACCAGGCAACTGAGTCACATTGAGGCAGCGCCCCTGAAATCGAACTTGCCCGAGCTTTTATGATGATTCGATCAAAAATGATCGCGCTAATATGGAAACATCGTTTTTCCGTTATACGTATAATGGCTTTTTTGTTAATGAAAACTCCGTCATCAGTCGTCCGATCTGGCCATAATTCGAACTCATCCGAGATTTTATGCAGTTCCTTATTACCTACAAGTTTAAAGGGATCGGATCAAAAGCATCCAAGAAAATGTGGAGACATCGTTTTCCCCATTATAATTCAATGGGTTTTTGTGTTGCCATGGAAAACAGCAGTTTGATCCAATCTGCCCTACAACCTTGTGCAGCCTTTCCGCTACCCCAAAGATGCTACACATAAAATTTGATTAAGATTATCCTAATGGCTTTAGAGATATTCAAGTTCAAAAATTTGAATTGTTTATCACTCAAGGGCAAATGACTCATCCTAGCTTTTACCAGCAATTTTGATGATGGTTCGATACAAAACAAACACGCTAGCATGTGGTCACCATTTTCGTATTACAAGTTTATGGGAAATTTTTAGACACAAGAGGGGCTAACTGCATAGTCATAGGTCCGATCTCATCCGAGATTTTATGCATGTACTCGTTACCCACAAGTGCAAAAAAAGGATCGAATCAAAAACAACCAAGAAAAGATGGAGACATCATTTTCCCCATTATAGGTCAATGGTGATTTCTGTTGTCATGGACACAAGGATTTTGATACAATCTGCTTCAAACATTAGGCAGCTATTCCCCGCCCCTAGTGATGCTATACATAAAATTTGATCAAGGTTGGCCAACTGGCCTCAGAGATATTTGTTCGAAATTGTAAAATTTTCATTATTCATGTGCAAGTTACTTCAAAGGGAGTAGTCTGGTCTGGCCCGAAATCAAACTGATGATTCAATCAAAAATGATCGAGATAGCATGGAGACACCATTTTCCAATTTTAAGTCTATGGGAATTTTTAGACGCTCAAGGACAGCTAATTCTGTAATCACTGGTCCGATCCGGCAGAAATTCGAATTCGCCCGAAATTTTATGCATGCCCTTTCTAGCTGCAAAAAGATCGAAAAAAAAAAAAAAAAAAACAACCGAAAAAGATGGTGACGACGTACAGCAGAGCTTTGCTGTACTACAAGCTCACCGTGTGAGCCTTCGGCTCCGGTGAGCTAAACAAATGGTATAGACTAATGTGTTAAATGTGTAAAAAGTAATAAGAAACATTGTATTTGAAGATATATGCAATCTTCACAGACTGTGGCAAATAATTCAACATTTAATCGACTCTCAACTATGTCATTATCCTTGACAATATTAAGTAGCATTTAATATTTTTTACAGACCGTTCCAAGGCGGTACTTCTGTTGTGGTTTACAATTCCTGTTATTGTATGTCTTTGCATGTATGTCCTGGTGAAGTTTTTATTTTGGATTTGGCTTTCTGCTTGTAGTGTTTTGATTGTGGTGCTGTTGCTATAAGTGCGTCCCTCTTTCCCTTTTGTGTCTTGGACGGAAGGTGTTAGGTAATTGTATCGATTCCTGACTATTGCCTTCCTTTCTTTTTATTAATACAAAATAATACAGATGATATCCAAGAAGAGTCACAATCTGAGAAGAAAGTCTACAAATGACACCGAGAAGAACAGTAAAGAAACCGTGATAAAGAGCACACGTACCACAAATAAAAACAAAGAAAATCAAAGCAACCAGCTCCTCACTGAGGCAATGACAGTGTCCGACACTAGTCACAACATTAAGAACAAACAAGATAAAACATGAAAAAGGCCCGAAAAGAGCAGCCACAACGCCACCCAAAGAATAAAGTACACTAGAATCCCCGCATTAGAACGGCCAGTAGCAAAAATACTGATGGATTTATATCGATTTTATTAGTACTTCATTTTCACACTACGTTCAAATGTTGTAAACAATACATGATGATTGGTTGGTTCTCATACAGGCTCCCTAACCACGGAGGCCCATACAAAACACAGTAAGTATCGACCCTCTAATAAACGGTTTAGGCAGTCACTGTCATAACCATCGGCGAGCATTTAAATAGGAAAGCATAGCTATCTATCCGAATTGGGTTAATAAGCATTCAGTCTGTCGCATAACAAACATGTTATATGCCATCCTTTTATGATGAGTAATATTTTATTGAATTCTTCTACAGAATTAGATTTTCCAACATTTTTTCTAAACTTATAAACTAGGTCACCATAAAACTCGGGTTCCGATATTCCTTCCTGCAGAAGATTGTTTTAACCAAACTTTATATTATCAATCAAAGCAGAGCATCGATGATAAATTTTGAGAAGAAAAAGGTTTGCGGAGTTTATGACTGATAGTCTTATGTCAGGGGGTTAGCAGTCAAGACTTTATCGGGCTCATCGAGGTCCTGTTTGTGGTTTTCTTGTGTTCTGGCTTCAGATCGCCATTGATACATTCGCTTTGTTTTATCATAGTGCTTTTAATTATATGTGTTTCACTTCAATGTATCACAGATGAGATAGAGGACCCCCACGCGGATCGAACATATATCCGCTGCATCAGAGTTAAGAATAGGGTTTCGTGAAAAATTGGTTTAAGTTCCCTCCCCTCTCCCCACTCCACCCCTACCTCGAAGTAGTTTTCCTACTAACCGTTCCTCTGTTGTGATTCTTCTTTGTTTGTATTTCTGTGGTTTCATATGTGACGTTTGTTTTGTCCTTATTTGTTGCTCGTCTCTCCTTCTTCTTTTCGTGTCTCGGGAGGGCTGTACTTCATGAGTTTGGCATTTCCTGGGTATCTTCACTTAGCTTATTCTTTTTATAAGGGTAGCTTTTCATGTGAATGTTTTTGAAAATCAGCTTAGTCTTTTTTTTAAAAGGGAAGCTTTTCATTTAAATGTTTTTAGAAACTGGAATAAAAAAATGAGATACGAGGGAGATCGAGGAATATTTCGACCTAAAAAAAATAACTAGAGGCACATGTTTGCCAGGAATAGTTCACCTGGATTAGGCTAATCATGATATGTTCATTGTGCCATGGTGGCCATCTTGGCTATCTGATCTGATTGCCTTTAGCAAAATAAAAGTCAAAAAAAGATTCCCTTTGGAAACAAAGAACACTAAAAATCACGAACATCAGAGACTCGATTTGATTGAGTCTCTTCATATGCAACAAGTCTGAATCTGCATGTTGCCTTGATGTCTTCCATTAAATTTCTAAATAGCTCAATCCGACTTAGAAAACCAGACTGACAATACTGAGGCTTTCAATTCCACTTCAAGATACCTTGATAATTTTTTAAATATTGACAACATTCACTTTGATCAAATGGTGGACCGCATATACCCAACTAACTCCAAATAAATAAAGCCAATGCCTCCGACACCGAGGCACCTTTTTTTGGATTTGAATCCATGGACAGTATATCTAATGGTAGTTTCCAGCAAAATTTATGATAAACGGGACGATTATACATATCTCAATTTATTAGATTCGCCAGAGCTTCTTCAAATCTTAGTGACTATAGCTGCCGTAATAAAGCCCTTACTGCCAAACTTCTTAGGCAGGGCTATCGTTATTTTAAACTTCGTAAGGCGTTTTCGAAATTTTATCGCAGACACAGTGCCTTGGTAGAAAAAATATAGCGTCAGTAGGAAAACATTTCTGCAACAAGGTATATAGGAACCAGAATTTTACGGTGTGTTAGTGTACAGATTTGAAAAATTGTGGGAAAATCTAATTTTCGGAGAAATTCAGAAAACTAATTAACCGTTATAAAAGAATTGGCTATAGCCTGGATATTACACGGCAGACTGCATGCCTAGTTATCAACCCAATCACTGTTGATGGCTATGCTTTACTCTTTTATTGCACGACGGATGTTCGGGCCTCAGACTCAATGACGGCCTCTTCGTAAAATTTTGACCACTGGTTTGGGGCTTGATGATATGTCTTTGGCTTGGCCCGCCGTGGTTCAACTCCTGGTTTTCATTTACTCTGGCACACAGTAGAATTAGCCATGACTACTCGTCTTTGTTTATCATTATAGTGATTAATTTGATTTTTATGATTCCACTTTGATGCATTTACTGAGTTGGGAGCCTTCATGCGAACCGAGTTTTAATGCATTTTTGTATTAAGGGTAGCATCGGCACCCAGGCTAAAGTTGGCCGACTGTAAAAGTACCCCCCCCCCGCCCCCTCCAGCCCCACCCCCTCCCCCCGGTAGTTTATTCTACTGACCGTTCTAAGGCGGTGGTCCCGGTGTTAGTCTTACTCTTTGTTGCTTTGTGGTTTATTCTACGAGGCGATTTGTTTTAAGTCTTGTCTTGTGTTTTGTTCTTGCGTTTTCAGTCCTTTTACCATTGCGATTACCTCGCTTGGGGAAGAGAGAGCTTATCTTAGTGCTTTTCGTACGTTTGCTTAATTTGCGCTTGTTTGGTTTTGTCTGTTTTCTCTTCCTCTTGGTGTCTGAGAAGGGCTTCGGCTTGTAATAGTTGCACTCCCGGGACTTTTCTCTAACCTTTTTTTAGGATTCAGGAGATAACGTTGTTGCAGAATGGAGGGTGTTGTGCACAAGACAGTGTAAGAGGGACTTTTATTCTGTATTCTATTCTTGGATATAGGAACGGAACGATTTTAGCATTTTTTTTTAATTTCTATGTCGCCCCCTATGCCTCCCATCAAGTTTTAGCTCACTCCAACCTAGCAATTCTGAATCTCCGTAAAATCCAAATGCCTCCCGTCAAGTTTCAGCTCAATCCCACATACGGTTTATGAGATGTCGCTGGAAGAATTTCAAGATGGCTGGCATGGTGGCCATCTTGGATATCGGAATGGAACGATTTGAGCAATTCTGAATCAATGTTTCCGCAATGCCTCCCTTCGATTTTCAGGCTCAATCCGACACAGTTTGTGGGGGGATCTGGTTTGAAGAATTCCAAGATGATCGCCATCGTGACATCGGAACTGAACGACTTTAGCAATTCTAAATCTCCGTGCTGCCCCGATGCCTACCACCAAGTTTCGGCTCACTCCGACTTACCGTTCAGGAGTAGATAACAACTGAAGATTTTAAAGATGGCCGCCATCGTGGTCGTCTTGGAAATCGGAACGGAACGACTTTAGCAATTCTAAATCGCCGTGTGCCCCAATGCCTACCACCAAGTTTCGGTTCAATCCAAGTTACAATTCGGGAGCAGATGTGGTTTAAAGATTTTTAAGATGGCCACTGTGACGGCCATCTTGGATATTGGAACGGAACCATTTTAGCCATTTTGAATCTCTATGTTGCTTCGATGCCTCTTATCAAACTTCGGCTCAATCCAACTTACGCATTGCGAGGAGATGTCGTTTGAAGAATTTTAAGACGGCCGCCAGAGCGGGATTTAAACCGAATGATTTTAGCAATTGTGAATCTCGCCCTAATGCCTCCTGTGAAGCTTCAGCTCAATCCGACTTACGAGATGTCGAAAACGTGAAAATTTAACGACGGACGAATGAAGACAAACAACAGACCACGGCAAAGGCTGATCTAGAGCAAAGCTCCAGAGGAGCTAACAATGTCAAAATCAACACAGTTGGCGTAATTTTTGAAATAATTATATTATTTGATATCGATAAAACCAAAGCCAAAGAAGTTGCTTTGGCATCAGACGAATTTTCTTTATATAATTGATGTGAAATAGGATAGAACTGTTCAATCATTTGTTCCAAATAAATCTTATCAATATCAAGCAAGTCATCAAATGTATTTGTAAGTAGACTTTCAAGCTCCAATAATATCGGCTCGATTTTCACCAGAGAGAGAGAGAGAATAAAGTCTCTCTCATGACAAAATAAAAACTATTCCACAACAAGGGGAACACAAATAGTCCCTAATGGAATACACACAATTATTTTCTATAAAGTTAAGAGCCAAATCTAATAAATATAACATCAAAAAGGTAAATAATTGCTTCATAAACGTTTTGACATGACCCAAAAGATAAATCCTGTGCTCCTCAGAAGTAAAAAAGCACGTCTCTGATTACAGACCAAATACATTATGCCTTCTAAAATAAATGTTTATTCAATTAAGTGAGTTTAGCTTTTATTTAATCCGATTATGAGGTAAGGTAGTATAATGAATGCCAGGCATAAGTGGAGAAATTGGAAGCTGAAATACCATTCGATTTTATCAAGAAGGCTACCTGATTTTTAACAGACCAAATGAGGTTTTATTATATGATTTGTAACTGCATTTAGGTAGAAGGTTCATTTTTTTATGCAATTCATTAGTGGTGCAAGAACTAGATTTATAAAACTTGCTTTATATACTTTTTAATAAGCTTAGTAACATGTATCAAGCGGGAAGCTTGTCTTGACTTTTTTTAGATTTAATGAAAACTCGATAGCAATACGGCAACAGTGCTTATGAACTGCACAATCCCAATCATTTGCAAATTAAATCATGGTAACGGTTTGAAATTGAAAATATTGAAGCATTTACCTAATTCTGGTAGTGAGCTCCTATTCAAGGCAATACTTTCGGCTAGTGAAGAGTCCGCTTCCAGAAACCCTTTTAAGAAACATTCAGTCCTCCTGAAAGTATATTAAAGAATTTAATCTATCCATTATGCAATATTACAATATAAATTAAATCTTGAGTTTAATTAGGGTACAGTTTCTCCAAAAGCAATATAAAAGAAAAAGAAATGAGCAAAACTCTAACAGAAGCCAGACGAAAATGCTGATTTACACGTCTACATATTTTTCTTGTTAACGTGCAACAGGCACGATAATAGTTCTGCAATTGGTAGCTTTCTAAAATAAATATGCGTTCTCCTATCAGACAACTTGTATCATTAATGTCGAGAGCCATAACAAGTATTAAATGAAATAAAGCTGTGTCCATTTTGTCCAAAAGTCCGAAAATATTAGCACTGACAGTAAATGATCATAAAATATTAGCAATGACAGTAAATGACTATGAAAAAACATGGAATACAACTGGCTAATAATATTGATTTACCATTTTATATGTTACGCTGATTTATATAACACAAACAGGACAATAGTTAATATTTTGAACTATACAATATTATGATTAGTACAATGAATTTTAAAGCTGACTCCTTACCTGTCTACTTCTGATTTAATTAGAATTTCCACTCCGCAAGTCAGTAATCCGTTACTATCAGCCAGTTCAATCGGAGGATTTGGAGCTAATCTGTGAAGATCAAAGCTAACGACGATTTTTCCATCACCAGTTTCTCTATGCACCGCTTCTAAAACAACTTGTCCATTTCTATGCGAATACGTCCGAGTATCTTCAGTGTTCTTTTTACGCAAAACTTTAGTTATTTCACCATGCCCGATCCAAACGTTTGATTGGATTGTACTCTCCCTGTTTGTAATGCGCCTAATGCAGAGGAAATCATATGACTTTCCGCTTGTGCTTTCATCTTCGTCACCTTCATCCACTATGCCTCCAAAGTCAATGTTCCGAACTTCGCAAAATGAAAGTGGCAATACAAATTTTCCTGATCGCCCTCTAAATTTCACTGACACATTGTTTATAGTGCAGGTATCTTCACTTGAGACTGAACCTACAGCAGCTTCCATATTGACCAGAGGAAGCCATCTTTCTAGATACTGCTGAATTGATCTGTACTGGTCTATGGTATTCTTTGTTGAATACCTTGTCAGGTGCATAACAGGGTCATCTGTGTGCTGCAAACAACATTTGAAACTTTTCGTTACGTCAAAAAGCTGCGGTTTAGGAGCGAGCAATCCTTTTTGTGCCTCAGCAGTCATCTGTATGTTTAGAGACTGTCCTCTAGTGAATGACAGGCTGAATGTTGTGCTGGGTTGAAGCCTGGATATATCATACATTTCTGTATTTACATCTTCCAGGCCGCTATCTGGGAGAATACATCTTGCAGACTGTGCGTTTGTCTGAAAGTCTCTCCAACGACGATCAATGCCACTTTTCAACAGCTTCGCCCAATCCCATGCGGGAATGAACACCATTCCAGGATGCGGATTTAGTGGCAAAGTATCTCTGCTGCTGCCACTTGACACGGAAGGCACACCCGTTAAGTCATACAGTCGCTTCCGCCATTTGGCTCTGATAAGAGTTTTACTAGTTGAAGTATCCGTAAGCTCTTCGGGTTTAAATCCCATGTCAAGAAGATTGAATGGAAGCTCCCTGTATGTCTTTGAGACAAACTTTAGGTCAGGAGCACAGAGAGAGACTCCTTTGTCACTAACCTCGTCAACGTAGCAAACTTTCATCTGCGGAGTTGTCCGCAATGCGATTGACATTTTTAATGTCTTACATCCTTTTTCATAAGCTTTTGCTTTTTTAGCTACCGAATTAACATGCAAGCAGATTTTTTCCACTTCATCTGTACTATATGGCACCGAGCGTTGCCTTTTCAGCATGCAGTGAACTAAGCGATGAATTACAAGGTCAATGTATCTTCTGATCGGTGATGTGAAGTGGGTGTAATTAGCAAAATCTAGACTGAAATGTTTCCCATCAGTCTTTTCTTTTGTAAGAGATCCACTACATTTGTAGAATGCGTGCTCTTGAATAGATAGCCAGTGCTGATATGCCAGATATTGTAAAGGGAAGTGTTCATCCATCTTCATAAAACGAACAGCCGATTCGGGATTCTCAGATATCAAGTCCAACAACTTCTTTTGTACCAGAATTTGGTTGTGAGGGCTTGTCCTGAGGGCAGTTTCAAGTGACGGTGCTGGATGTATTCTTTTGTCTTGTAGTTTAAGAACTAAATTTAAAACATCTTTTTCATCTTTCATGAATTTGTCTAGGCTTTCTTTAGATGGCGGTGGCTGACATCTCAAAGGAACAGTATCTGGAAACGCATGTACTAGGTGCTTGGCCACCGTCCAGTTTGTCAAAATCATAAATTCTTCTACCAGGTAATGCGCTTCTGGTGTGTCCGTGGGCGATTCCTCGTTACACTCATCTGTTTCTAAATCCAAAGCAAACATTGCGTTACCCAATCTCATCTTTCTTCGTTTCTCCGCAAGACGGTGTAACTGCTTGATCGAAATAGGAATTGTTGTCTCCGGATTAGAGAGTGAACCTGTTGATTTTATGATGTCCTGAGCTTCTGCATACGTAAACTGCCGTCTAGACTTAATGACAGTCAATCTGATATCTATGTTTTTGTATCCGCCTTCATCATCTAAGTCATGGAACACTGAAATGCAAAGTCTTTTTTTCATAGGCACCAAGCTGCATATGTTTTGACTGAGCGGTTCGGGTAACATGTGTCTTGGATTTCTCACGCCCGGATAGAAAGAGACGGCACGTTCATAGGCTTCTTTGTCAATGTCATCACCTTTTCCAACATACACAGAAACATCTGAAATATGAACTCCAACGCGAAATCCGTCTTCTAATTTTTCGATACTTAAAGCATCGTCAATATCCTTTGAGCCCGGGGGGTCAATGGTAAAAGTAACTAGATCAGTTAAATCTTGACGACCAAACGTAAGCGACTCCGGGGGCTCATCTGTTTGCCTTCTAGTAATGCTTTCCAGTCGACGCACAGTAGCAGCTGAGTACACAGAGGGAGCTTCGTGCTGCAAATCCAATATTTTCAATCCACTTGAAATTGAATCTCCACATGGTAGTATTCTTATTACTGCACCGACTGGATAAATACTGAACTGTTGTCTTTCCCACTGCAAATATGCCACTAAAAATACATACTTTTCTCTTTCAGCAGGGTTGATGTCTATAATTTTGGCAAATTCTAATGTACCGTTTCTATGGTCGTAGTCATATAATTCGATTTTGTTTCTACGCTGCGCATAAAACTTTTGTAGGATTTTGTTATGAAGAATATGAATCTTTGGAACCGTTTTGCACATCGGTCTTACAAGATGAGAATCCATATCATCAAGTGTACAAACAAACACTGGATGTTTTACCTCTTTATGTCTCTGACGTTGCAAGATTCCCACCACTTTGCCGTATCTTTTGTCTTTGTCTTCGTGCGCAACATCCAGAATTTGGACAACAACTTCGTCTTCATTAAATGTTCGACCAGCTTTTGATCTTCCAGAGATTTTAATAGAAGATATTTTCTCATCGCTTCTTATCGGTGTACAGTAAGAAATGTGCGATCCTTCTATCTGAAGAGAACATCTTTTGAACGTTTTGGGCTGTCGTTTAAGTCTTTGTTCACATTCTACAGAACTAAGCATTTCTTCATAAAAGTTTCTTTCCTTCTTCTGGCTACATTTTACTGAATGAATAAAAGATGAATTTAACTGCAACCCTTCTCGTAATAGTTTAATATCTTTAGGAGCTTCCGAAATGTCCTCCTCGCCAGTGTCGCCATGAAACCTGCAACTTAATTCATAAAATGTTGCAGTGCTTTCTTCTGAACTCTCTTCCATTTCTAGTAATGCCAATGCTGAGGAGGCTGCTGATACATCAGAAGCCTGAGAAACACTGTTTTCACTAGTATCTGAATCAGAATCAAAATCCGACAACTGAACTTGAAATGAAGAAATACTTGTTATATCACTGTTGTCACTTTCATGCCTTGAACGGCTTTCAGATGACGCATGCCTGCGTTTCTTTTCTTCTTGTCTGGATGGAGTCCTTACAGCTGAACTGACTTTATCTGCTGCGCGGTTTTTGGCATGTGCCTCAGGAAACGGCGACTCTGACTTTCTTTCCTTTGTGTTTCTTGCATATAATAGAACGGTTTCCTCTTCAGGTGGAACTGGGAGTTCTGGACTGGAGAGTGTCTTCTGCAGTGATACGTCTTGTGGTCTTACCCGGGCTTTAGCTGAAAGAAATCATAATATATTTTGCAACATTGTTACGAGGCGTAACGAAAAGGAAATGAAAGTGAAACCAGCAACAAGTTTTAATTTATTAACAATATTTATTCACAAAAAAATAAGACAAGATGCAAAACAAAAGAATGTAAGTAAACAGTACCTTTCAAGTTTATGTCACAAAAAAGGTAAGAGAAAAGTCCAGGGAGTGCCACAATCACAAACCGCAGCCCTTCCCAGACCCCAAGAGGAAGAGGAAACCGACAAATCTAAACAAGCACAAACCGTACGAAAAGCACTCAGATAAGCTCTCTCTTCCCCAAGCGAGGTAATCGCAATACTAAAAGGAATGAGAAACACAAGAACAAAATGACACACGGAAAGACATACAACAAATCGCCTCGTAGAATAAACCACAAAGCAACAAAGAGTAAGACTAACACCGGGACCACCGCCTTAGAACGGTCGGTAGAGCAAACCACCGGGGGTTTAAAGCACTTTTACAGCTAGCTAACTTCACCCTGGGTCCCGATGCTACTCCTAATACAGAAATCCATAAATATTCGGTTCGCATAAAGGCTCCCAACTCAGTCAATGCATCAAAGCGAAAACTTAAATATCAAATAAATCACTATAATAAACAAAGACGAGTACTCATGGCTAATTCTACTGTATGCCAGAGTAAATGAAAACCAATACTTGAAAAACGGCGGGCCAAGCCAAAGACATATCGTCAAGCCCAAACCACTGGTTAAAGTTTTACGAAGAGGCCCTCAGAAATAATCCACAAGAATTTATTAAACAAATCCTTTGAATAACAGTTTCTGATCCCACAATTTTAAGTTCCTGAATTCAGAATTTAAGTCCAGAATGAATAAAATATTAAAGTAATCCAGTATAGAATAATTTCCGATGAAAATATACAAAGATGCCCAGATGAAAAGCTTTTCTCCTAATATAATATCAAAGAACGTTCTAGAAAAAAAATTTACTACAGGCATCTCTTATTTTCCAGTTTCAATCAAGAAACTTCTAAATATTCTATGACATGCCAAAAATAAATCAGTCCAGAATCAAGGACATAAACAACATGTTATTGTAAACATGTTGTTCCAGAAAGTTATTTATGGAAACATAGTAAATAAAGTTATTTATGGAAACAAAGTAAACATGATTTTTAAAATAATTGAACACCCTATATATGTAACAACATACATAAATTAGTCCTATGTAACATGTAACGAGAATGGAACCGATATAGAAAATCAATCATAATCAACCCAAGCGCCTTTAAAACCCTTATAAGCGATTGTGATTGCGATTTATGATTTGCAAGATGTGGCTGGAAACAGATGTAATGTAATTCAGTTTTATTCTTTGGCACAATACCATAAATTGCAAAATATATACTATTTAGAGTTCTCGGAAAAAGGGTCAAACAGGCATTTTTTGAACTTAAATGTACATAATACAAGAAGCAATGATCCAATTCTGCTTAAAACAGAATTTCATCATACAATCGCACAGCAGATTGATAAAAAAAGATTGACACCAATGTCGTATAATATGGTAACTGCTGACGGAGATCTATACTGGATTCCGGCTTTCATAGCAATAAATCAAAACGATAGATTGCTAAATTTGAATTCCCGTTCTGAGCAAATAATCCTAACAAAAATGCGTTTGTAAAAGACTACGTCCGCAACTATATGCTTGTCCATATTGACTGTCAAATTTGAAAAAGGACATAACTCTGACAAAATAATTTGATTTGTTTTCTTCAAAAGTTAATCAGGTGACCTACTTATTCTACTTACCATTCCCAATAAGCTCACCAAAGTTCAAGGCCTTAGCTCAAATATTTTTGTTATATCATGCTCGCAATATTGCATCATATTCTATAGGCTTGCAGTGCGTAGGTCGAAAAACGTAGCTTAACTCCGAGACTACAAGTCCGATGGAAAAAGAAAAAATGCGGGTTCACTTATTTATCATCCTTATTTCATACTTAAAGTTTCAAGATCTCTAACCGTTCTTGGCCGTCTTGACGTATGTTTAGCGTGACAAAGGCGGACGGAAGAACGATCAAAAAGCAATATGCCTCATCAGCTTCTTTGAAGTTGTCGGCATAACTGATATACAAATCGCTTTACTTCATTCAAAGGCATGCGGACGATGGACGAAAAGTACAGTATAGTATAGCTGGTTCTGTTTATGATAGATAATTACAACTGACAAAACTTACGCCTTTTGTGTTTTTTCTTTTCTTTCTCTTTTGTGTCAGATTTCATTTGCACTGTCATCTGAAAAACAATAAAATGAAGTGTAAAACTTAAATGACTCAGACACTAATGGCTTATTTACCGCAGCTGATCGAACTCGTTTTTGAGCCCCTAGAAAATTCTTCTGACAGCTCAAAAAAAAAATCAAACAATATTTTATGAATTTTCTTCTTATTTTATCATGATAATAGATGTTGTTTACGCATTAGATATGGCCTCAACGAGACAATCTAATAAGTACACTCAACATACCATTATTTTACAGGTTATCCAAATGCTATTCCTAAATAATCCCCATTTTCCTCCTGACCTGGCGCCATGATTAACCTTCAGTGGCTTGAAATGCCCATGTCTAGAACGAATTCCCATGGTCCCAAAGATGTTCGAGCCATTGAAGTTCGACTGCTGTTGTGTAGAGACTAGTGTCTTTTCAGGCGGGAAACCGAAGTGCTGACACTCATAGATTTAAAAAAATAGCCTGGTCACAAATTTATAGAACAGAAATGAGACACCATCGACATCCAGTAATAATGAGATTCTCCGGGCAACTGACCACAACAAGAGGGCCATGATGGCCCTGAAACGCTCACCCGAATATCTAAGCACTTAGATAACCTGACCCATAAATGATCAAGACAAACATTCTGACCAAGATTCAATGAATATATAAACAAGTAGCATGCCTCAAAGACCATGAAATATAGATCAAGGTCAAATATGAATGACTGCACTCAAGAGGCCAAACTTGACCTAGGAATCATCAAGACAAACATTTTGAGCAAGATTCATTAGCAGGGCACACCTGCTTAGGATCCTTTGGTTTCAGTGAAGTTTCTTTTCTTTAAGTTTCAGCTGTATACAACGCGTCCAACCATAACGCCGAATAACCGGTCGTAGCGCCGGATTCTCGGTCTAATAACGCCGGATTACAGTATGTTTCGTAGGATTCTCCGCCATTTGAAGAACCACGTTTGACGGTGGATAGAAAAAATCATTTATTTAAAATATAAGGGTAAGTTGATCGAACATGAAAAGTAGCCTATCCGGATCTACATACATACTTCTAACTGCAAAATCTTCAATTGATACATATACTTTGCCGAAATTGTCAAACACTCAAAGAGAAAATTGTTGTGCAGGTTCGGCAATAAAAAAGCATTCTTACCAGAAGGGTTCGTACTTTTTTCATTTTCTAAAAATTCATGACCAACTTCTGGATAAAAATGCATTTGAAAATGACCTTCTATCATAAACTGGCCGTTGCTGAGATTTTTTTACCGTGGAAACAAAGACCGAGGCACAATCCACGAAATTTAAGGTAACGCTGGATAAAACGGTATCTTCTTGATCTACAACTTGACAGTATTCTCGCAGACAAACACACTTGAAAAGGTTAAAGACTTTACCTACACAGTCCAAGTAATCGAGAAATTGTCGAAGTTTTAGTATATGAAGTATCTGAATGTATCGATCACAGACAAGATCAAGCACCTCTATATACTTATTTATAAATCTATGTACTTGTATCCACAGTTTTGATGTGTTTATCATTTGTTGCGGCGGTCGGTCGACATAAGGTGCGCAAGGCTGTGACCTAATGTTCCTTTAACTTCTTTATTGTGTTACTTGGTTTATGCCTCCTGTTCCACACCTGCTCTTCAATGTTCAGCACTTACCTTAAGCGGGGTCATGTGCTAATAAACAGATATCATCACATGACACTGACTTCATGCACATTATATATTGCCTTCTACTGTGATCGCCAGGACATTATGAAACTGATTTTTTCGAGGAGTGTGCCAAAATTATTGAAATACGACAAGCGAAACGCACTTGAACCATTTGCTTACCATTTTGCCATTTTGACTAATTAGTTAGCCATTTTTGTGTCACGAAAATGCTGCATTGTACAAAACTACGCAAAAAATAATTTTTGCCTTATCGATTACATGTACAACTACAATAATAAGTAAACGAAAATGATAATAATTGCAATTGTAAGAATTGCAAATGTAAGAAATCATTTTGGCTATTACATGCATGTTTTGTGTCTTGTTTCCCGGATATCAATTATGACGTCAGTTAAGAGCTGGTAAACTTCAGCGCATGCGACGTCACGCCAACGTAGTTTTAACATATGTTATGTTAGGAGAGGGTGATGAGGTAAATGGATCTACTTAACACGGTTAAAATGTTTTTGGTGTAATGAAATGCTTAATTGCTAAGCAGCATAGCGATCAGAGTAGCTTAAAAAGTTTTGGCAAATTTAAATGATTGTGATGTCTCTGAAAACTCTGGATGTACGTACATATTAGAATACAGTTGATGGAAAATACGTCTATCCTCTTATTGTGGCAACCGTATTGCCCTAGCATACTCAAAGTGGTACACCCTGTACATGTATAATTCTAACATCTCAGGGGCGGTTCCAGCCAGTGCGCACTGAGTGCATGTGCACCCCTTGTATCTAAGCATGTGCTCATAGTGATCTTTAGTGCTCCCTAACCTATACTAGGTGCACCCTGAAAGTACAACCACAAAGCAAGTGTGGACCCTAGCAGTTCAACTACAACAATCAACGGGCAGCCTTAAGAGTTCAGCTACAAAAGCCATGGTGCACCCTGACAGTTTTGCACCCTGGCAACTGAACTACAGAAGCAAGGATGCACCCGAGTTCCAATTACAGTACGTCGCAATGGAGTCGCAAGGACGTTGCAGTATCGAAGCTCTTTCCACTTACTGAGATTATGATCCATACCTGAAAATCTACTTGAACGTTATGTAAATAATGTAGCATCTAGGCTGCGTCCATAAGTGCAATTTACTTGCGCCTGTTTTGCCCTGGATCCCAGCTCCTGTTGGCGCTCGTCACTAGGTACATGGGTCTAGGGCAAAACGTTCGCTGTAACTTTACACTATTGAACGCAGCCCAGCTCTCATAATTATAAATACAAATGGCCAATAGCTTCTATTGAACCCGTTCTCCATGAAGCCGCAGTTACACAGAAATATTTCTGTTGATCGCAGAGCATCCCAGCAAAGGTTAAGGGCATCCAAAGCAATGACGATCTAAATATCTGTACGAAATTCCGAAAGTTTGAGAACAACTTCAAGTGTGTTTATATGGTATATGCGAATATAATTATATGACTATAATTCCACACATTCTGAAGAATAGTCTACAATATATGCTTTTAAGAAATACAATATATGCTTTAAAGAAATACACCTGAACCGAGTATGCACATGGTGATTTCTGCTTATGACCGCTTGGTTCTAGTGTGGTGCTTATATGTTGCCATGTGGGTTATATTGCAATGCATTACATATGATTGTGGCACGCCATTGAACCTTCCCGTTTACTCTTTATAGTGCAACCTTCTCAGCGATTTGTGTTTTGAATCAAGTGCATGGACTCATAATATAGGGTTATTGCACTGATATATTCGTGAATATTGTAACCGAGTTGGGATATCGAAGGACGTGAGCTTGCGAGCATCCGTAGATATCCCATCGAGGGACAATATTCACCAATATCAGTGTAATAACCCTTTTGTTATATAGCTATGAATATTTATTTCGTTTCCCGGTGTTTCTAACTTTAAAACGCTGTTTTAATAACAAAAATGTGAATTCTACCAATGTGCTTGACAAGGTTTGGCGCAACGTCACTGCATTACGACGTCATCAAAAGCAACGTAATATAACGGTAATATGAGAAGGCATCGAGTAAGTGTGCCGATATCGTGTGATATCGGCACGCAAGCTCCTCAGTTTTTTATCGCACATTTTAATCATTTAATATTTATAGCTATACAATAATTATAACTCCGACATAACATACATGTAAACCTATTGGGTTTAAAAGACAAGCAGAGCAACCTGCTTACTCTATCTGAAGCGAGACAATCGCAAATCTTTATAAGTGTAATTGCAACATCGTTCTTTTGGAAGTTACTTGCAAATGTATGTTTGAATTTCTTATTGACCTGTAGTCTATGTGTGCATTTTTTTAAACATAAATCATTTAATTCTAAAGAAGAAGAATCCCAGCTGGCATGTAAGGTTCGTGATGGAGGAGGTCATCAGCTAGTCCAAGTCTTGTTCTCTAGTCCTAGGGTTACGGTAAAGGTTTTGGATCGGCAGTCACATACCACAGAACGAAAATAGAGCGAGCAATTATATTAAAAGTCAATAACAATTCTGCAAACTGAACTGCGAGGGTCAGTCAAAAATAACTGATCACTGTCTCATAACTTTTTGAATTGCAGTCAAACCTGTCCTAAAGGCCACCTGTATTAAGCAATCACCTGCCTTTAAAGGCCACTATTTCAGATCCCATTAAAGGCAAAGAAGTAGAAATCTACCTGTATTAAGCAAGCACCTGTCTTAAGCAACCACTTTTTGGCTTTCCCTTAGGTGCTTGCTTAACACAGGTTTCACTGTGTCTTATAAACACCTTGTTTGTTTATAATACCTAAAGTAATCTCCCTAGGATTAAATGGCAGAATTCCATCTCCATGGCAACGCTTCGATGCCGATTTCTAAGCAACTTAAGTTGATCCGTCGGACCTCCCCATTCACGGTACACTCTTGTTCATTCAAACTGTCGTAGCGTATTCCCCGTAGTGGTTTATTCAGTTCTGGTAACAAATCAAAATCGGGGAGAGTGGGGGAGGGGGAGAGAGGAAAGATTAAGCCGGTGGGGGTGATTGAGAACTTTCTCCATTAGCTCATTGACAACGTTTGCTTTATGGGTCACCATCAAAAAAAAAGGTAAGAGAAAAGTCCAGGGAGTAACCCAATCACAAACCGCAGCCCTTCCAAGATACTATGAGGAAGAGGAAACCGACAAATCCAAACAAGAACAAATCGAAAAAACGTATTAAAAGCAGTAAGATTAGCTCTCTCTTCCCCAAGCGAGGTAATCACAATGCTAAAAGGACTGAAAAACACAAGAACAAAATGACACAAGGTAAGACATAAAACAAATCGCATAGTAGAATAAACCACAAAGCAACAAAGAGTAAGACTAACACCGGGTCCACCGCCTTGACTAACACCGGGACCACCGCCTAAGAACGGTCGGTAGAGTAAACCACCGGGCGTGTGGGGGGGGGGGGGGCGGAGGCTGCGGTTAAAGCACTTTTACAACTAGCCAACTTCACTCTGGGTTCCGATGCTACTCTTAATACAGAAATACATAAAAATTCGGTCCGCATAAAGGCTCCCAGCTCAATCAATGCATCAAAGCGTAAACATAAAAATCAAATTAATCACTAAAATAAACAAAGACGAGTACTCAAAGCATGTCATTCATAAACAAACATACGTTCTACGTGCATATCGTCCACACGACAAATGAGCAATAGCACTTCGAAACCGTCACCGGACGGCTTGAAATATTATAGGGAGAGAGATGGGGATGTAACAGGTACATGTAGTCATGTGATGACACTCTTTTACAGGGACCTCAAATACAGAAATAATGAAATACTTTACTCGCAAGATTTAGACAATGATTGGACTTATTCTGAATCTGAAAAAAAGACAACTCAGAGCAACTGTAAATAGAGCTGTCAGAGGATCTGACAATAGCCCCGCTGCAGCTCTATCAGAGAAATACATATAGTGTTGAAATATTTTGAATTCATCCTTAACAGGTAACACCACTATAGGACAAGGTAACATGGCATCCTAAAACCTATCAAGGGGGTTTAATCCATAAGTTATGGGCCTATGGCCCTGATTCCTGAATACATGATACATCAACCCACTGTCCATGCATGTCCCACTTTTTTAAAGCCCCCAAGTGTGGTATAAGTTCCATTGAAGTAGGACCACAAACATAAAAGTTATTGAGCAAAATGCATTTTAATTTTTTGAAAACCTGCCAAGGGACATAACTACAAGATCATGGAACTTTGGCCCCTATTCCGGTGTACACGATACATCCAGTCATTGACCATGTTGATACGAGCTTACAGCTTTCATAGTTCCTTAGAAATCTGTTACGAAAATTTTCAAGAATGGCAAAATTTGGAAACCTATGAAGGGACATAACTCAAAGAGTTATGGGCCCTTGGCCACCATTCTGCCACTACATCTTCCTTACCTTAGAGACCAAGTGTGCTATAAGTTTCATTGAAGTAGGGCCACAAACATAAGTTATTGAAAACTTACAAAGGGACATAACTCCAAGAGTTATGGACCATTTGCCCCTATTCCGGTATACACATAACATCCAGTCATTGTCCATAAAAGAAAAAGGTAAGAGAAAAGTCCAGGGAATGCCACAATCACAAACCGCAGTCCTTCTCAGAAACCAAGAGGCAGAGGAAACCGACAAATCCAAACAAGCACAAATCGAAAAACGAACGAAAAGCACTAAGATTAGCTCTCTCTTCCCCAAGCGAGGTAATCGCAATGCTAAAAGGACTGAAAAACACAAGAACAAAATGACACAAGGTAAGAAATAAAACAAATCGCCTCGTAGAATAAACCACAAAGAAACAAAGAGTAAGACTAACACCGGGACCACCGCCTTAGAACGGTCAGTAAAGCACCGGGGGGTTTAAATCACTTTTACAGCTAGCTATGTTTACACGAATTTTCAGCTTTCTAGCTTTCATAGTTCCCGAGAAATCTGTTAGAAAATTTTCAAGAATGGTAAAATTTGAAAACCTATGAAGGCACGTAACTCCAAGAGTTATGGGCCCTTGGCCACCATTCTGCCATTACATCTGCCTTAGAGACCATGTGGTATAAGTTTCATCGAAGTAGGACCACAGACATAAAATTTATTGAGCAAAATGCATTTTATTTTATTTTTTTTATTTTGAAAACCTACCAAGGGACATAACTCCAAGAGCTAAAGACCCTTGGCTCCTATTCCGGTATACACATAACATCCAGTCATTGTCTATGTTTATACGAACTTTCCGCTTTCTAGCTTTCATAGTTCTTGAGAAAATCATGTTGATACAAGCTTACAGCTTTCATAGTTCCTTAGAAATCTGTTACGAAAATTTTCAAGAATGGCAAAATTTGAAAACCTATCAAGGGACAGAACTCCAAGAGTTATGGGCCCTTGGCTACCATTCAGCCACTACACTTTTCTTACCTCAGAGACCATGTGTGACATTAGTTTCATTGAAGTAGGACCACAAATATAAAAGTTATTACGCAAAATGCATTTTAACTTTTGAAAACCAACTAAGGGACATAACTCCAAGAGTTATGGGCCCTTGGCCACTATTTTGCGATGACATCTTACTAACCTCAAAGACCAAGTGTAGTATAAGTTTCACTGAAGTAGGATCAATGAAGTTGGACCACAAACATAAAAGCTATTAAGCAAAATGCATTTTAATTTTGCAGTCACGGAATTACGGAATGACGGAGTCACGGAATCACGAAAGGACATGGCAAATCCAGTATAGCCGCACTTTTTCAAAGCGAGGCTATAATAACTGCAACTTCATCCTGCCACGATAGCGACTTTAATAGACAAATGCTGTGTACAGTAGAATCGGGCGTTTAACACATTATTCACTCCTCCGGGTATGTGCGTCCCACAAAGTAATTTAAATAAAACAGATTACAACTAAAACTATCACCATTATTGAAAACATTACTCCCTGTTATGTATTTATACCTCTCCATTCAATGATGACCTTATATAAGGCTTCTTAAAATAAAAGGGAAAAAACTGTAATAGAATCAAATTGAGGCCAAGACAATAAAAATGAGGTCAACGATATAATCACCCATTTTTCTAAAGGAACCCAGAGGGAGTCTGCAAATTACTTGAACAGGTTATTAACTTTTAACAATTATTTTCAACTCTTCTTTGCACACTCTAGTTGCTACACATTTTATAAATGCTCTCGAGTATGTTTGTCTGCGAGAATACCGGACAAAAGCTTTGGATAAAAGTATAAAGATCTAAATACTTTTAGAAGTATACAGAGGTGCTTGATCTTGTATGTAATCGATAAATTCAAATACTTTATATACTAAAACGAGGACTATTTATAATGTCGATTAATTGGAATTGAACTGTGTAGGTAAAGTTGTACTCAAAATCTTTAAAGTCTGTTGTCTGTGACAATACTGGCCAGTTGTAGATCAAAAGGATACCGTTTTATCCGGCGTTACCTTAAATTTCGTAAATTGTGCCACGGTCGTTGCTTTTTCGGTAACAAATACTCAGCAATGGTCAGCTTATGACCCAAGTTCATTTTAAAATGCATTTTCATCCACCAGTTGGTCATGAATTTTAAGAAAATGAAAAAAATACGAACCCTTCTGGTAAGAATGTTTTTTTTTATCGTATGGCCGAACCTGCACAACATTTTTTTCTTTGAGTGTTTGACAAGTTCGGCAAAGTATGCGTATCAGTTAAAGATTTGGCAGTTAGAAGAATGTATGTAGATCCAGATAGGCTACTTTTCATGTTCGATCAACTTATCCTAATATTTTAAATAATTGATTTTTTCTACCCACCGTCATACACGGTTCTTTAAAAGGCCGCGAATCCTCCGAAAAATACCGTAATCCGGCGTCATTAGACCGAAAATCCGGCGTTACAACCAGTTATCCGGCGTTATGGTTGTGCGCGGCGTGTATAGCTCTATATTAATAAAAGACCCTAAGGCATGGCCAATTTGGACTTCAGGAAAATGGTTTGTAGGATTTATGTAGGAGACCACTAAACATTGTTACTTACTAAATATATAATATATATGCTGTGGGTCTCATGGTTTCAGAGAAGAAGATTTTTTTTAAGTTTTTCCCATTATAAGTCTATGGGAGCTCATAATACCTGGGATGTGACTAATATGGACCCCAAGGGCATGGTTGGCGGGATTGTAGGAGACCACTTCATATTGCTTTATACTAAATATGTTAGCTCTGGGCCTCATGGCTTCAGATACTGCTTTTTAGGTTTCTTTAGCTATATAGTTCTATACGAACAAATGACCCCCTGGGGCATGGCCAGTCTGAGACTCAGACTGGCCATGCCCCAGGGGGTCATTTGTTCGTATAGAACTATATAGCTAAAGAAACCTAAAAAGCAGTATTTGAAGCCATGAGGCCCAGAGCTAACATATTTAGTATATAGCAATATGAAGTGGTCTCCTACAATCCCGCCAACCATGCCCTTGGGGTCCATATTAGTCACGCTAGATTGGCAGGTTTTATATTAGGGACCACTAAACATTGCTACAAACTACATATATATAAGCTGTGGGCCTCATAGGTTCAGAGATGAAGGAGTTGGGTTTTTTTTTTCTAATTATATAAGTCTATGGGACCTAATGACCCCCGGACATGGCTAGTTTGGGCCCAAGGGCATGATTGGCAGGATTAATGTAGGGGACAACTAAACATTGAATATACTAAATATAAAAGCTGTGGGTCCCATGGTTTCAGAGAAGAAGACTTTTTCAGTTTTTCCCATAATAAGTCTATGGGAGTTAATGACCCCCAGGGCTAGCCAATTTGAACCCCAGCGGCATGGTTGGCAGGATTTATGTAGGGGACCACTAAACATTGCTACATACTAAATATATAAGCTGTAGGCCTCTTAGTTTCAGAGAAGATGATTTTCTTAAGGTTTTCCCATTATTAGTCTTTAGAAACTAAAGACGCCCGGTGCGTGGCCAATTTAGACCCCAGTGGTTTGATTGGCATTATTTATGTAGGGGACCACTAAACATTGCTACATACTAAATGTATCAGCTGTGGGCCTCATGGTTTCAGAGAAGGAGATGTTTTCTCCATTATAAGTCCATGGGAGCTAATCACATCCCCCACCTGGACTTGCCAATTTGGAGCCCAGGGGCATGGTTGGCAGTATTTATTTAGGAGACCATCCACATTACTACATACTTAATCGGCTAGCTCTAGGCCTCATTGTTTCAGAGAAGAAGATTTTCGAAAGTCCTTTAGCTATACAGCTCTATTCAAACATATGACCTCCTGGGGTGTGGCCAGTTTGGAGCCCAGGAGCAGGACTTATGTAGGAGACAAATAAACATTGCTGCATACTTAACATATAAGCTGTGGGCCTCATAATTTCTGTGAAGATTTTTTTTAAGTTTGCTCCATTATAAGTCTATGGGCGCTAAAGACCCGCGGGACGTGGCCAGTTTGGACCCCAGGGATTTGATTGGCAGGATTTATGTAGGGGACTACTATACATTGCTACATACTAAAAACATAAGCTGTGGGCCTCATGGTTTCAGAGAAGAAGATTTTTTAAGTTTTTTTTCCCATTATAAGCCTATTGGAGCTAATGACCCCGGGGCGTGGCCAGTTTGGACCCCAGGGGCTTGATTGGCAAGATTTATGTAGGAGACCACTAACCAGCACTCCATACTTAATCTGTTAGCTCTTGGCCTCAAGGTTTCAGAGAAGAAGATTACTGAAGGTTCTTTAGCTATATAGCTCTATATAAACACATGACCCCTTGGAATGTGGCCGATTTGGAGCCCAGGGACTTGATTAGCATGATGTATGTAGATGATCACTTAACATTGCTACTTTTTAAATATATAAGCTGTAGGCCACACGGTTTCAAAGAAGAATTTTTTTTACGTTTTTCCCATAATAAGTCTATGGCAGCTAATGACCCCCCGGGGCGTAGCTAGTTTGGACCCCATGAGCTGGATTGGCGGGGTTTATATAGGAGACCACTAAACATAGCTACAAACTTAATCTGTTAGCTCTCTGCCTCATAGTTTCAGAGAAGTAGATTTTTGAAGGTTCTGAAATTTAGTTATATAGCGCTATATAAACATATGACCCCTGGGGTGTGGCCAGTTTGGAGCCCAAGGACTTGATTGGGGACCACTTAAAATTGCTACATACGTAATATATAAGCTGAGGGCCTCATGGTTTCAGAGTAGATTTTTATAGGTTTTCCCATTATAAGTCTATGGAAGCTGATGACCCCAGAGGCGTTGCCTGTTTGGACGTCAGGGGCTTGATTAGCAGGATTTATGTAGGGGACCACTAAACATTGCTTCATACTAAATATATAATCTGTGGGCATCGTGGTTTGAGAGAAGAAGATTTTTTTCCAATTATAAGTCTATTGGAGTCTATGGCCTTGCTTGGCAGGATTTATGTAGGGAACCACTACACATTGCTACATATTAAATATATAATCCGTTGGCCATATGGTTTTTGAGAAGAAAATTATTAAAGTTTTCCCGATTTTAAGTATATGGTAGCTATATATGGGCATGGTGGCTATCTTGATTTACGGACCATAACCATTTGTACATATTTTCAATCCCCTTTAACACAAGGCTCCACAAGAAGTTTGAAGAAATTTTGCCCAGGGGTTTCAGAGGAGAAGTCGTTCAAAGATGTGAACGGACGGACTGACGACGGACGGGGAGTGATCACAATAGTTCATCTGAGCCATCGGCTCAGGTGAGCTAAAAACTGGCGAAAATAAAGCAGACGTCGTACAGTCAAATACAGGCAACCCTCTTTAAACCAACACTCGATACTACAACAGAATAAGTTCTAATTATAATCTGACTGGCAGGAGACCTTCGCTCAAGAAGTGTCAGTTAATCAGAACACCGTATTTAATACTTCAAATACAAACGTTAAACTACAATACCCCGCCATTATCGTGTCGCGGACAGATAATTCTGTCAAACATTGACGAAATTTGGCCATTAGCAATCCGAAATACGATCTCCTTCATATCAATGCATGTACCAAGTTTGGTTAAAATATTTGACATTTACTAAAGTTATCCTCCGGAAACGAAAATGTGGACGTGTCTCGGGCAGATAACTTCGTTAACATTTGACGAAATTTGCCCATTAGCAACCCCAAACCAGATCTCTGTACTGCCACAGTATCAATGCACATACCGAGTTTGGTGAAAATCCATTGATGTTTACTGAAGTTATCATCCGGAAACGAAAATATGGGCATATCTCGGGCAGATAACTCCCGTCAAAATTTGACGAAATTTGCCCATTAGAAATCCCAAACCAGATCTCCACAATATCAATGCACATACCAAGTTTGGTGAAAATCCATTGATGTTTACTCAAGTTATCATCCGGAAATTAAATGGACGGACGTACGACTGACGGACGGACGGACGGACACTCGGACTTCCAATGTGAAACAATAATACCCCGCCACTATCTACCGTGTGGCGGGATCTAAAAACGTACGATTTGGATATGTTTTGTTAGGCGATTCTGACTAATGTCTGAAACCATGTGATATTCTATGAGGAAATAAGAATAACACAATAAAACTTTAAAGGTCTACAAGACTTTTCTTACATAGCCTTCTGCTCATTCTTTACAACAGCTAATTCATTTTAATGGCAGAATCTTTGGGAACAAATGTTGTTGTTGTAACAAGGGTTCACTGTATCTTAATGACAAGTTGAGGCACGATAACTATGAAATCGCTAACTAGATAACCACATATTATTTAACATTATTTTTCTATTATGTGTCTCCGAATGTGTCATTTTGTAGAATAAATAAATAGAATATTGTGGTCACCTAAATAAGGAGAATCGCGCTGGTAGTGCATTAGTAAGGATTTCAATTAATCATTGTGATGCTGAATAAATTGAAATGCCATGCCCACTTCTAATTGTCAGCCAATCAAATTATGTAATCCAGATCGTTGATATTAATTCACATTATGAAAGACAAACACTGCAGATCAAGATCAGTTTGCTTCTTCAGAAGCCAGCTACTCTTCATTTACACTGCTCTCAAAGGCAGAGCATATCCGGGTTCAGCAGGACCAAGGTTAAAAGTTCATTTTATGTAGTGTGCATGACTACATTGAAATAATTACAGAGGTTATATGTCTGTGTCAAAGTAAACAAAAACTCTAAATGGAGATGTTATTCTACCTTAACACAGTAATTAATGCATCCACATATCAAATATCGATTCAGCGACGACCCAAAATGTGAAATCTGTCTGACTTTTTCTTAACGTATGTTCATTCTCGACAATTGATGACTATAATTTCTTTGCGCACTTATAATTTTTTCGTACACGAATAAACATATCTGGTCCAAAGGGCCGATACTTAGGCAATTTGTGGTCAAAAACGCATGTTTCTTTATTATAAAAGGATTAAGTTTGGTCGTTTGACAATGTATTTTTTTCTGTGTACATGTATTTGTCATATGATGATAGACTGTACATATCTAAGTCGTATAATTTCTGTTCTATTCTGTTCTATAATACTCTTTAGCATAGACAAATATGCACGACACACAGAAAGGGAAACCTGCAAAAAATAAGCTAAGGAAGTTCATTCTGTGGCGTCTGATCTGGGTCTGCATTGTTTGCAAGTTACCCTTTTGGTGTCTTCAGACTAAAATGGGTTGCCTTGGTGATAAAGCCAACCAATCTGCGCGCATGGCCATAAAAGCCGGTTTCCACAGTAAGCATTTCGAAGTGACCCAATAACTCCAGATCAGGTGTTTTTCCAACCAAAAAATGTTGATATTTTTTTCTTATTTTTTCATGAAAACATATGTTGTGGTACTCATTAGATTCGCCTCGCAGAGGCAGAGGCGCACCTTATGAGTACTCACAACATGTATTTTTTTGTTTGTGTTTTTGTTTTTTCTTTGTGGAGAAATAAGAAAAATATTTTCCTGATCCTTATGCATAATTCCTTACATGAGATTCTGCTGATAAATATCTATGAAATGTTTTTCAAAGAAAATAACAGACAGATCTGAATAAAGATATCTGAGCTCATGAACTGATAAATCAGTTCAAATTGATAGATAATACAGTTCAACTTCAATGACTTGAACATCTTTGGGACCATGGAAATTTGTTATAGACATGGGTAGTTCTAGCCACTGAGGGTTAAATATAATGACAGATTAAGATGCAAATACGGATACTTTAGAAACTTGTCGGACGTCTATAAAATAATGGTATGTTGAGTATACATACTCATTAGTATCTCCTTGGTGAGACTATTCTAATGAATACAACAACATGCACTTTTATGATAAAATAAGAAACTTTCCCAAAATATTTGTTTCTTGAGCTATTGTAAGTACTTATAAGGACTTAACAAGAGGTCTATGACGGTCCTATAACGCTCACCCGAGCTAACAGATTTACATACTTAATATTAAAGTTTCACATAAGTAAACTGCTTAATGATTTTTGTATAAATTTTATGTTCAAGAGTGATAATCTTGGTTGAGGGCCACCAAAGATACATTTCTGCCAAGTTATCTTGAAATTAATCCAGCGGTTTCTAACAAGATGATTTTAAAGTTTTCTAAATAGATATATTGGACAAATAAGCCCCACCCACTGACGACCATGTTTTTGACGACTCATGATGGCTTGAACAGTCTTGGTAAAGAGTCAACAATGGAACATGTCTACCAAATTATAATGAAATCGGTCCAGTGGCTTCTGCCAAGAAGATTTTTTAAAGTTTTTTATATAGATATATTGGGAAATAAGCCCCGCCCTCTGGCGGTATTTTTTTTTTTTTTTTTTTTTTTTTGGACGAATCATGATTGCTTGAACAATCTTGGCAGATGGTCACCAAAGAAACATTTCTGATAAATTATTATGAAATCGGTCCTGTGGTTTCTGATAAAAAGATTTTTTTCGATATAGATATATAGGGAAACTAAGCCCCGCCAACTGGCGGCCATGTTTTTGATGGATCATGATGACTTAAAAAAACTTTATAGAGGGTCACCAAAGGAACATTTCTGCCAAATTATATTGTAATCGGTTCAGAGGTTTCTGATAAGATTTTTCAGTTTTCTATATAAGTATAAATAAAATAAACAACCCCGCCCCCCGGTAGCTATGGTTTTTGACGAATCATTATGGCTTGAACAATCTTGTTAGAAGCTAACCAATGGAACATTTCTAATAAATTATATTGAAATCGGTCCAGTGGTTTCTGACAAAAGGATTTTTTAAAGTTTTCTATATGGATATACCTGACGACCATGTTTTTTTTTTTTTTCACGAATCATAATGGCTTGAACGATCTTGGTTAATATCATCAAAGAAACATTTCTGTAAAATTATATTAAAATCAGTCCAGTGGTTTGTCAGAAGAGGATTTTTAAATTTGCCTATATAGATATATAGGGAAAACAAGCCCCACCCCTTGGCAGTTATCATTTTTAATGAATCATGATGATTTGAACAAATCTTGGTAGAGGGTCACCAAAGAAACACTTCTGCAATATTGTATTGAAATCGGTCTAGTGGTTTCTGGCAAGATTTTTAAAGTTTTCTATATAGATATAGAAAGGGAAAATAAGCCCTGCCCCCTGCTGGCCATGTTTTAGATGAAACATGATGGTTTGAACAATCTAAGAAGACATCAGTTACATCAAATCTAGTATCAAATACCATTTTTGTTAACCAATGTCAGATATTTTTGTATTTTGTCAATTTATTTAGCGTCTCCGGATTAAGTTTCGAAGAAGGCGAAAATAGGGAATGGTAACAGGTTTGTATTGTAATACGTATGTAAAAAACTTTAGGAATTAGACAAGGCATTTACAGAGCCGCAACTTGAGAAAACGTACCTTCTGATAGAAGAATGCGGCATATGGTAAGGGGCTACACTGTTTGCATTTAGAATGGGAGTTGCTATAAAACATGGTAACAATAAAAATAGAAAAAAAACTCTTGGAAGTATGTGTCGCACCTGCATACTGTGAAAATGTAAAAACAAGTACCAAAAGAGTGAGAGTTGTCATCTTTGTTTCGCTCATTGAGATAAAACAATCGGTGGTGAAATTAACTGCATAGCTTTACAGACTGTATACTTCATTTAGGGTGGTTGCTAGGTGGGTGCTAGAATAGATGCTAGGGTGGACGTAAGTACACGGACGAAAGAACGAAAGGTTGGACGGAAACTTGCGTCATGGGGTCCACTTAACATAAGTTTTCATACCTGCTTCATGCTGACCCTCGAAGGGTGCGCCGGATGTGTGACAGCACGGGTTCCGTGTCAATTCACAGTCCGTGTCAACTATACAAATAATCCCGATTATATTTGGAAACCTACGTTTCTTAAAAGTAACAGGTAAAATTTGAACAGGCCTATGAAAACTTGTGTTGTATTTTAATTAAACGTATGTTTGCTAGGAGAGCGTGTTTGATTGGATGGTTTAACTTTAACCTTGCATGTTGACCCTTATGCATGCCATCTTCCGCGCCTTTCCATCATCTTTTTTCTGTCATTAGGCCATCAACAGTCGAAGGTGAGACATCACCATCACCTTGTCTCATTTCATAAATACTCATTCTTCTATCAAAGAACATGAACTATTTAATTGCCAGGTATGTGCTACATTCTCTGCCTTTCTATTATTGCTACTGAAATAGTGCTGTGCATTTTTGTGCTTTTATATTCTTGCCTCGGTAGCAAATATTCTTTTGTACAGCAGTCCTTGGGTTCGAGTCCCACATCTTTGGAATTCTTCCCATGGTATTAGCTTCATTTAGCTTCCCACCCTTTATATTAGAAATATAGGCGCTAGCTATCAAAGCTGAAGTTCTGCCATAAAAGAGTTTAATAAGTTCTTTGATGAATTATATGAAATAATTGTGTACCAAAATTCCTGAATGATTGTAATTGGCTTATATATATATATATATATATATATATATATATATATATATATATATATATATATATATATATGTGTGTGTGTGTGTGTGTGTGTGTGCTCGAGTCATGATGCATAAGATGGATGTATCCTAGCTCATATTGTGCAATCACAGGAGTACTGGGTATATTCGGGTCTGTGTAAGTTTTTATTTTTAGTAATTATAGGGTATATGTTTTACTTTAAACTGTTCTCTTGTCGATGTTGTGTTAAATGTCTTGTACTGTTGCAAAATAACCCTGTGAAATACTGTATGTAGCAAGCGGCATTTCATATGGGCTGTATCAACCTATTCCGATGTGAATAATACTATTGCTTTGTGTCTATATTGTGCTAGTAATTGTGATGTCTTGACCATTAGTGTGTTTTGTGTATTTGTAGGATGCCCTTCTTCTCAATCTTCCACATGTACTCATCTAACATCTGTAAATAGAATCGTCAAAAACTTAAATGTCTTCCACTTATCTGTCATCAAGCAAAAACGGAGTCTCGTGACACTTGCATGCCTTAGTCGCCCATGGTAACTCAAGAGCGACAAAAGCTAACCACACATCCACTATATTAAAATGAACCGGTCCATGGTGTTATTGTAGAAGCGTCCACTCGGCATAAAAGGTTAAACATGCGTCTGATCTGGGTCTACACTGGCTGCTCAGATCTGTGTCTGAATACTTAGGAAAAATACTATTGTTACCTTTTTATGTTCATCTGCTCCAGTACCTACGAGCCACTCAGGGTCTGGTTGATCAGTTTCTACTGGTGTTTCAATATTTCTGCTGATCTCTAGCAGAAGTTGCTCTAAGCGATCACAGTCTGCTTGATTCTGCAATAAAAGTCGAACTTCAATGACTCCAGCATCTTATGAGACCATGGAAAATTGTTCTCGACATGGGTAGTTTGAGCCACTGAGGGTCAATCATTGCATCAGGTCAGGAGTCAAAGGGGTATAATATAAGCATATATTTTCGTTCTTCTATAAATTAATGGTATGTTGAGTGTACTCATTAGAATTAAATGTTATGAGTACTATCAACATGCGTTTTTTATTTTATTATAAAATAAGAAAATTTCCCTAAACTATCGCTAAATATTTTTTCTTGAGCTGTCGGGACAATTTCCTAGAGATTCAAAAATGAGTTCGAATCAACCACGGCAAAGGAGCCATCAGTGCTCGAGTTAATGAAGTTTTACTTTACCAACATATCAACCAATTTTAGGGGATTAGGCACACTTAGATTTTCCGCCACAATTCAAAAGGTAGGTGATGTTTGCGACTTCCTGTTTGCTCTCCTGCACATGAATCCTCTTTTGACAGACAATCTACTTTAAAAGGAAATAATTTAGGAAGCAAATTATTTCCGTTTAGAGTAAACTCCTTTTCAGAAGGCAGAGAAAATTATTTTGAAAGAGTTACCTTTCCTGAAAGTGTATCAGTCTTGCTTAAATTTATTCTTCCAGGGGTATTATACTGAAAGTACGATTACACTGTCTCAAATGTGCCAAAACATTTTTCTTCTATAGTGGGCCTTAAATGATTCGAATACATTGGGTGGACATTTCCCTAATTTTGTAAGGGAGATAACTTTTTATGACTTTGTGTTGCCTTTTATGCACACCAAGCACTTTCTGGAAAGGGGTCTAGGATAAGAGGAAACATTTACTTCAAGGTTAGCAATTCTCTCCTTTTAGAGTAGACACGTTTCGGAAGGGAGGCAAACAATGGTACAAAAAAAATACAGGAACGTATTCATATTAACTCGAAAGAAGAGGTATTATTGACGTCAGATGCCATTGAAAAAGTGAGTGATAAAAAATGTCAGTCTTTATTAAACATATGCACAAAAATTTTGCTGTGATGAAAAAGTGAACTGATGCGCAGGTTGATCTGAGTCTTCCACGGGCACATTCTTGTAGGAAATCCTGTGCCCAGGTTCAAATCATGATATTCTGAAGTGTAGGTTTAAACTTCACTAATACATTATTTCAAAGTCATACCCAAGTTCCAAGTTTTATGTCTTCTTTTCCAAAAACATCAGTTATATTTCAATGACCACTGGACCAGATAATTTCCACGGTTACCCAGATGAACGTGCAACTGCAAACCTATTCTGATTTACACTGATACACATTTTGCTTATCTGTGTTGAAAATAGTTTCATGACGAAATGTTAAAAATATCACCATTACTAACAGAACCCAGCAGGCATGTTAGGTGCTCATACAACGTCGCATTGACGTTGCATCGACGTTAATACAACGCTGTATAAAAGTCACGACGTTGCCTAGTTAATGCGAAGTCGTATAAATGCCATGTGGCCTATGGAAAATGATAAAAACAAATAAAATTCGGGCTTAAAATCGGCAGGGGGGAGGGGGGGAGTGGCAGTAAAATTTGAGTCACAAATCAATAAAAAAAAAGTTACCGTTTTGTATGGTATTGTATGATTTTGTGGTCGCTGGGCTTATTTGGATTTATTTGGAACAAACCAGAACATCAGACAAACTGGGCGAGGTTTCCTGAGAAGTTTTACGCACATAACATATACATTACTATTCATAACGGCTCAGTTAAACCGAATCTGGTATTTACGTTTTTTCTAATGTGTTCTTGCTTCCAAAGGAGCCTCTCCTAGGATCACTTCATTTCAGTTCGTATTTCCCCAGGTTTTCAACAAATTCCTCTTGTTCAAAATTTCTGTCGTTTTCACAATAGTGTTACGGAGCATCAGTAATTCAAACTCAGTGAAGACGAGCAAAAAATATTTTTAATAAAAAAATCCAATTTGCTACAGAAATTCCATAGGTCTAACCCAATTTTTGCCATAAAATTAATTTTGCGGTAAATATTTGAAAACATAGCACAGGAACAGAAACGACAAATCGTTTCTGATAAGATATTGTCAATCACAAAACATTTTTTTTTTCAGTTAGAATAAACGCTGAACAAAAACTAGAAAATGTGTTTATAAAAAACTATGCCCTAACTATATGCTTTCCCTAAAACATGCACTGACCTTAATACTTAAGCACCAAAGATGGCTAAGTTAAAAAATTGATAAATTAACAAACATTTAATTGACGATAATGCCAAAACCGCATGCACATTTGCAGACAATGACAAAAGCACCTGCAAAGTTTCAAATTGATTGGTATTAAACTGTAGGAGGAGTTTGGCACATTAAGTACCCACTGTACCCACTGTAATGCACTTTAATAGTATATAAGCATCAAAAATGGTTATGTTCAAAATTCAAGTGTGACAAAAATTTAATTGACGATAATGCCAAAACCATTTACATATCTATAGACCATTACAAAATAGCCTGAAAAGTTTCAAATTCATCGGTATAAAACTGTATGAGGAGTTGCGCACACGAGATACCCATCGTCTGTTGTCAAATGCCTCGAAAAAGAGGAATAACTCCGCGGGGAGAAAACCAATAGAAAACAAAAAATACTGGTTCCTTACACTTGATTTTGATACTATATAAAACATTTCAGGATCCTAGCTCTAACCATTCCTACGTATGCAAAGTGTAACGGATAGACGGACAGAATGGCTGTTCAAAGGTCGAAAAAAAAGCTCTAGCCATTCGTGACCGAGTGCAAATGTAACAGATGGACAGACGGACAGGCCCAAACCAATATGCATCCTCAACTTCTTCGAAGTTTGGGGCATTAAAAACGTCATTTTCGAAGGATGTCGAAGGATATAAAAACACAGTAACAATTATCCTTGTATACCTGGACTGTCAAACATACCTTGGCATATTTCAAGGCAAGTGTTACTTTCTTCTGTGCTGTAAGGTAATCTTTTTCTTTTACCAGAGATCTTCCCCAGACTTCAAATGCCTCTGGGTCGTTGTAGTCACTAAAATCCTGCAGGACTGTAACAAAAATGAGTACTGTAACAGTTACTGTAGCAAAACGAATGTAATGTGACTTAATGAAATCACTCACTGAATCATGACAATTTAAGCCGCGCCATGCGAAAAGTGTCTTCTTACCTATGCGGACAGCGAGGCCCAGATTAGCCTGCGCATCTGCACAGTCTGATCAGGGCTTTCACTGTCCGCCGCTGACAGAATCATTAGATACTACAGAAAGTATAAACGGAGAGCAAAGGCTCGGATGATACTGTGCGCATGTGCAGGACAATCTGAATCTGTGCATTTTGCGCAAGTCTGAAGGCACTTTTTCGCTTGACGCAGCCAATTTGGCAAATGGGAATAATGCAAACAAAGCGCCCACTCCACTCTTAACCCTTTACATGCTCCAGTTTTTTTCTGATCTGGGTCTTCGAGTGGTCTCCGATATTATTCATACTTGCACACATGGAGTCCAGAAGATGTTTTTTTTTTATATTTGCGGCACTACAATGATCATGTTGCGTCCACATGATAGACATCACGCAACAAACGGCTGTTTGCTGCAGACAGTTAAAAATTACAAAAGATTAGTGCTAAATGGGGGCACTACATGAAGGAGTTTGATTACTCCAGCTGCCATTTGTACACATTTATCACCAGTCGCTTAGGCAGAGATCACATGGTCGGCTCAGGATCCTATTGCATCCGATCGTGTGACACCGTATAAAGGTTAAGCCTGAAAATATTGCCATCTGACAATTGCTTTTGGACTATTGCTTTTGGAATATAATTTCATTTATGGGTCTTGAATGTAGACGCGTATACTTTTGTGTAACCCATTTCATTTCTGCAGACAAGTACATATACCTTTGCAAACAGAGCAGATCCAGATGAGACGACTTGTAACAACTGAAACCCCTATTTGCAACAATGAATGTGTCAAAATTCAGAGATGGAAGACTTTATGTCAGAAACTAGGGGGTAAAAAGGGTTGAAGAAAATTATCTCTTCTATCGGAAAACCTAGATGTAAGAGGTGAGTCTTGATTCTTGATATATTGACATGCACTGAAGTAGGCCTCCTGCGCGAAAGTGTAAATATACACGGAAAGCAGGATTGGGGATATTTGCCTTGGAACTGACATATTTGGCCATAAAGTGACAATTAAAACCGAGAACTGAAGTTCCATACCCGACCATGATATCCTTGTTTTATTACGTCTGATTTATGCTTTTGCAAGGGGTCCACTTACATAAGCACCCGTTATTTCCCTCCTATTTCTTCGACTTTATTCAAACATGCACATATGGTGTCCCGATTTACGTTTTCATATTAGCGGCACTACCGTAATCACGTGATCTCCACATGAAGATAGTCACGTGACAAAACTGTTGCATAATGTAGACACTCAAAACTTCAATAGATTAGTTCAAAACGAGGACACTACAGGAAGGATTTGATTACGTGTGCTTTTTCACCAACCAAGTGCACAGTTATCACCGAAAGCTTTTTAGGTCGAGATTACATGATCAGCACATGATCCTATTGGATCCGGTCGGTGACACCGTATATATGAAAATTCAGAATATGTCAAACTCTGACTGCAGGTTTAGAGAATAGTTTCACTGATAGGTCTTGAATTAGGAAATCCTTATTTTTTAGTGTTAAAACAAATTACCCCTTTTGTCTGATACTTGGTATTTTAAGATAGAAAAGGACGAATAATGAAAATCTATGAATTTTACCTCTGTGGCAAAACTGTCTGACCAGTCTGTGATTTTCCTGAAATAGAGGAAACTTAATATTACCGTAACAACCCCAAGTTTTCTGAAGACAAACCTGAGAAATAGTGTAGACACAGGTCAGGCGCTGCAGAATACGGCGTCTGAACCGGCAGTTTTTAGCCAAGAAAACAAATAATGCAAATTAAGTCTGATAGGTCTTTCTCTCTCTCCATCTCATCAATTTACTTTCATTCCAGTCTGTCTATTTTTCATGAAAGGCTCCATATTCCAGAACAATATACATTTTTATCCAAGGTCATAAAATGTGGCATCTGATAGCCTGTAAAATTTCATTTAGTGTCATTTTTTAATTGGATCAAAAATTAAATGATTTTTTGTCGCATCTCTGAATTAATGTTAGCAGCATTAATTCAGATTCGATAAAAAAAATCATTTCAATTTTGATCCAGATCAAGAACAGAGACCAACTGAAATTTTACAGGCTGTCAGGTGCCACATTTTATTATTGTATAAATATCATATATCAATCTATTAAACCTTTATTGGATAGTAGAATGTCTAATTTTGAGGAATATGGAGCCTTTAACTTTCATTTTTCCGTTTAGGTACTTCTTGTTTGGTTTGTTTTTTTTGTTGTTGTTTTTTTTTTTTTGTTGTTGTTTTTTTTTTGTAGTTTTATTTGGCTGTCTGTACATTCAAATGAAATATTCTTTTTTTTTTCTTTCGTTTCATCGAACATTGAATGAAAACAAGACGGTCATGATGGCCCAAAATCGCTCACCTGAACCACGCTGTACAAATGAAATGGTAGGTAATATGAGATGAAGTGGAAGGTTTATGCAATTTTGATAGACGGTGACCCAAGGAACATGTCTGTGAAATGATTTCAAAATCAGTCTGGCTGTTTAGGAACTGTTTTAAGCTCTTGTGGCCATCTTGTTCAGCAGAGCGGAACGATTTGAGCAATTTTGATAGATATACCCAAAGAACATTCCTGTGAAAACATTCCAAAATCAATCAACCTATTTAGGTGGAAAAGTTATTTTAAAGTTTTCTTTTCTTCTATTTTTAGTTCTGGTGGCCATTTTGTTCAGTAGAGTCAAACCATTGTAGCAGTTTTGGTAGAGGGTCACCAAGGAACATTTCTGTGATTTTTTTTTTGAAATCATGCCATTGATTCAGGAGTAGATGTCGCTTTAAGGGTTTTCTATCTTTAGTTTTGGCGACCATTTTGTTCAGTGGAGAAGAACTACTTTAGCAGTTTTGGTAGTAGGTCACCAAAGGAACATTTCTGTGAAATTATTTTGAAATCGGGCAACTGGCCTACTAGAAGTCATTTAAAGGTTTTTGTTTTATTTTTTTAGCTCTGGCGGCCATTTAGCTCAGCTTAGCGGAACTATTTGATCAATTTTGGTAGAGGGTCACCCAAGGAAGATTTCTGAGAAATCAGATCATTGGCCTAAAATGAGATGTCCTTTAAAGGTTTTCCTATTTCTAGTTCTGCCGGCCATTTTGTTCAGCGGAACAGAACCATTTTATCAATTTTGGTAGCGGGTTACCCAAGAAATATATATGAGAAATTATTTCTGAAATCAGGCCATTGGCCTAGGAGATGTCATTCAAAGTTTTTTTGTTTGTTTGTTTTTTTGTTTGTTTTTTTAGTTTTTTGTTTTTTTGTTTGTTTGTTTATTGTTTTTGTTTGTTTGTTTTTTTTTTTGTTTGTTTTTTTTTAGCTTTGTCTGCTATTTTGTTCAGCGGAATTGAACCATTTAAGCTATTTGTAGAGGTCACCCAAGGAACATTTCTGTGAAATTATTTTGAAATCGGGCCACTGACCTAGGAAAAGATGCCATTTTAAGTTGTTTTTTTTTTTTTAGTTTAAGCTGTGGTGGCCATCTTCTTCAGTGGAACAGAACGATAAGAGCATTTTAGTAGAGGGTCATTCAAGAAACATTTCTGTGAAATTATTTTGAAATCGGATCATTGGCCTACGAGGAAATGTCAATTTTAAAGTTTTTTTATTGTTATTTTTATTTATTTTTTTTTTTAAATTTTTATTCTTTTTTCTTTTTTCAGCTCTGGCGGCCATTTTGTTCAGTGGAGAGGAACATTGCTACGAAATAATTTTGAAATTGGGCCATTGCGTTTAAAGTGGTGTTTTTGTATTATTATTATTATTATTCTCTTTTTTTTCACTCTTGAAGCCATTTTGTTTAGCCGAGCCGAACGATTATAGCAATTCTGGTAATTAGGTTCATTAGAGGATCGCTTCTGTGAAAATAATTTGAAATCTGTCTGTTTGCCAAGGAGAAGTTGTCGTTTTAAGATTTCCTATTTTTAGCTCTGGCTGCTATTTTGTTCAGCGATTTTAGCAGTATGGTAAAGGCTCATATGACGAACATTTCTATGGAATTATTTTGAAATCGGGCCATTGGCCTAGGAAGGAATATCTTTTTAAGTGGCTTTTTCTATTTTTAGCTCTGGTGACCATTTTGTTGCGCGGAGCGGAACGACTAGTAATTTTGTTAAAGAGTTATAAGAGAAATATTTCTGTGAAATTATTTTGATTTGGGCCACTTGCCAAGGAGGAGGTGTTTAAAGGGTTTTGTTGTTTTCTTTTCTATTTTTAGATCTGGTGGCCATTTTATTCTGCAGAGCGGAACAATTTTATATATTTTGGTAATTTCTGTGAAATCATTAAGAAAATCTGGTCATTTGCCTTGGAGAAGATGTCGTTTTAAAGTTTTTTCTGGCTCTGGCGGCCATTTTGTCCAGCGGAACCGAAAGGTTTTAGAAATTTTGGTACAGGGTCATACGAGGAACATTAATGTGAAATTATCTTGAAATAAGGCCATTGGCCTAGGAGGAGATGTCGTTCAAAGGTTTTTCTATTTTTAGATCTAGCGGACAGTTTGTAATTTTGTAAGACTATTGATGTGCCCAGCTTATTTGATACTACCTATGGAACAGATAAAAAAAGCCAGTACATGTATATACTAAATTTCCCTGTTGGACCTCTACCTATTTATCCTTTATTTACGCTACACTGGGTTTTGTTGTGCCCAGTCTCTTTTCAGTGTTAAGACTAATGACATAGTCACATCTTACTTTTATGTCATGTCCACTAAGAAACCAATATTATCTTGAATTAATCAATAAAATATTGTTAATCAATAAAATATTGTTTACACTAAGTACATGTGTATGGTAAGGAGTCAGTTTGTCCGAATATTTAAGTGAAGCAAACAACAAAAAGCCTAGGAGAGTCTTCCAGCCTGCACAGTCTTATAAAAGCATTTGCTGTTCCCTGATATATTCCAAGAGGACTTGCTAAAGAGAATATAGTGATAATTCTGGGATTTCTTTTTTTTACTTCACAATAAAAACATATGTTTTTAATAGAGAACTTGAGAAAACAGTTCCAGAATTAACACCAAATAATTCTCGGATGTTTTTTCTTATTCCTCCATAAAAAACGTTCATTGTAGGTACTTAAAGGAAGTGACCGAGCGAGGCGCTTTTAATGAGTATCACAACGTATGGGATCACAACATATGGGATCGAGGAGAACTGGCGAAGATTTCCTAGAATTATCATATAATCCTCTTCCCTGAAATGTCTTCTGCATTACACAGTACCAATATAGTACAATAAACAGTAGTCTATTACCGGACAGTGGACGCGCTGGTCAGCCCTGGGGATGCGCAGGTAATTATTTTGTTTCAATGTCCTCGTATGCCCTGAAGTACAGTAAACAGTATTCTATAATCGGACAGCGGAGGCCCTGATCAACCCTGCGGAAGTGCAGGGAAAATGTTGGCCTTCAATATTCTCATATGCCCTGCGCATGCTCATGATATGTCTCAGGCGGGCTTGTTGTATACATTAAAAGAAAAAGGGGCTTACCAAACCCAGTCCACACCGTGCAATCCTCATTAAAGCCTCTCTAATGATCTTCTGCTTCCCACGGTCCTTAACGCCAACTCTATGTAGGGTAATAATATCACCTAGACTACCAACTGTATCCAGGGAGACACGAATGGAAACCTCCCATCGCTTTAGTTGTTCGGCCAAGACAGCTATCTCTTCCAGTTCATGGAGAAATGCCAGAAAGCTCTGTAGAATGTAAAAACATATTAAAAACTGTGAATATCTTTAGGGTCGAAAATTTGGATCCCAACCTCATCATCATGTTCATACTTAAAATATGTTCGTTGTCGCCATCATTTAATCAAATGTCTCTGTACATATACTGTAAACTTTCAGTGTTTCCAACACCGATGGCTTGTTTTTGATGGCTCGTTTGCCGTGGCTGATTTGAACTAATGTTTGGGTTCCTAGGATTTTAGTTTTCCGATCGCTCAAAAAATTAAATACTTAGGAGTCTTTTAGGGATGTTTTTATTATTATAAATGTAAGTCATGTGTACTCAATAGAATCGCCTCATCATTAGGCGAGGCGATTATAATGTGTACACTCAACATACCACTATTTTATAGAAGCTCGAAAAGACATTCCTAAATTATCTCTCTCTCTCCTGAGCTGGCGCTCAGATTAACCCTCAGTATCTCGAACTACCTATGTCTAGAATAAATTTCCGTAGCCCCAAAATGTTCGAGCTGTTGAAGTTAGCACCTAATGTGGCTACTGCAGGATAGACTTGACATTTTGCATTGATATATTTACCATTCGTGTACGTTTATCACTGGAAGTTGTTCAAGAGTCCGCCGCGTGATTGGCAAAGGAGCCTATTTGATCGGATAAGTTTGAGACCGAAAAAAAACGAACCAAGAAAAAAAACATAAATTGGTGAAATATGACTGTGATTCTGGAGCTATTTTTCACTGACTGGTCTTGAATGTGGACATACGAAGGTTTGTGTTAAAGCGCATCCCCTCCCCTGGAGAAAAATAAGAAAAAAAAAATGCCATTGATTTGTCATCCGCTGAATTTGCTCAGCGCATACTAAATGTTAATTTTTGTCAATCCAGTCTTTGATGTAGAAACTGAATTGATAAATTAAATAGCAATGACAAATACCAGCAACTTATAATTTCAAAGTGTTTTGGGAAACAGTAAACGCAGAAAAGTAAAGAAATGGGAAAATAATTCAGTAAATATAAACAATTATCATTTGTCAGTATTATATACATTACGGCGTCTTGACTTGATAAATATCACTGTCAAATATTCATTAAAATCAGAGGACGCGTTTGATGAAAACTCTGAATCATTTTGAACAAATACGTTCGTTATTATAATTTGTATGCACAGCTCTCTTGGACAGGACAAAATGACTGATATGATTTAAAAGCTTTAGGTAAGAGGACTATCAAATGATGTTTTTATCTTGTTTATACATTGAATTACATGTTGTGGGTACTCATCAGAAGCATCTCGGCGAGGTGCTTCTAATGAAAACCCCACCATATATTGTTATGGACTAGAGAAATAAGCAAATATATTTGGAGCTGTGGACATTTGATCAACATTGATTTACAACAAAGACTGACCAGACTACGTGGATGCGCTGGCTGATTTGCGTATTTTTTGGGTGCACATGTCAGTAGGTATGTTTTCCCACACTGAGACCCAAATGACCTTTACCTCAAGCTTTGCATCTAACTGAAGATGAAAATTATTTATTTGCCACAGTGGGGTTTAACCTTTCATCCATGCAGAACAAAATAGATAACTTTGCAGACAGTGTAGATCCAGATGAGATGGCTCGTAAGCCACCTCATCTGGATCTACATTGTTTGCCAATCTGCTCAGGGTTTACAACTAACATCCTTTTGGCAGCTATGGCTGTGTACAAATTCAGAGATGGAAGAGTATATTACAGAGGTGAGTAATAAAAAACAGAAAAGTTACCCGGAAGTCATTCCTGAACTGGTCCGTTTTAACAGAATAGATGTTTTGCCACAAAACTCCTGCAACACGGCTATGTTCTTCTTCCGTCCAGTTGTCGTCGAAGACTGTGGCTGAAAAACAGTTGTTGTTTTTTTTAGTATCGTATGTCGAACATCTTTGGAACTATGGAAACTATTATCTTATTTCTTCAAACGTTTGAAGGTTTCTTTGATTTTGTTTACCATTCGCTATTTATAAGCCTCAGAGTTTAAACGGTTAATATGTTTGAATAAAGAATTTATCATCATTCGCGTTAGCAGGAAACTGTTTGTTGGGTAGTAATTAGGTTGGTAGTAATAGAAAAACAGATTGTCAAAATGTTCTTTGTTAAATCTAGTGGCGGTTTGGTAACCGCCCCACATAAATTGCAAAACATATACCAAGTGTATCCAGAGTCCCCTAAAAACAACAGACGATGAAATTTTGTTGATACTCCCATTATTCCTAGAAAAAAAAAGGAACGAAAACTGTAATGCAACGCCTGGCCATTCTCTTCATGGAACATTAAGAAGTCTATTTTGCTGTCTGTTAGTCTAATATTTAAATTCTGCCAATAAGGAGACCAAGATCCGTATGAATGTCAGTATGCTAGTCCAACATTTAAATTCGGCCAATAAGGAGACCACGATCTGTATGAATGTCAGTATGCTAGTCTAATATTTAAATTCGGCCAATAAGGAGATCACGATCCGTATGAGTGTCAGTCTGCTAGTCTAATATTTAAATTCGGCCAATAAGGAGACCACCATCCGTATGAATGTCAGTCTGCTAGTGTTATATTTAAATTCAGCCAATAAGGCGACCACGATCCGTATGACTGTCATTCTGCTAGTCTAATATTTAAGGGGAAATGATATACTTTCAAAGAAGACAACTAAATTACAAATGTCTCTGCTCCTTTCTGAAAAAGGGTCTATTCTGAAAGGAAAGGATTTGTTCTCCCTTGGGAGCAAATTTTCTTTTAGATTAAACCCTTTCTCTGGCAGAGATTGGTGTCTAGGAGAGCAAACATTAAGTCACAAAAGTTGTCAGATAGCACAACAAAGCTTGATCTTGTTTGTTCTTGCTTTATGTTAGTAAAAAAGGTATTCTCCATGTTAAATTGTAAATCCTCCTATCTAGATCATTATATCAAATCGTATCCATTCATAAAGGAGGTAGAGTGCAGACAAAAGGCTACGCCGACGCCGGCGCCGACAGGATCCGCACTAAAAACAATGGGACATGATAAAATGTCTTATGCTATAATTTTGCTTTGCGCTATGTATATAGGTTAATGTTTGCCTAAGGAAATCCTTAAAGCACCAATCAAACTGCAGCAGACGACTTTCTTATTTTATATTGTATTTTTGAGTCTAAACAAGACTTGACATTTCATGTGACTCCTTTGGTATGCAGAAGATTCACATGACATGTCCTGTCTTATTTTCTCTGCAAGATAAAAAGAAGGAATAAGAATGTCACCTGCTAAATTTGAGTGTTTGAAGGGTTAAAAAATAAACAACTGACATACCTGTATAAAAGCATCGTGCTGCATTCATGTATTTCCCCGTCTGTAAAATAAAGATAGACGAAAGTTCAAATAATTGAACTGAGCTGTGAGAAACGGGAACGTATTGGGAAAAAAAAAAAAAAAAAAACACTCCCAGACAATTCTCCTATATTAAAATATATCAAGGAACTTAAGAGGCAAAGTTTTTATTTCACGCATGCGCAGATTTATCTGGCACTTGCCTTCCCCATATTACATGGGCCGCGATATAAATAAAAAAAACGTGTCTTCTGGCTTATGCGAACAGCATTCGCGCAGTCTGATCAGGGTCTTCACTGTCCGTTAACAGAACCATTGGTTATTACAAAATACTGAATGTATGAATAGAGAGCAAAGGTCCGAGTAATATTGCACATGCGCAGAATGATCTGAATGCACATTTTGCGCATGTTGGAAAGCACTTTTCCCTTCATAAGGCCCACATAATGTTGTTACCCTCAATATTGGGAAACTCGAAGTCTTTAACACCTTACCATACTCGTCCTAACATTTGACCAAATCCATCTGATTAGCTGTTGATATGTCTAAAAACTGCTGGATGGTTCAGCGACTGGACTATGAGCAGTATAATCCAAAATAAGGACTTCTTTCTTAAGAAGCTTAGTCTGGGCTAAAAAAAAAACTAACCACTGGCAGATATCCTGTTATTAGAAATAGTCCGGTCTAAAGAGATATGGTAAAAGAGTCCACTCGACATTAATGGGTTAAGAAACAGACTGAAGTTGCACCCTGTCAGATCAGAATAGATCAGATTCGGATCAGAATTTTACTGGTGATACGACTAATGCCATTCATTCACCAGGACCTGTGATGTTAGGTTAACCTAACCTATCCACCCCATTATCTGCACCTTCAACAGAAGTAATAATCTAATCTGGAAGGGCAGTCCAATCTCTGATTGTCTGAGGGAAGAATGAGCCCTTGTAAATGTCAGTTCCTGCAGAGGGGGTTTGAAATGTCAATGGGTGATGATCTCATCACCTGGGTAAACGAGAGTATCTGAAAGTTATAAGTGATAACCAACTGTCCATAACCTCCATACCAAGGTTTGACAATGGGAGACAGCAGCCAGTTAACTCCCCTGAGTACTCTCTGTAAACAACTAGGTCCAATGAATTGGTTTCTTCTGCTTTTATCATTAGTACCTCCATTAAATATAGCTTTCTTTAACTTGAGATATCTGATTTAAACATGGTCATATGCCAATAAATCGTCAAAAAAATTTAAATGAAATATTTTTCTGCGCAATAAAAGATAAAATGTTAATTTTTTCATGTGGATACGGAATAAAAAAAAAACTGAATTTAGATACCAATTAAATTCCATTGAAGACCCTTGCTAAAAACAGAAAATTCAAATTAGAAGGACCCATGGCAGCTAGTATTCACTCTATCTTATGCTTCACCTACCATGGGAGATAATAGAAACACAACTTCTCTCATTATGCAGGGAACAGAATCTAAGATCAAACAGTTTTTTCCCAGCTAGCATTCTACATAAATCTACAGCGGGCTGTTATCGGCCCGTCAGCTACCCTGACGGGCCGATAACGGCCCGCTGTAAATTTATGTAGACTGTTTACTGGGTTGTGAGTTGCAATGAGTGGACCATATTTTCCGGTAGGATTCCTGTGGTACTGTTCAATGGGAACACAAGTCGGTTGTCTCACTTAAACAAGGTAGGTAACGAACTAAACAGTTTTACAAGTGAAAAGATTAAATTGTCTCCTTTTTAAAACTGTTTAGTTCCATTACCCGCATCGGTTCCTTTTCCCAGTCGGTTGCCTCTCCTAACCAATGTATGTAAGGAACCAAAATGTTTACAAAGTAGAGAATAAATTAAATTGTCTCCCTCCTTTACCTACTCGGTTATATCCCCTGTCCAATGTAGGGTTTAACAAGGGAGACAATTATAGTCTCAGTAAAACTATTTCGTTCCTTTACCCAGTCCGCTGTCTCCCCTAACAAATGTAGGTGAGGAACTAAACAGTTTTATACTGGGGACAATCTAATGGTAGACAATTAAAAATTAAACTGTTTCCCTATAGTAAAACTGTTTAGTTCCTTAATCCAGTCGGTTATCTCCCCTAGCCAATGAAGGTAAAGAACTTAACAGTTTTACATGCGAGAAGATTAAATTGTCTCCCTTGTAAAATTGTTTAGTTCCATTACCCGCATTGTTTTTGGAGATAACCGAATAAAAGCCGATTAAAGCTTTGTTCCAGTTGATTAAGGGAGTTAATCCACTTAAGATTGATATTGCTTACAGAATTAAGTATGTAGGCACATGTTCCAAACCAGTGAGCTAGTTGTTGTTTGGTGTATGGTGATCTGCCACTGAGATAACTGTCCTTAGCGTCTCTAGCGCCGACCATAGCTTGTAGTGCCATCCTCTCCGCCACCTCGAGCTGTCCATCATCTGCCGCTGTCTTCCCGCGTTCTACCAAGTCTGTCAAAATATCAGCCTGTGAATCTGTCGGCTGAGGTTCAGCTGTTTCCTGCAATGAACAAAAATTTCATACTATATCGTTTATTCTTCCTCTTGGTTGTTTGACAGCCCAGTCAACACTATTATTAAAATCATGTTGAGCCGATCAATGTAGCAAACCACACTTTTCCTGGGCAGGCTTATATCTCAGCGGTTAACTAGTACAGTGCACATCCTTTCGACAGAAGCTGGCAACTGCCCGTCTTGAATCCGCGGAAGGGAGAGAATGACCTTAAAAAAGATTTCGTGATTCTTCTGAAATATTTTCTATCAACGGTCATTCTCTCTCTTCCTTATGGTGTCATTGGTAAGCTATGTACTTTGATTATGGTTTTGATATTGGCTCTTCTTGGAGTTTTCTATTTTACATGTATTTTGCACATTATAGCTTCCACAAATAGAAACCGACTTTATGCCATATGTGACTAAAGTAGATCCAGAGCAACCTGCGTAACCGTACAATAGCCCCTCTTGAATCCGCGGCAGGTGGGGATTGGCGGGGAAATTATTTTTACGATCAATCTCCGCGAAAGTTACGAATATAACGCCGGGCTGGGGTTCGAACTCGCCCGGTATAATACAAATTCCATATGCTACGCAATGCATGAAAGTTACCTTTGCAATTTGCGGGTAACGGGGCTCTGATCAGCCTGCGCATTTGTGCAGGCTGATCAGAGCCTGCGTTACCCGCTTTTTGAATCAATCGATATTGTAGTATATGTCGACGACCAGAGAATATTTAGATCGGACGAATGCACATGCTGTATGTATATGATATAAAGGTTTTTCCAACAATGCGCATAATGTGAAAGGAACACTTTTTTATCATCTAGCAGTCTAAATGACTCATTTATGCAAAAGAGAGCATATTACACAGTAGTTCAATTTGCCGTCTGATCAAGGTCTTTCCTCAATCACAGAATCTTCAAGGCCAGTGCAGTGTACTAGAGAGTAGCCTAGACCCCTGGGTGCATGATAAAAACCGCAGCCGTTTTATCTTGACCTTGAGGTCTGAATAAACCAAACACCCGGTGGCACTGTTCATTGGGAATACAAGTCGGTTGTTTCCCCTAACCGTTGGTATTAAGGAACGAAACAGTTTTACAAGGGATACAATTAAATTGTCTCCCCAATAAAACTGTTTAGTTCCTTTTCCCAGTCGCTTGTCTCCCCTAGCCAATGTAGGTCAGGAACTAAACAATTTTACAAGGGAGACAATTAATTCGTTTTCCCTTGAAAAACCGTTTAGTTTCTTACCCATATTATTTAGGGGAGATACCAGGTTACTCCTCATGGTTAAATTGACTAAAGAAGTTAACCCACTAATCGTGTCATGTTTTTTTGTTTTTTGTTTTTTGTTTTTTTTTGTTTTGTTTTTCTTGTTATGTTTTGTTTTGTGTGTTTGCTTTTTGTTGTTGTTGTTGTTGTTTTGTTGTTGTTGTTGTTGTTGTTTTTTGGGTTTTTTTTGTTTTGTTTTTTTTTTTCAGTTTACCGAAATGCCTCATCCCATATACTCAATCCAAGGCCGCAATAAGTGAAATATCCAAAGGGAATGAGCATCATTTAAAGGGTGACAACTCTTTCAAAATTGTCTTGGTTAGTAGTATAGGGTGGCACTATGGGAGTGCCACCCTATACTACTTTGGTTCAATTTTCAACGGGGACTAAAAGGAAATAATTTGCTCCCTTGTGAGCAAATGCTTTCCTTTTAAAGAAGACCTCTTTTCAGATGGGGATTATTGTGCAGAAGTTACAAAGGTTCTCTCCCTTGTTAATTAGCTGAAGATCTGCCAAGCGTATCAAATCCTCTTAACCCTTGTCATGCTGAATAAATTAAGATGTCACGCCTACTTCTAACTTCCCAGCCAATCAGATTACTTGATCCGGGGTTTTGATAGAAATTCACATATTTAATGACAAACAGTGCAGATCCAGATCAGTTGGCGTCAGAAGCCAACTGATCTGGATCTACACTGTTTGTCAAGACAGGGTATGTCGTGTTCAGCAAGAGAAGGGTTAAAAGCACCAGACTCATCTGCTGTTACCATTTTACCTCGTTTTCTTTCTTTTTTTTTTTTTTTTTTTTTTCCCGAATCAAAACGACTGACCACCAGGAATTTTTAGACTGGCGCAAAAGCTAAGAATCCTTTCATAGCCCAGTGCTCGCTGAAATTTTGGATTTCCGCACTGAATTTAAATGCGGGAGGTAAACATTTTCAATGAGTTCCACATTTAATATGAAAATGATCATTGTCAGAGTTACTACGTTGCTCTTTGAGAAAAGTTCCCTTTATATAGCAATTTTCCACAAACTGATTGTGTGAGCTGTACCTATAAATTAGATGAGAAAGGGTTTAACACTTAAAGCGCCAAAGACAAATGCAGCAGACGACATATCCTGATTTTTCTTCAGCGACAATAAGACTTGGCATTTCATGTGAATTGTCTCCCATGCCTAATTTTCTCTGAGAAAAAAAAAATAGAATTTCGTATGCTTTATTGTGTAAAGGTTTTAGGTCCCAGTCGACCCAAGAGGGTCATGTCGAGTCGGGTCAGTTTACCTAAGCACACTTTTACTGGGCAGGCTTAGTCCTCTAAGCGGTTAACCAGTATTGTGCACTTTCTTTCGCAAGAAATTGACAACTGCCCCTCTTAATTCAGCGGAAGGGAGAGAATGACCGTAGAAAATAGTCTTTGGTGTTTTGAGTTATATTCCTCAAACATAGACATTTTCTTATCCAAGAAAGGCTTAAAAGATATATATGGTATAAATACAATCATACAATGAGGCATCTGGCAGTCTGTAAATTTCAGTTAGTCTCTCGTTCTTGAAATGATAGGACCTTTATCGTATCTCTGAATTAATGTTACCTACATTAATTCAGAGATTGAATAAAAAATTCATTTCATTTTTGATTCACTTCAAAAACTAGAGACTAACTGAAACTACAGGCTGTCAGATGTCACATTTTATGATCTTAACTATATATCAATTTACTAAACCTTTCCTGGATAAAAATGTCTATTTTTGAGGAATATGGAGCCTTTGAGCATTGCAGATGTACATTCATCATTGAGCTTTAAAGAAGGGGTAAACCCTTAATGCGGCAATGACAACTGCAGCAGACGACACTTTTATTTATTTATTTTTTTTTTCTTACAAAATAAGTCTTGACATTTCATGTGAATCGTTTGCCAAGGAAATTTTAATGCTTATTTTCTAAGATTTTTTTTTTTTTTTTTTGTTGATTTAGAATGTCGTCCGCTGCAAATTTTGCTTGGTGCTTTAAGGGTTAAAATACCCATTGCAACCCTTATCTGGAGTACTGAGGCAGCACTGAGTCCGAGTCCCCGGGATCCGAGTGATCAGGTATGGCCATTTTCCCAGGCAATTAAATTTTAGGAATAGAAACCACGATAGCCGGGTAGCTTCGTCGCGATGTTTGTTACTAAGTGCCCGTTGGGATGTCCGAGGTTGTACATCCCTTCGGGAGCTGACTGCTGAGGGACCCTATACTCGCACGGGACAAAATCAATCAGTGTATACATGTATATGTGTGCGGTCTGATCACGGCGTTCACTGTTCGCATATAAGCTGAGCTTAATGAGGCTATTTTGAAGCTATAAATAGCTTGTTTTTGTTCAGTTGATCTATCAACGCCATGATTTTCACCTTTAGAGCGCTCAGCAAAATTGTAACAGACGACATTGTTCCTTTTTTGTTTCGTTTTTTTTTTTTTTTTTTTTTTTTTTTTTTTTCATTTTTTGGCATTTAATGTGAATCGTCTGCTTGAACACTGGTTCTAGCCTTATTTTCTCTGAAAAAAAAATCATTATAAAGAAAAACAAAATGTCTGCGTCAGTTGTGATTACATGCAGCACTTTAACTGTAAACAAAGACGCCTGGTCTGCACGATCGCACGATATCCGATAACGGTTAGGCAAAAGTAGAGATTTTCTCAAACTAACAAAATTCGCCTACCCAACCAAATAAAGGCCCTAAAGATGAAGACAGAGAGCCAACAACTCTCTTCATTCGCTCCATAATATCTCAAAACTTCCTGTTTATGCTATTCACTGAATCTCGGCTAAAAATAGCTTGATTATGTACTTTCAGTTTGTGTATGTATTTCTCGGAATAACAGTCATGGGCCAAGGTTAGCTTTTGAAAATCGAGGGCATATAATACTCCATTTATCTATCTATTTGTTTATTTATTTATTTATTTATTTTACTGTACTGGGGTTTAACGACACGTCGATTCTTGTGGGTCATTTTGTGTCGTCTCCCAGAGAAAAGGAGAAGAGACAGAAGCTCGGACAGAACTGAGATAGTAGAAGAGGGTAGAAGAGATGAAAGAGACGGACAAGGGAGAAAGAGGTAAATGAATGAAAGTGTAGAAATAGAAGAAATAACAACACTACACCATTACCTGGTGCAAGGACAGCAGGCCTTGCCCAAATGTAAGCTAACATCAGTTGAACGCCCCGGTGACGGAAGATAAACGACACGTTCGCCTCACCCAACCACCCTACCCCGGACACCACATTCATGCGGTTTAAAATGGAAAAAAATTAACTCTGTCCATCTTTGAGTTTTTTTGTTTGTTTTTTTTTTTTTTTTGTTGTTGTTTTTTTTTGTGTGTGTTTTTTTTTTGCTTTTGTGTGTTAAAAATCGCTCAAATAACTGATTTGAATGGATTAATATTGGCTACAATAATGTATTTAAAAGTTGCGATTTGACTTTAATACTTTAGAAAGTTGGTGAAGAAATATTCAACATATATAGGTCCACATGCAGGGACTAGTACCAAAACCTATTTGACAATCTATAGGGTCCTAATGAATGTATTTGTATAAATGGTTTAATTTGATACTGGTTCCTGTTTAAAGATCTACAAGCAACGGTGATACGAAAAAAAGATTACTTACCACATCTTCTTCCATCATAAATGATTAAAATAAATTTATTATAGATATATACCACAACATATCGGATGTAAATAAATTTTGTGGATCCAAGAGATTACATTTAGTATATAAACGCAGTTCAATCTATTTTTAGCAAATGGTCGGGTTTTCCGCGAAGGTAAAATATGCATGGTTCCCTTCTACTATTGCCTTGGAATAGCAGAACGGGGAACGATCCTCTCTTACTTTCATTTTTCCGAAAACGAACTGGCTTTTCCATTTGTTTGTTTGTATTGTTGTTGAAGCTCATTCCTATTTTTCGAGAACCAAACTAGGTTGAGTATAAATGTCACACAGTATATTTTATTCGCCCTAGGTTGGTTTTCGAAAAATAATATGAGCCTTAACTTCAACAAAAAACAAACACATAATTATATTAACCTTTACCATCTCTGGGCGCATTCAGCAGACGACAAATTAATGAAATTGATGATATTCTTATCATACTCAGGAAATAGGCTTTGGTATTTCATGCAAATTGTCCCCTAATTTCGAGAACCAAAACTAGGTTGAGTATAAATGTCACACAGTACATTTTATTCGCCCTAGGTTGGTTTTCGAAAACTAATATGAGCCTTAACTTCAACAAAAAACAAACACATAATTATATTAACCTTTACCACTCTCTGGGCGCATTCAGCAGACGACAAATTAATGAAATTGATGATATTCTTATCATACTCAGGAAATAGGCTTTGGTATTTCATGCAAATTGTCCCCTAATTTCTGGGGAAAAAAGAGGGAAAAAAATGTTTCAAATTGCCGTCTGCTGAAATTTTACTAGCATGCTACACATTAAATAGTCATTAATTCAGATAGCCGACTCTCACTCGTATATAAAACACAAATGACCTTGTTGCTAATCCCAGGGACCAGTACCTCACAGCCCAGGAGACAAACCAGAACCTCCCACCCGATTGCATACAGACAGACATTAACATCCACAGATGATCATAAATATTCTTTTTTACCCCGAACTATTGTACGTTGGAATTCCCTCCCCTTAGTAATAGTCACCCTGCTCAACGTCGATGAGCTCAACAGGGCAGTCAGCCAGATAAACCACTTCTCGCCTAAATCAACCATCGCCTTGCTTCAATCATCCAAAGAACATCGAAATGTCATTAAACTAAGGCGACGTCCAAACGACGTTGTTTCAACGTTTTATGCCTTCCGGTGACCAAAAGTACACAATATTCTAACATCAACGAAATTAATCCGAGCCTACTCTGACGTTGAAAAAGCCTTTTTATATATAATATATTATGTCGAGACGAAGAACACAGCCTACCGAAATAAAATCAACGGTGCTCGTAGTCTGGCCAGCGCCTGCTTTTCGTGAAGATCACGTCCCTTACATAAAGGTAGTCGCCTCAAAAAAGAAAGACTTTGCTCCATAGGGAAGCAACTCGAATTCTTACTTTTAGTGTAACCCGTTGCAGAAGGGAGGCAACAATTGACAGGTGCCTCCCCTGTATTCATTCCAAGCCTGGATATGATAGACTTTGCTGTCAACGAAGCCGTGTTCAGCCTGCTCGACTGCATAAGCTAAACATCCCCGCAGGCTATTCTAGACTTTACAGTGAAGCCTGTGTAAGAGAGCCACTTTTGAGACTTACTTTAAACAGTGGTTCATTTGAAAAAAGGGTCTTTCTTATAAAGGTACATGTCATGTAATTTTTGCTAGCAAAATTACATGACATGTACCTTTATAAGACAGCCACCTTTCCTCATCAGCCACTAAAATCAATTTCTAAGGTGGGTTTCTTACACAGGTTTCACTGTCCATGTGCGCATGCATGCTGAGACTCCTTCAATAGTTTCTCAAGTAAAGAGAGATTTGTCATCACGAAAACACGCCTATAAAATTTTGACCCCCTTAAACCCCACTGTTATATGGTAAAACTGGGGTTTACAGGAGTATACATTATTTTTCTTATTTTGCTAAAAGCATAGATTGTGGGCAATCGCTAGAGGTGGTTCTAGTGAGTACCCACAATCTATGGTTAGAGCAGAAATATGAAAAATATCAGAATTATTTTACCTGAAAATTTTCCGTTCTTGGTTGTAAAATTTTCAGTTTATCTGAAAAGGCACGTTTTCGTAATGCATGCCTGTCCTATAATATGAACAAGTCTATTTTACTAAATTTGTCTAAAAACTGGATAAGTGGCCTCACAGTGTAGGCCCTGGTCAGACGTCGCGTTCTGTGGCGTCTGATCTTGGCTTTCACTGTTTATTCAGCCCTGTCTGCCCTAATACATACGAGGGGAGTTCAATGAGTTCGTAGAACTCAGTATTTTTCTATACAATTCAAGATTTTTTTTTTTCATTTTTGTGCAGTGTAAACCTTTGTCAGTTGAATGATAACAGCCATTCAGTCAACACGTACATTTTTTGCTCTTACTTTTTGTTTGAAAACCTATACACATAGGCAAAAATGGAAAGTCAGAATATTGAGTTCAGAGCAGTCATAAAGTTCCTCACTATGGAGGGTGCAGAGGCCAAAGAAATCCATCGGTGCATGGCTGATGTGTATGGTGATAGTAGCCCAAAGTATTCCACAGTGGCAAAGTGGTCAGCAGAATTTAAAAGTGGGCGAGACTCCTTAGAAGATGACCCAAGGCCAGGTCGCCCTGCTGATGTCATCAGCCAGGAGATGATCGACCGTGTTGAGAGACTTGTGCTAAACAATCGCCGAATCAAAGTTGCCGAACTTGCTTCAGAATGTGGTATTTCTAACGGAAGTGTTTACACTATAATCCATTAACATTTAGACATGTCAAAAGTATCTGCCAGGTGGGTACCCAGAAACCTGAACATGCAAGATCGTCAGCAAAGGGTGGAGTCAAGTCAAGAACTTCTGGAAGTGTACAATGCCAATCAAAAAGACTTTCACACTCGTCTTGTAACAGGAGATGAAACTTGGCTTCACCACTGGGACCCAGATACTAAAAAAGAGTCCATGCAATGGAAGCGCCCCTGGCTCATCCCCACCTAAGAAATTTCATACCCAACCATCAGCCAGCAAGGTAATGGCCACGGTGTTTTGGGACTCCAATGGGATTATTAATAGATTACAAGCCTGCTGGTACTTCAGTTACAGAAGAATACTATGCCAATGTCATTAAACAATTAAGGGTTGCTATTAAAGAAAAACGAAAGGGAAAGCTAGCTGCTGGTGTCCTTCTTTTGCATGATAATGCACCTGTGCACAAGTCCAGAGTTGCACAAGCGGCTATTTGTGAGTGCAAGTTCGAGCAGTTAAATCACCCGCCATACAGTCCAGACCTGGCCCCAAGTGATTATTATCTGTTTCGAAATTTGAAGTCCCACTTGCGTGGAACGAGATTTCGGGACGTTGATGAGCTCAAGGCTGCTACAGAGGCTTGGTTTGAGGACCAAATAGACGACTTTTATTTCAAAGGCATCGACTGCTTAAAAGAAAAGTGGGCCAAATGCATTAAAGTAAAGGGGGATTATATATTGAAAAATAATGTTGAAACCATCTTCCAATCTGTGAGTTAAACCCCGAGTTCTACGAACTTATTGAACTCCCCTCGAGATACTCAACCCTGGTTAAACGTGTACATAAAATAGATTAGAAATAGTACATGATTTTATTTGATTGTATTTAAACAATGGTTTATCAACATTAGATCAGCCACAACGTCAAAAACATACCTTGGGACATCGTCAGAAAAAAAATACCTTAGAACATATGTGCCCTAGCAAAGATTATGTTCAGCATGCGCATTTGCACATTCGGATCAGAATCTTCCACGGGTTCATTTAAACAAGAGGCCCATGGGCGACAATTCGCTCACCTGATAAAAACAGCTATTACGTATTTGCAAATGCCATGCAACATTCTTCCAGTATTGCCACAGCAACTGGGACACAAAGTTGACCATACCATAAAAAGGTTAACGGTCATCCTGATAGACCTTGAGTCCCCAGTGCTGTATACCGATTAAACTCAAAGTTTTCTTGGTACTGGAGAATAAGATTTTTAAGTCTTTTTACCATATATGGGCATGGCAGCCATCTTGTTCAATGGTGCAAAACCATTTGAACAAATTGTCAACATCCCTTCTATAGAAATCTGAAGAAAATGGGTCAAGCGTTTTCAGAGAAGAAGACGTTTAAAGATTTCATTATTTTATACCTGTATAGAGCCCAGAGGGCAAGGGTAACCTGAGGGAGTTTGGGGGGGGGGGGGGGGGCAAAATATTTATCTTAACTAAAAGGTTTTACTACTTTAATCATACATTGTCAGTTTTAGCCATTAGTCTTAAATACATATTGAAAAAACAATGATTTTTCAACTTTTCCCGCCATACAAATCCATAGAGACGCAAATTTGACCTTGCCGTAAAAGGTCAACGGTCAACCTACGATCATCGTTTGAATAAATTTGGTAGAGCATGAGCCAGCGATGCTATATACCAAGATTAAGCCCAAAGTTTTCTTGGTTCTGGAGAAGAAGATTTTTTTTTTATTTTTTCACCCTTTATGGACATGGCGGCCATCTTCTTCAATGGCGCGGAACCATTTGAACAAATTCAACAGAAGGCCCCATGTGAAATCTGGTGAAAATTGCTCAAGCAATTTCAGAGAAGAACACATTTAAAAATTACACAATTTATACATATATAGCCCAGTGGCAAGGGCAGATAACCCTCAGTAAGTTTCAGCCATTAGTCTTTAATTAATACATTTTGAGAAAATGACTTTTCAACATTTTTCCCCATACAAATGCATGGGGATGCAAATTGCCCTTGCCATAAAACGGTCAAAGATCAACCTACGATCACCATTTGAACAAACTTGGTAGACTTTGAGTCCTCAATTCTGTACACCGAGATTCAGCCCCAAAGCTTTTAGATTTTAAGTGATTTTTTTTTTTTTTTTTTTTTTTTTTTGTTGTCTTTTTTTTTTTTTTTTTATCATAGCCTATATAGGCATGGCGGCCCTCTTGTTCAATGGCGAGGAACCATTTGAACAAATTGGCAATACCCTTTCAACAGAAGATCTCATTTGAAATCTGGTGAAAACTGCTCAAGCGGTTTCAGAGAAGATGACGTTTAAAAATTACATAATTTTATACATGTATATAACCTTGGGGCTAGGGCAGATAACCCCCAGGGGACAAAATTTTGATTTTAACTAAAATGTTTTATTAATTTAATCACTCGCTGTAAGTTTCAATGGACGGACGATGGACGGCAAGTGATCACAATAGCTCATCCTGAGAAAAGGAAGCAAACTTTCTTCATGCAAACAATGAACAGATAGATAGATAGATAGATAGATAGATAGATAGATAGATAGATAGATAGATGACGGGGTGGGTGGACGGACGGACGGACGGATGGATGGGTGTGTGGTAGGGTGGATGGATGGATGGATGGATGGGTGGGTGGGTGGATTGATGGGGGACGGACGGACGAACAGAGAGACAGAGAGACAGACAGACTTATAGATAGATCGATAGATAGATAGATAGAAAGTCTCGGCAGATTTTTCCCAATTTTGTACAAAAAAGACGACATTTTGTGACTTCCAGTTTGATTTCCTATATACCATGCACTTCGCCGGCCCCGGTGGTGGCTCAGTTGGATGCGTGTCCGACTGGTGATCAGGAGATTGCGGGTTCGACCCCCATCGGGTCGGCAGCATTCTTTCGTGAAGATCGATCAGGAAATATTTTTATGGTCATTCTCTCCCTTCCGCTAATTCAAAACGGGCAGATGTCAGTTCCTGGCGAAAGAATGTGCACAATACAGGTTAACCACTTAGAGGACTAAGCCTGCCCAGTAAAAGTGTGGTAAGGTAAACTGGCCGTGCTTGACATTGCCCTATGTGGTTGACTGGGCCGTAAAGCCTCAACACAACCCAATCCCCTTCCGGAAAAAGGGTCTTCTCTGCAACGGAGGAGGAAATTTTTTTCACTCAGAGGAAACCTCTTTCACAAAGCGAGACAAAACACTTTTTGACAGTAGCCTCCCTTCGAAGTGAATCTATGTCCCTTGACCCATTAATGCCAAGCGTCCGATAAAAGGGACATTGGCAGACAGTAAAGACCCAGATCAGACGCCGAAGAGCGCGGCGTCTGATCAAGGTCTATGTTATTTGCATTAAATATTGGAATTTCTATAAAACACGGTAATAATTAAAAATAACCAGACACCCCTTCTACTGGAAACGGGCCATTTTAAACAGTTAAGATCTCGTAGGGGTGAAGGGAGGGGGTCACTTTCTATATGGAGCAGTTCAGGGATGTGCCACTGGAATAGGTATACTTTTCAAGCCTGAGATTATACGATAAGGTATCATTTTAGCACCAAATTATATCAATAGCCTTCATTTCTTAAGCAGCATTACATCAGCAGCCCATTGATATCCAATTTTGGCAGACAACTTACCTGACCATATACAGAATCAAAACAAGAGGCAAAATGCTCATATGTTTTGCATATAATTTTGCAGTAAGTTATCTGTTTTGGTTCAACTAGTGTTTATAAAATTCTTCTATTATATGAATAGGGTATCTTTTTACATGCAAATTATATGAATAGATATGTTTTGTTAGTCTGGAAATTATATGAATAGGGGGATGTATTCAAAATTCCTGTGGCACACCCCGCCCAGTTTTTTTTACGAAGACGACAAATATGATTTATTGTCTGCTGAATATGTCCAGAGGGCATTTGGCAAATAGTGTAGACCCAGATCAGATATCACAGAACGCAGGGTCTACATTTACATTTAATACAGGGAATTTTATAAACAATGGAAATAATAATCAAAGCACTGAGAGTGCTGATGGTGCGGTTGCCTGAACTGTTGAACTGATTGGGAGTTTCGTTGAAATAAATAAAACAGCAAAACCAAAAAGCAAAAAAAAAAAAAAAAAAAAAAAAAAAAAAAAATGCAACCCGTTTGGGGTTTTACCTATTTAATGCAAGTATCTGCCTTTCAAATACAGATATATCTTTTAATAAATACAGATATCTGTAATTTTTGGAATTACATGTATGCAGATATCTGTAATTGAAACAGAGATACATCTAACTGAAATGCGGCTGCTGGTTTTTGAAACTCAGACATCTCTATTTTTATCATTATATAGATATCTGCATTTCAATTAGCGATATCTAAAGTCAAATACAGATATCCGCATTTCAATAAGACATATCTCTAATTAGCATCAATTCTGGATTTCTGCATTTAAAGTACATGTATTTCTAATTGAAATGCGTATATCTGTTTTTGACATGAAATATCTGGATTTCTAAATAAAACACATAAATCTGTATTTCAGTTAGAGATATCAGCATTTCAATTAGAGATGTCTGTAATTATTAGTGAACAGGAGATATCCATGTTCACTCCACTTATGGGAAACTGGTACCTCCCTCGCCGATTTTTACATGCGCATCGTTCACCGGTTACAAATACCAGTGTGACGGACGGTGCAGTTCGCCCCGTTACAGACGACACAAAAAATTAAAGATGCTCAAGATTTCATGTCATTATCTCTTTACAGTCAAACCCATCGCTATAAACATTCGCATATTTTTGGATACAAACAAGCATACAAAAACTTTATTCGCATATGCCGCCGTCTTTGTCGTGCCAAAATATAGCTTGAGAATAGCCCCTTCTCTGCCTTTTTCTGCAGTTAGTAGAACCGCGGCTAGTGTAATTGTATTTTTTTGTTTTGTTTTGCTTTTCAGAGATTACAGTAGAGCGAGGGATTCGCACCGATTTCTGATGGCCTCTCACAGTTTCATGTACTGGATAGGGGCGTGCTTCAGCAAAAAAAAAAAAAAAAAAAAAAAAAAGAAATAGGTTTCCCGCAATTTTCTGCGCGATTTTCATTTTTTTTTTTTTTTTTTTTTTTTTTTTTTTGACATAAAAGTATTTAAGAAGTTGACTTTCGTTAATTTTTCTCTGACATGAAAGCAAGGCATCAAATATTGATAAAAAATATCAATGATATTACTAAAACTAATGTGATAACCCTTCTATCGGAAATGGACCAGTCCAAAGTGTTGTGGTAGAAGAGTCCTCATGGCATAAATTGTTTAAATCGAACCACTTGCTGATATCCCGGTTCCGCTCCGATTTTTTCGGCTGCTGCAAAATATGCCATATCACAAGACAACGCATCTTCGCAACTGAAGAGTTGTGTATGTGTTTTATTATTATTATTATTATTATTATTATTATTATTATTTATAAAAAAAAAAAGCATGAATTAATACAAACAGTGCACATCTTGATCTAATGCCGCATTTTGCCAATGTCCCATTTATGTGACTCTAGATATAAATGGTTTAATCCACAGTTTCTTTGTAATAGCTTCCATTTAGACTTTGTGGGGCCTGTTTGAGTTGAAGGGCTGAATAACTAATGTAGTTAATTGATTTCGTTGTAACGGTAATTCTTGACATTATCAAAAAAAACTGTGATACAGTTTTGTACACTAAAACCTCTTCAGTATCATGAACTTAATGCAAAAAAGTGTACACCCTGATTAAATGCTGCCTTTTGCCAATGTACCTTTCATATGACTCTAGATATAAATGGTTTAATCCACAGTTTCTTTGTAACTGCTTCCATTCAGAATTTGTGGGGCCTGTTTGAGTTGAAGGGCTGAACAACTGTGGTTAATTGATTTGGTTGTAATAGTAATTCTTGACATTTTCTTAAAACTGTGATAAAGTTTTGTTCACTAAAATCTCTTCAGTATTTCCCAAAAGTTTGGGCTCTATTGGGGGCTATAGCTTTGATTCTGCACCAAAATAATGTTGACAGGGCTAAATCTGCATATTTTGCTTATCAGATTTTGCTTACTAGATTTAGATAAAATCTAATTTACACTTCTCTGAACACGACATGCCCTGTATTAGCAAACAGTGTAGATCCAGATCAGTTTGCTTCTGAAGAATTTGCACTGTTTGTCATTAAATATGTGAATTTCTATCAAAAATCAGGATCAAGTAATCTGATTGGCTGGAAATTAAAAGTAGGCGTGGCATCTTAATTTATTCAGCATGACATGGGTTAAGTAACTTAAAATTATACAACCCCAGCTGAAAAATGATATATGACATCATTACTTTACTCCTCAGGAAATGGCTGCAAAAAGGACATAAACCCTTGCCTTGCTGAATAAATTAAGAGGCCACGCCCACTTCTAATTTCCAGCCAGCCAGATTACTTGATCCGAGTTTTTGATAGAAATTCACATATTTAATGTCAAACAGTGCAGATCCAGATCAGTTGGCTTCTTCAGCAAGAGACGGGCTAACATGATTGGAGTTAATTGTGTCAACTGTATCCTTGTTCACGATGTGCAGAGCTAGGTTCTAATCAAACTCGTGTAGCGCGGGTGAATAGCTAATCTGGGCTTTCATAATTAGCTCTGAAAACCCCTTTTTGTACGGTGCAGTTTACTTAGCTGTCAGTAGTTCGGTCATTTGAACCATCTCTGTCCTGTAAACCAAAAGAAAGACTAGATCCATTTGAGACCAGCAGCCTCATCAGGATCTAGACTGTTTGCCGTTCTGACATTGTTTTTGTGACATCACATTTGCAAAAATGGTCGAGTCCAAATTCAGAGAGGGAAGCAATAATAAATAAATAAATAAATAAATATATAAATAATTAAAAATAAAATAAATAAAAATAAATGAAATGATGATACGAAAGATATATGTTGTCCAGCATTTTTTTTTTTTTTTTTTTTTTTTTTTTTTTTTTTGGGAAACCAACCAACAATAAATAAACAAATCAGCTGCTTTCAAGTTTAAGTGTTTACCATAACTATATTTGCGATTTACTTATAATATAAATTAGGTAAATAACTAGTGAGCATTTATATGTACTTCCTTGTTAGTTCGAATTTGATATTTATGTACTTGTAACCATAAAACCGCCAATCACAACTGAAGCAGCGACATTTTTTTTTTTTTTTTTTTTTTTTTTCAGACGAAATAAGGCTTAATGTTTCATATCAATTTCGAATTGCATTTTCTGTGATAAAATATTTTCTTTTTATTATGTTATTAAAACATTTCATCCTTGCAGGCCAACATGAATACCTTTGCAAACAGTGTAAATCCAAATTAGAAGACTCGTTATGAGCCATCTCATCAGGTTCTACATTGTTTGCTATTATTTTTTATTTCAAGCAGACTCCCCTGCTTGCATAAGTGGACATGTCTAAATTTAATTACGGAAGTGTCCACTTCAGAAACTCATAAATACAAAGAGTATTTCCAGAAGCTTAAAAAGAAGAAGCCTACCTTTGGTCTCTCCATTTTATGTATAATTCATGCACATACAATGGTTGGAATTTAATTGTTTTCATTAGTATTATGAATCCAAAAATAATTGTTGCTTATAAACTGGAATATTTCTTCTAACTGAACTGTACGTTGCTGTTTTGAAACTCTATATCACCTGATACATGTATTTATATCACCTGACAACGACCAACAAAATTACTTCTTCTTTTAGTTTTGATTTCTTGGAATATAATAATTACAAAAACAACAACAACAAAAAAAGACACTTACTATCTGGTGACAATGGAGAGCTTATAATAGGAGTCGCTACTTGAGAAACCGTACCTTCTACCATATGTGTCAAACGAAGACTCAAATCAGCGCAATCTGATCAGAGTCTTCTTTGTCCACATGGAGAAACTTTGCATCCTTGGCTATCCAAACTATACCAAGTGAAGTGATCACAGTTCGCGCATGCGCAGGCTGATCTGCATCCTCATTGTGCACAAGGTCTGAAGGTACATTTTCTTATGGTGGCTCACAATATCATGCAATTCCTCACAAACCGTTCTTACGACATGATAGCCGTAACAAAGGAATGAAGCATAGCTGAAAAAATATTCCGCCTTTCATGGGAATCGAACCCGGGTCCTCCCGGATAAAAATCCAATGCTCTAACCACTGAGCCAAAGAGTCGACTCCCTGACGCAGTTGTCAGAGATTGAATATATACTTAGAATCTATGCGTAATCTGCCAAGGCAGATAATCGAAGGAAGGAGTGCTCGGTCGTAACACCGTTGAAATATTTGGCATTTTTTTAACGTTCATTATTGCATAAAAACAGTGCCGCACGTTATTTAACAGCCGTGCATTAACCGGCGAAAAGCCGTGTATGAACAAGACAATGGGGTGAGCGCTGTTAATGCACGGCTACTCAACTTTCAGTATGCCTGTACCGGGGCCACAGAATTTCTGCCGTCACGAGATATGTTCTGCTCGGGCCTAGAACTAGCATAGTCCGTGGAAATTCGCGAGACATCGATGAAAAGACGAAACAAAATAGTGCAAGAAATAACACGAAATGTAGCAAATATTTTCAGTTTTTATGCAATAATAGCGATCGAACATAGTTTTTCAATGCATTAACATTCGCCAGATCCCTTCGGAGGTGTTGAAAACCGCGGCCTTCGGCCTCGGTTTTCGACACCACTCACGGGACCTGGCGAATGTTGATGCATGAAAAACCATGTTTGATCCCCATATAATAGAGACATCTGTAATATAATTTATTGTCTACAATCTTAGGGTTTGATATTGCCCCGGTAGCACTTTATGAAAGTTTATGGAATGGTCCAATGCTGTTTTTTTTCCATGGACTACTAAATGCCTATTAAAACCAAGTATTAGCTTTCAGAAAAAGCTTGGTCTACGCTTAGAATTCATGTTTTTCGAAATCTAATACTTGTTGTATCTCTAAATCGAATTACAAATAGTTTTCAAATGTCTAGGAGAAGTCGCAGTCACAGAACATAGCCTGCCGATGACACCACTCACTAACCATGACAGACAGAACACAAGCCACAAACCAAAGCAAGATAACCAGCTTTCTCTTCACTAACGAGGTGATCACAATGGTAGACGGGATCCATCAAAATCATCAAAAGACAACGAACTGGACAAAACAAAAAAGACCCCGCAGCGAGCAGCCATAAGGCCACATAAAGAGCAAACAACACCAGGGCCCAGTTGTTCAAAGCGTAGTTAGCTTAACGAGCTCGTTAAGGGTCATTTCGTTAACTGTTTTAGCGGATTCAATATACAATATTCTGATTTTTTTTTTTTTTTTTTTTTTGCTGAAAAATGTGAGTGCAATTTTTTCAGCAAAAAATTTCAGCATATTTGCGTATCACTCGGTGTAAATTTTAACGAATCGTTAACTAACGACGTCGTTAGCTTTGAACAACTGGGCCCAGAACTTAGAACAGTCTGTAGTAAAACCTAGCGTGGGGTTTAAATTGATTTAAAACATCATGTTTGTCGTAAAGCTTGTCCCGCCCCCCTCCCCCCCACCCACGAAAAAAAAAAAAATACCCGACAGTAGATTCGTTTTTACTTTAATGGCATTGAACTGATGCACAGCAGAAATAGAGCTGCTAAAACTAAATAAAACCAACCATCAGTTCAAAAGAGGGTTCTAGCCCCGATTCTTACAATACCCAAAAATAAACCGAGAATTTTTGAAAGACCCGAAAATAGTCGGTTTTGAAAGTGACCCAAAAGAAATATCTGCAAATGGCAAATACCACCCCACCCACTCACTCCTCTCCACACCTCCTCCCCCCCACCCCCTCCGCCCCACCCCCCCCCCCCCGCCCCCTCCCCCTCAAAAAGAAAAAAAAATAGCCACTTTTTCCCCCAAACCAAAAATAATAATAGTAAAACTCAAAATTCTAAACCCAAAAAATAGTCCTAGCCTATGTCGCCTATGTAGCAGGCAAACCAAGGAAAGCAAAAACTATTTTCTATTAATAATAAACTGTCTACTATAGAAGTTATATAGGGCAGACCCATTTTTGCCCGTAAAATTAATTGTAGGGTAAAATATAAGAAAACAAAGCACTAGCTGAAATAGAAAAAAAGGGGTTCCTGATAAGATATTTTAATCACAAATCAAATAAACACCTCTCCAATGAATTTCGAAAGCACGTTCTTTTATTTCTAGATTTAAACTTTTTACGTTTAGCCCATTTATACCTAGCGTCCCAAAAAATGGACAACAGTGACGACACAGATCAGATGCCGCGGCACGCGACGTCTGATCAGGGTCTACACTGCGCTTAGGAGAGGAATCGCTATGAAATATGGTAACAATATTTAACTAACCAGACACCGCTTATACTGAAATGAACCGGCCCAAAGAGTTAATGTAGAAGAGTCCACTTGGCATAAATTGGTTAAGGCGAATGAATACGCATTGAAAACGTAACTTCTGACCCGTGAGGCAAACGAAGACTGAATTCATCCTAAGCATCCGCGCAGTCTAATCAGAGTCTTTGTTATCCGTATGAAGAAACTTAATTTGCATTCTTGTCTATACAAAATGCGCCCTGTGAAGATTCTGATTAGAATGCGCAAATGCACATTCAGATCAGAATCCTCGCTGGGCGCACATATCTGATGGTACGTTTTCTGAAGTTACGGCTCATTTTGCTGAAAGCAAAAAATGAGTTAGACTGGTTCTCAAATAGATGGATCGAAAAAAAAAGCTCGTGAACTAAGCTAGAAAGTGGCGTAGAAATCTATGGTGGCATATTTCTGCCACGAGATAGCTAGATAGCTATCGCAATAATATTCTTAATTTTCCAGAAAATAAAAAAAAAATCCTGCAAACATTATCGCAATAACTTGAATTATCTAGATATGTTTTTTTAATTTCCAGAAAATATTTTAACGCAAAATTTCGTGATAATGCTCGTAACTGACATAAGTCACCGCGTCTAACCGTAACGCCGGGTAACCGGTCGTAACGCCGGATTTTGGGTCAAATAACGCCGGATTACGGTATTTTTCGTAGGATTCGCCGCCATTTTAAGAACCGTGTTTGACGGTGGGTAGACAAAAACATTTATCTTAAATATTAGGATAGTTTCATCGAACATGAAAAGTAGCCTATCCGGATCTACATACATTCTTCTAACTGCTAAATCTTCAATTGATACATATACTTTGCCGAAATTATCAAACACTCAAAGAGAAAATGGTTGTGCAGGTTCGGCCATAGATACAAAAGCATTCTTACCGGAGGGGATCGTCCTTTTTTCATTTTCTTAAATTTCCTGACCAGCTGATGGATGAAAATGCATTTGAAATTTACCTTGTATCATAATCTGGCCATTGCCCAAATTTTTTTAACCGACGAAACAAAGACTGAGGCACACTCGACAAAAATTAAGGTAACGCCGGATAAAACGGTATCTTCTTGATCTGCAATTGGCCAGTATTCTCGCAGACAAACACACTTCTGACGGTAAAACTTTAGCTACACAGTCCAATACCAATTAATCAACACTATAAGTTGTCTTAGTTTTGGTATATGAAGTATCTGAATGCATTAATCACATACAAGATCAAGCACCTCAATATACTTCAAAAAGTATTTATATTTACGTACTTTCATCTATAACTTTTATCCAGTATTCTCGCACACAAACACACTTGAGAGCATCTATTCAAAAAGCTGTAACAATTAGAGTGTGCAAAGAAGAGTTGAAAGTAATCGTTAAAATTGAATAACTTGTTCAAGTAGTTTTCAGACTCCCTCTTGATTCCTTTAGAAAATGGGGTAATCATATCGTTTACTTAATTTTTTTTATTATCCCGCCCTGAATGTGATTCTATTACATTTTCCCTTTCATTTTAAGAAGACTCATTTAGATATGGTTATCATTGTATGGAAAGACATGAATAAGGCATGAGGTTTCGAAGCGCTATTGCACAGTTTTTGTGTCAGCGATGTGCACGCAGAACGTGTGTTTGTTTATGGATGACAGGCTTTGCTGGTGACAAATAATGTACAAAAGTAAGTTCTAGTAGACAAGGGAGGTAATCTAAAATCTGAACAAAACTTTATTTGTCAAAATCTTTGCAGCACATTTTTGACTAAAGTAATACTTAATAGGACTTAAAAAGTATTTGTAGGAGGATGATTCATAGCATGGTAATGCATATAAAACCTCGTTTTCGAAAGATGTATGGTGGACCCCCGTGGCCTAGTGGATAAGAGAGCTGACTCTTAATCCATTAGGTTTCTCACCGCTGTGGCTCGAGCCTCGCTCGGGTCACATATGGGAAAGCCCAGATCTGCTTACGGATGGTCAGGTGGTTTTTCCTCAGGTTCTCCGGTTTTTACGCCCACCTTTGATGAACGATCGTCGCGATATAAGTGAAATATTCTTGAAAGGGCCGTAAAACCCAAATTAAAAAGACATAGTAAGGAGAGTAGATCAATTGCTAACGCTTAGCACCCAGGGTAAAATTTTCAGCAGATGACATTGAAATATTCTGCGCAAAGTAAGAATCGGTACAATTCCGGAATTGTCTTGTGCAATGTAAGAATTCTCATTTTGCCGGCCGTAGTAGGAATTCTTTCGGAATTATTCCTGCGCAAAGTAGGAATCGGGACAAAGTGAGAATATCTGCCATTGTGACATGTACTTGTAATTAGTTTTTCTTATAGCAGTAAATCATACTTTTGTAAACCTCTTTCGCATTTGAAAATACAATAAAATGATTAGATTAGATGTTTCCTTTGGACATATATCCATTCTCCTGCATTCTTTGTTTTGTTTTGAGATAGAATTGCCGACCTGTCCACAATTGTGAAATGGAAGACAAATCAGTGTATTCTGTCGTTTTCAGCTATGTTTTCCAATCAGGGTGTTTGGACATCTTCGTAGCTTACTTTTCCGCTTAGTGCCATTAGAAGGTTATGGCCCAGTTTATGACTGTGGCTCTTCCTGTGCATCATCTTTGTGTGATTACCAATCAAAACGTATGTACGTATTCAATATCATGCAGTCAGCATAACGTTAACACGCCTATTCAAAAGATTATGTCTGCTCAAAACGTAATTACGGGTAACCTTTAGAACTGCCTCATTGTCAAAGCGTTTCTAAGATTATCCCAAATTTATAACAAACATAGATTGCGGGTACTCAAGGAGGCGGTTTATTACGAGTGCCCACAAACTATGTTTTAGAGGAGAAAAGAAATAAAACAAGAGACCCACGGGTCACGGCTCGCTCATCTGAGTGACATAGCTATTGCAGATATGCAGATATGCAGATGTTATGCAACTGGCATTTTCTTTCAATCCTATTATCTCAAGTAATGAAAAGATCATCATTTGAGCAGTTCTTAGTAATGAAGAAGAATATATGGGCCTGACAGTCAATGGACCGTGATCATTTGAATAAACTGTCAATCACATTTCAACAGTAGGATCAATGTGAAATTTGGTGGAAATTCGCTAAGTGGTTTCCGAAGAATCATGATTTTATACATGTAAACAGCACAGTGGCAGGGAAATATAATAAACACAAACAAGATGACGGTCATCTTAAATTTCCAATCTCAGAACGATTTTAGCTACTGTTGATCTACAAGTCACTTTGATACTGCCAATATAAAAGAATATGGCCCATACAAATGCATGGGGAAGCAAATTTCACTTTGGAAGTAAAAACGTCAAACGTCAACATAGAACCATCATTTTAGCAACTTTGGTAGATCTCCTGTCCCCATAATTTGTGCAAAGAATAGGGCTCAGGGCTTATTTGGTTCTGGAGAAGGAAGATTTTTAAAGGTTATTACCATATATGGGCATGGCAGCCATTTTGATCAATGGACCATACCCATTTTAGCAATCTTTCACTCTCCTGCCCAAGGATTTGAGCAACACTGGCCCAGAGGCTTCACGGGAGAAGTCGTTTGAAATTATCAACATTTTTTTTCTATATAAACGCATGGGTCCCATACAAATGCATACAGAAGCAAATTTGACCTCGCTGTAAAAAGGCCAAATGTCAATGTATGACCATTAGCAATTTTGGTAGACCGCCCGTCCCCAATGATTTATGCAAAGATTCAGCCACAAGGCATCCTCGGTTCAGCAGTAGAATATTTTTAAAGGTTTTTACCATATATGGGCATGGCGGCCATCTTGGTCAATGGACGGCAACCATTTTTGCAGTCTTTCATTTCCCTGCCCCAGGGAGGCACTAAATGAAATTTGAGCAACATTGGCTTAGAGGCTCCAGTGGAGAAGTCATTTGAAATTCTCAACATTTTTCCCATACAAATGCATAAGGAAGCAAACTTGACCTTACCGTAAAATGGTCAAATGTCAATGTACGACCATTATTTTAGCAATTTTGGTAGACCTCCTGTTCCCAATGATATATGCAAAGATTCAGCCACAAGGAATCCTCGGTTTTGGAGAAGAAGATTTTAAAATGTTTTTTCCCATACAAATGCATAGGGAAGCAAACTTGGCCTTGCCGTAAAAAGGTCAAATGTCCATGTACGACCATTAATTCAGCAATTTTAATAGACCTTACGTCTCTGATGATTTATGCAAAGATTCAGCCCCAAGGCATTCTCGGTTCTGGAGAAGAAGATTTTTAAAGGTTTTTAATTATATATGGGCATGGCGGCCAACTTGGTCAACGGACCGTAACCATTTTAGCAACGTTTCGTTCCCCCAACCTAAGAAGGCTCCATATGAAATTTGAGCAAAACTGGTTCAGGGGCTTCTGAGGAGAAGTCGTTTGAAAATGTCAACGGACGGACGCACGGACGGACGGACGACGGACGAAAAGTGATCACTATAGCTCATCTTGAGCAAAGCTCAGGTGAGCTAAATATGTTTACCCCTGTCAACCCATTTTTTCTCTACATGACGTTGGGTTTGCCGGGGTCTTCAATGAATGGACTTGTTAACGTAATGGAACGCCTTGGTTAAACAAAGAAAGAAAGAATGAAAGAAGGAAAGAAAGTTAACAGAAAGGAAGAAGGAAGGAAGACAGGAAGGACATACCGCAAGTAGAAACTGGATTCTACCAGTACATAGTGGGAAGTTTATTCAGTCTAAAATGCGTTAAATCTATTTATTTTTTATCGTCGTCCATTCATGGAGATAAGATTCATATTATCCAACGCACAATGCTTAGTCATATTATCCAACGCAAGATGCGAAACTTTAAACGTTGAATTGCAGTAGACGACATTTTTTGTAATTTTCAGAGAAAATAAGACATTGTATTTTTTTTTCAAAGAACATTATTTCAAAGAAAAAAACATAACATTTCATGTGAAACATCTATCTAGCTGCAGAATCACATGAAATGACAAGTTCTTTTTTTTTTTTTTTTTTTTTTTTTTTTTTTTTCACTGAAAACTAACGATATCAAATTTAGAATGTTTTGCGCTTAAATGGTTAACTTTATTCTAAATTTTAAGTATTTTAACGCTTAGCATGCTGAGTAAAATTTCAGCAGACGGCATTTTGAAATTGTAGCAGACGACAGTTTGAAATTAACATTCTTATCTTGCTAAAACATTGGGTATGACATGCAAATTATCTTCTAGTCAAATGGCGGAAAACGTCAAAACTTATTTTGAAAAAATAATAAATAAAAAAAAACATAAAAAAAAAATAAAAAATAAATAAATAAACAAGAAAGACAAATTTGAATGAATTGTCGTTTTCTGGACAACAATAAGAATGTTTTAAATGTTGGTTACTAATTTTTTTTAACACGCATGTTTCTTATTTCTCTACGAATCCAAATGTTGTGGCTATTCATTAGACATGTCTCGTTGAGGCGCTTCTAATGAGAAGCCACAACATATGTTTCAATGGAGATATAGGAAAACTATCATATGGATACCCCACTTATCTGCAGCTGTGACTTTACACAATATCATTTGTGGGGTTTAGTTTTTCATCATTTCATCATTATTATTATTTTTATTATTATTATTTTTGTAGTTTATTAATATTTCAAAGAAATAAAAACAGAAATCAGACATATTTCAGATTTGCACAAATAAAATTTATTCCTTTCGTTCGTGGGGTTCAGTATTATTATTATTATTATTATTTTGTAGTTTATTAATATTTTAAAGAAATAAAAATAGACATCAGACAAATTTCAGGTTTGAACAACTAAATAAACAGAGCCTCCCTCTCTCCATGGATAAAAGTCATGTACGGGTTTATGCCTTTTATTACAGACAATCGTTTAATTATTTAACTTTACATCTTTGTTGTACATTTGTCACCATTTTATTTCTGGAAAAAAAGACAACTTTGGGCACTTTTCACATTTGTTTCAACTAAAACATTTTATATTGGTTAGGTACAAGCTGACATTTTTGCAAACCTACTGTGAAGACCCTGATCAGACGCCGCTAACTGCTGAGTCCGTTCTGAGTCTACATTGTTTGCTACGTCCAAAACTTGGACTCTATGCTGATATTGATTTGGTATAAATTGAAACTTCTACAAGCAAACGGTGGGGACGCTGATCAGACGCCGCTAACTATGAGTAACTCTGGGTCAACATTGTTTGCCTACGTTCATTGGACTCTAGCTTATATTGGTTAGGAACAAGATGAAATTTCTGCAAGCAAACTGTGGAGACCCGGATCAGACGCCGTTAACTTCGGCGTCTGCTCTGGGTCTACATTGTTTGTCTACGTCCAAAAATTAGACTCAAGCCTTATATTTGTTAGGAAAAAGTTGAAATTTCTGCAAACAGACTGTGAAAACCCTGATAAGACTCCGCTAACTGTGGCGTCCACTCTGGGTGTATATTGTTTGCCTACGTCCAAACATTTGACTCTTGGGCCGGCCTCGGTGGCTCAGTTGGATGCGCGTCCGAACGAAGGTCAGGAGGTTGCGGGTTCGACACCCCGCCGGGTCGGCAACATTGTTTCGTGGAGATTGCTAATGAAACATTTTTTACGGTCATTCTCTCCCTTCCGCTAATTTAAGAAGGGCAGTTGTCAGTTTCTGGCGAAAGAATGTGCACAATACTGGTTAACCGCTTAACCCTCATCAGAAACAATCAAACATATGACTCTTGGCTTATATTGGTAAGATTCAATTTGACATTTCTGCAAGCAAACTGTGGAGACCCTGATCAGACGCCGCTGTCTGTGGCGTCCGCTCTGTGTCTATATTGTTTGCCTGCGCCCAAATATTGGACTGTAAGCAACGTTGACATTTCAGCAAGCAAACTGTGGAGACCCTGATCAGACGCCGCTAATTGTTGGGTCCGCTCTGGGACTACACTATCTGCATACGTCGGAAAATTGGACTCTAGGCTTATATTGGTTAGGTGCAAGTTGATATTTCTGCAAGCAAACTGTGGAGACCCTGATCAGACATTGCTAACTGTGGCGTCCGCTCTGGGTCTACACCATTTGCTTACGGCCAAAAATTGGACTCTGTGCTTATATTGGTAGGTACAGGTTGATATTTCTGCAAGCAAACAATGGACCCTGATCAGACGCCGCTAATTGTTGCGTCCGCTCTGGGTCTACATTATTACATCCAAGAAATGGACTCTGTGCTTATATTGGTAAGGTACAAGTTGATATTTCTGCAAGAAAACTGTGGAGACCCTGATCAGACGTCGCTAACCGTGGCGTCCGCTCTGGGTCTACATAATTTACCAAAGGTTGGACTCTAGGCTTATATTGGTTAGGTACAAGTTGATATTTCTGCAAGCAAATTATGGAGATCCTGATCAGACGCCGCTAAGTGCGGCGTCCGTTCTCGGTTTACATTGTTTGCCAACGTCCAGAAATTGGGATTCTAGACTTATATTGGTTAGGTCAATAGATAATTATTAATATGTGTAGTTAATTAATTGATTAGCCGTAACATGGTTGATTTGTTTTTCTCGCGTCCTTGTTCTTTCCGAATTCTTAAATGGCATACAATTAAAGCAAAATAAAGCATTAATCGTGTCTCTGAAGTTTGCCGATCACTGAAATCCATCGATCTATCTATCTATCTATCTATCTATCTATCTATCTATCTATCTACGCAACAAAGAAAGAAAAAATGGAAAAAAAAATACATTCGTCATGACGGTACATTCTGTTTCTAGAATTATGGGTGTTGCCTGTGAGGAAGAATTCTGAAACTGTAGGGGCGTTGTTATTTGGTAGAAGGATGCGTGTCCAGTTTTTATCAATTGAAGCTAGTTCTCGTGCCATCTTTCCCCTGAACAAAACTATTAGTTTAATACATTCTCACTTTGTCCAAACTATTCCCACTATGCGCAGGCACATTTACCTTATCGATCACACTATCTCCTGCGCAATTCTAGAATTGTCCGGTACAATTCCGGAATTGGCGGACAAAGTAAGAATTCTTACTTTGCGCAAGACAATTCCGGAATTGTACCGATTCTTACTTTGCGCCGAACACACACACACACACACACACACACACACACACACACACACACACACACACACATATAAATATATATATATATATATATATATATATATATTATATATATATATATATATATATATATATTAAGAAAACATTGACAATGTCTCGATTGGAGACAATTTGTATGAAATGTCATAGCCTGTTTTCTGGGGTATAAAAAAAAAAAAAAAAAAAAAAAAAAACATCATTAGTTTGTCGTCTGGTGAATTAGCCTAGCAACAGAACCTCCATGTCGGCTCGTGAACTGATTAGACTCCACTTCAGTCCTGATGTAAACAAATCTAAAAAAAAGAAAAAAAAAAAAGAAAGAGAAACATTTTAAAGTCTAAATAAGTTTGTGTGCGATTCGCCGGAGGTAACACAGTGATAAAATGCACAAAAATAACTAGATAGTGCAGTCGTTGGTACGCCGTCGCAAATTCACCGCCCCACTTTCATCAATAAGCGGACAGAAGTGAAAAATAATGTTGCTTTCGTACACTCTTACCACGCGGGGAAGGCGTTTGGCTTGTCGTCTTTCATTAACTTCGGCAAAATCTTCGAAAAATGAGTTTCACAACATCATTACGATTACAGTAGAGGGAACTATATAATGTGTATTAAGGCGGAAGTCGGTGACGTGATATCTGTTTATTTGCACATACCCATGTTTAAGATAGGTACGTAATATTGAAGCACATGTGTGAAATTGGAGCCATGAACCAAGTAACACTATAAAATAGATACAGAAAACTGCACGATTTAGTTATTTTTGTGCATTTTATCGCTGTGTTAACTCAGCCGAATCGCTCACAAACTTAAGATAAAACCTATGTTATTTGACATGCCTGACCTCTACACCCGAGAAATACTTAGACTTTTATATTGTTTTTTCGTTTACGTGAGGACTTCAGGTAGAAGTATCCAGTTCATGAGCCGGATCAACTAGACATGGAGGTTTCTGTTGCTAGGCTAATTCAGCAGACGACAAATTGATGATGTTTTTTTTTTATTATTATTATTTTATTTTTCCCCAGAAAACAGGCTGAGACATTTCATGCAAATTGTTTCTACTCGAGACAATGTCAGTTGTCTCCAATCGAGATTATGTCAAAACCTGTTTTCTGAAAACAATAAGTAAAATAATATTTCAATGTCATCTGCTGAAAACTTTACCCAGATGTTAAGCGTTAGCAATTGATCTACTCGCCTTACTACGTCTTTCGAAAACGAGGTTTTATGTGCATATGTGCGTTACCATGCTATGAACCATCCTCCTGCAAATATTTGTAAAGTCATACAGTATAACCTTAATGGCTCGAACACGGATGGCTCGTTTACCGTGGATGATTCGAACTCTTTTTTCAGTCCCTACAAAATTCTTCCAATAGCTCAAGAAAACAAATATTTAGGGATTTTTTTCTTATTTCATCATGGAATTGTATGTTGTGTGTACTCATTATAATCGCCTCATCGAGGCAATTCTAATGAGTACACTCAACATACAATCATTATGTTAAAAATTGAAAAGATTTCCCTAAATGATCGCTATTTGCTTCCTGAACTGGTGTCATGATTAACCCTCAGTGGCTCGAAATACCCATGTCTCGAACACATTTCCATGGCCCCAAAGATGTTCGAGCCATTGAGGTTCGACTGTATTTAGTTGTCCTTTGATCAAAAATATGTTGCAAAGAATTTGACAAATAAATTTTGTTGGTTTTTAGATTGCCTCTCTTGTCTAGTAGAACTTACTTTTGTACATCATTTGTCAACATCGAAGCCTGTCATCCATAAACAAACACACGTTCTGCGAACACATCGCCCGCACAACAACTGTGCAATAGCACTACGAAACTGTTACCTGAGCAAAAACGGGCGCAGGAAAACTCCCATTTTCTAATCTGTAGTGTGTTCTTTGTTTCCAAGGGCAATCTTTTTGACGTTTGTATCAGGTAATCATGTTATGACGTGTTATTTACAGGGAATCCAAATACAGAACTAAATGAAGTGCTTTACTAACCAGATTTAGACGATAACTGGACTTTTTCTAGAAAAAGACAAATCAGAAGAACCGTTATAGCTACAACTGCATCCTGCCACAATAGAGACTTAAATATACAAATGCTATGTTCAGTCGAATCGGGCGTTTTTACGCATAACCCACGCCTCCGAGTACTTGCGTCCCACAAAACAGATTACAACTAAAACTATCACCGTTTTTAAAAACATTATTCCTGGTATGTACTCATGTATGGCGTGATATACGTTGCAATATTGTATCAGGTAATATATTTGTTCCATATTCAAATATGTATTCTATATTAAGATATTTATGCCCAATAAAAATATATTTATATGCAAAATAGATATTTATTGGCAATAAAATATATTTATGAGCAATAAATCTTATTTATTGGCAATAAATATATTTAATTGCAAAATAAATATTCATTGGCAATAAAATATATTTATTGGCAATTAAATTTATTTATTGGCAATAAAATTATAATTTTTTCAAAATAAAAATATTTGTTCTATAATAAGTATATTCATCGGCAACAAAAGATATGTATTGGCAATAAAAATATATTCATTCAAAGTATAAAATATGTTAATAAAATTGATACATATTTATTGAATCAATATTCTATTGTGTCACAATAAAAATATTTATCAGCAATGTGCTAAAAATATGTTGGGTAAAATTAGCATTGTGGGATATGACATGGTTTTGTATCAGCGAATTTCATTGGCTTTGTGAAACCTAATAATGGCAGCCTCTATTGATTATACAGAGCACTGCCATATTGTTTTGGTTCGCGGTTTATGGTAAACTCGATTCTTGGCCGTTTCAACCTTAGTCAGTTCGCACCTTTTGATTCTTGGTCATCTCGCACCTCCCCCCCCCCCCCCCCCCCCCCCCCCCCCCGAACACAAGTCAACTCAGTATTTCTCTCGTGTGTTGCAGTTTCTTTGTTTTGGATGTGACTAGTAATTCGCGCGGAATAACGGCTCATATGATTTTTTAAACCTAAAAGCATTATATACTTGAATATATAGTCCAGATCTTGGGGGCTAATCTTGGACCGCTAGTCCATACGTTTCTAATGGTCCTAATGTTTCCGTGGGAAACTAGAGCTAAAGCTCTAACTGAAGAGTTAACAAAAACTGCAACAAAATCTTTAACATTCTGTAAAAACCGGCAAACATGGGGCATCTAAGGACGAAAGTTTAAGGTGCGAAAATCTAAGCAGCGAGTTGACCAAGGATCAAACCACCGGAGCCAATGAAATTATCTGTTACAAGGCTACATCATATCCCACAATGCTAATTTTACCCTATATATATATATATATATACATATATATATATATATATATATATATATATATATATATATATATATATATATATATATATATGTATATATATATATATATATTAAACTTACAATGAATATATTTTTTTTTGTAAAAATTGTCAATATTTTTTTTATTTTATTTAGTTTTTTGCAAATAAATATATATTCTATATATTGTGATTTTTTATTGTCTACATAAAATAATGTATCAATGCATATTTAAAATTTGCAAAAAAAATATGTAAACATCGCACATAAATATTTTTATTGTGAATAAATATATTTTTATTGCCAATGAATATTTTATCGTAAATAAATATATTTCTGTTGGCAATAAATATTCATGTAGCAAAGAGATATATTTTTATATTGCAAATAAATGTTTTATTGTAAATAAATATATTTTATTGGCAATAAATATCTTAATATAGAATACATATTTTTAATATGGAACAAATATATTATCAGATACAATATTGCAACGTATATCACGCCATACACATGCCTCTCCATACAATGATAACCATATCTAAGGATTCTTAAAATGAAAGGGAACATGTAATAGAACCAAATTGAGGGCAGGATAATAAAACATGAGGTAAACGATATGATCACTCCATTTTCTAAAGGAATCCAGAGGGAGTCTGCAAACTACTTGAACAAGTTATACAATTTTAATGATTATGTTTAACTCTATTTTGCACACTCTAATTGTTACAGCTTTCTGAATAGACGCTCTCAAGTGTGTTTGTCCGCGAGAATACTGGATAAAAGCTGTGGATGAAAGTACGTAAATCTAAATTCTTTTTGAAGTATACGGAGGTGCTTGATCTTTTATGTGATTGATATATTCAGATACTTCATATACTAAAACTAAGACAATTTATAGTGTCGACTAATTGGTATTGGACTGTGAAGGTGAAGTTTTACCTTTACAAGTGTGTTTGTCTGCGAAAATACTGGCCAATTGTAGATCAAGAAGACACCGTTTTATCCGGCGTTACCTTAAATTTCGTGGATTGTGCCTCGGTCTTTGTTTCGTCGGTAAAATAGTTTTAGCAACGGCCAGTTTATGATACAAGGTCATTTTCAAATGCATTTTCATCCATTAGCAGTTCAGAAATTTTGAGAAAATGAAAAAAGTACGAACTCCTCTGGTAAGAATGCTTTTTTATTGTATGGCCGAACCTGCACAACTATTTTCTCTTTGAGTGTTTGACAATTTCGGCAAAGTATATGTATCAATTGAAGATTTAGCAGTTAGAACAATATATGTAGATCCGGATAGGCTACTTTTCGTGTTCGATGAAACTATCCTAATATTTTAGATAAATGTTTTTGTCTACCCAACGTCAAACGCGGTTCTTAAAATGGCGGCGAATCCTACGAAAAATACCGTAATCCGGCGTTATTTGACCGAAAATCCGGCGTATGTAAGTATCTAGATAAAATTATCGCGATAATTTTTTCATGGTAGCAAGGTAGCTATAAATAGAACACAAGCGGATATGATATTCCAGGATTTCCATGCATCAATTTGCGATTACTTAGTATTAACTCTTACCTTAAAAGTCGCTAGTAAATACCCTCGGTGAATTTCAACAATATAAACAAAGCTATTCCGATTGCGGTTCTATCTATAGATAACAGAAAATAAATGGCAGCTCTGGGCACTAACGCAAAAAATATCGCGATAATACTGTAAACTTTCGCGATAATATTTCCAGGAAACTTTAGACTATTAAGATAATTTTTTCAGGAAACTTCGAAATATCAAGATAATTATTGAAAGTATCGTGATATATAGCTACCTAGCTATCTCGTGGCAGAAATATGCCACCATAGAAATCACATTGCACCGCCAAACTATATAATACCCGAGGCAGAACAATAAAATGAGCATTAGCCTTAGAAAACGAACCTTCGGACAGAGCGTACAGCGAAAATTCAGATCAGCCAGCGCATTCGCTCAGTCTGATAAGAATCTTCCTGGGTGCATTTTGGATAGCCAAAAAAATGCATAGTTTTTTCATGCGGAAAAAGAAGACTCTGATTAGTCTGCGCTAAAGGTACGTTTTCTCACTTCGTGACTTAGATGGTTAGTATATTTGTTGGTGTCCGGTGATCTGTAACTTCTGGTTTCAGTTTATACAGCTGGTAACCAGAAGGCTACGATCTCAGGACAACCCAGCTAGCATTCTTTATAAAGCTATAGCGGGCCGTTATCGGCCCTTCAGCTACCCTGACGGGCCGATAACGGCCCGCTATAGATTTATAATGAATGCTTATTGGGATACTTGTAGGTGTCCAGTAACATGTGACATCTGGTTTCATTTTCTAGCTGACGTAATACAACCGGTAACCAGTAGTAGGCTACGATCTCAGGACAAGGTTTTTTCTGTATGAGACAAGTGGAAATAATACAGCAATAGAACTAACTTACCCATCGGAAGAAAGGTCCAACGAGAGATTTAACTGAACTAACTGCCTTTCTCACATGATCCATTTCATATTCTTTTTATGGCACATATAAACTGATATTGGTAACAGTTTGTCGCGCTAATGCTAATATCAGGTAAAAGTGTGTCGTGCTAATGCTAATATCGCCCAGGTAACCTATATCACGCTTAACTTTGTTATGAATGTGGAATTTTCTGAATAAATATTGTTTGAATTAATCTGAAAGCAGCGCCGCTAGGATTTTTTTTATGAGCTGGCTTTAAAAATAGACATAAAATACATATTAAGTCTGGGTGCTCCTGTGTATTAGATGTATAAAATTAGCCTCGTTCGCCAGGAGACTACTAAAAATAGTTGCTATCGAGCTGCGCAAGGAACTGGACTAGTATAAAATATCGTTTAACAGGAATCCCTATGTCGAGAACAACTATGTATATTGTGTTACATAATGTAAACCTATACCACACTATAGACTAATTCAACAGGCCACAAATGAACAATATTTGTTCCTTTTAGTTTTCCCATAAAATAGGCTTTAACATTCCATACAATTTAGCAGGAACAAAAACCTATTTTCTGGGAAAAAATATAAAAAAGTTGTTTCGAAATATTGCCAGTTAGTTGTTTACCCAGCGGGAAAATAACGTTTATACAACGTCGGCTCAACGTCGATGGAACGTCATGACGTTGCATCGACGTTGAAGCGACGTTGTATTAATGTCATGTGCCTGCTGGGTACCCAGCATGCTAAGCATTAATTTGTGTAAATTTAGATCCTTTTTTTTCCCTTGAAAAATCTGGAGTGCAGGAAGACTATTTACAGCAGCGTTTGCCAGTCCAAAATGCTTTCTTATTATTCCATATTCAGTTTAAAACCACCCCACTAATAAGACCTCTTAACCCATTGTAGACTGAATGAACTCTCCCACACTTTATATTGGAAGATTCTAATTTCGATTTTGGGTATGTCAGGCGAAGTGATTTAGACATTTTGAGAGAATAATGGTTGCACTATTTGGCAAAACGTGGAGACTCTGATCAGGATCTGGGTCTGCTCTGTTTGTCAAATACCAATGTGATTTCACGAAGTCTCCCTCACGGAAAAATCAGGCTGACATTATTGAGGCTTTAATTTCCACTTCAAGATACTTGACGATTTATTAAAATTGATAATATTTACTTTGACCAAATGGTGAATCGTATACACCTTACTGAACTTCAATTAGATAAAGCCTATTCCTCTAATACCAAGGTAATTTTCTTGGATTTGAATCAATTTATTTCTAACGGTACAGTATCCACTGAAATTTATGAAAAACGGGACGATTTTGATTTTGATATGATCAATGTCCCTTATCTTGCGAACGATGTCCCCCGGCGTACCGCATATGGGGTACATATTTCAATTGATTCGATTCGCCAGAGTTTCTTCAAACTTTAGTGACTTCAATTATCATAACAAAGCCCTTACTTTGAAACCTTTGAATGTTTTCGCAACGGTTAAGCTGCTATGAGTGCAAAATTAAACTTTTGTTTGATTTGAACAAAAGGGACCTTTTGTCAGATTTGCGCATGCACAGCTGACTTATTTTTGCGTCAAAATAAAAGCGTCGCAGACACTGCATGATATTTAAATATCCCACCACTGCCGGGCAACAAAACATTCAGAGAAGATGGCTATATAAACGTTTAGATATCGGATAACCCTGAAAAACGACGGTTTGGTTGACCGCAACCTTAAAAAAAATGACGTCCAGAAACAAACACATGGTCAGAAAGGAAGTCTTAACTTTCGCAACAAAGTTGTTAACCTTTTCTAACTTTGGTGAACTGCAACCTCAAAAGAATATTCACTGCACCATATCACAAAGTCTTATTACCTTCGAAAATTAAGCTTGATCCTGTAAAAAATGTAGGAGGAGTTATCCGCAAATAAAATGCAGAGCAGAACGGTGGTAGATTGTAGCTTCAAAATAATATGCGTCGCTGCACACAATGGTCTCAGTATCTATATAATATCACATTTATCTAATGAAAAAATATAGTAGTTAGCCGGAAGCAATGTCATGTCTAAGAATATTTGAAGAGTTATAACGTTCCTATTTACCTGGTGTACTGTAACCTCAAAAGAATACAGTCACGCTGCTCCACCTAACGGTCTTACTATCCAGTACGTTTCAGCACAAGAGATGAAAACTGTAGAAGGATTCGGCGGAAATAAAATCATGTCTGAAAATCTTAAAGAAATGGTGATCTCTATAAATATTTGGTATATTTTAAACTCAAAACAATATGCGCTGTATTATCTCATGGTCTAACTGTCCATGAAGTTTCAACCCGAATTTATATGTAAGGCTAATGAAAATCTGATCAAAAGTGAAGGAGTTATGCTGATAACAAGGTCAGACAGACAGACAGATAGGTGCTTTCAGCAATCAAGGGGACGTAACTATTAAATATCTCATTATCTGATCAGGATAATTTTCGAATTTATATGACTTTATACGTGCCCACTTTATCTGCAAGTTTCATGATGATCCGCGTTATGCTGATCATAAAGTCAAGGGGACGTAACTGTAATATTGATGATCAGCTCTGGCCAGTTTTCCAACGCATACGAGATTTCACCCATGTCCACCTTATCTGCAAGTTTTATGACGACTAGATTAAAAGTGAACGAGTTATGCTGATAACAAAGTCAAACAGAGGCGTTTCGGTAATCAAGGGGCGTAACTCTAAGATTAATGATCCGATCTGGCCAGGTTTCAAACTCATTCGAGATTTCATCCATGTTATGCTATCTGCAAGTTTCAGTAATATCCTATTAAAATTAAACGATTTACGCTGACGAAAATATAGAGGATTTTTCAGCAATCAAGTGGTGTACTTCTAACATTTCCAGGTTTCGAACTCTTCTGAGATTTTATCCATGTCCACCTTATCTGCAAGTTTCAGATAGAACCGATCAAAACTGGACCAGTAATACAGATGAAAAGTCAAACAGATGCTTTTTCAGCAATCAAGGAGACGTAACTCGTTGATTAATGATCCGATCTGGCCATGTTTCATACGCGTCCGAGAATAAATCCATGCCCACAGTATCTGCAAGTTTTAGGAAGATCCAATCAAAACTGAACGAGTTATGCTGATGTCAATGTCAAACAGAGGGTCTTTTTAGCCATCAAGGGGACGTAAATATTAGATTAATGATCCTATCTGGAAAGTGTTTCAATTAGTCCGAGATCCTATCAAAACTGAAGGATAATGTTGATGGCAATCATTTTCCCATTGTAAGTCTATGGCATAGCAACCAAGGTTTTCATTGAATTTCTATGAAAAACTTATGCTATCAATCCCCTACAAGAGGCGTGGTACAGATGAAAAATGATTGAGATCAGACTGCAGCAATATAACGTTTCAAAAAAGCAGACGAATGAGGGACGAACGACGGATGGACTACTATCCTATAAGCATCCCTGAAGCCTTCGGCCCAGTGAGCTAAAATCTATTGTTGAATTATGCATTTTAATTTCTTATTAACATATTAATATGCTGCACATCTTATCTTGCAGACACTCAAAGGTAACGCTTAGCTGACGTATTATATCAGATTTTCCGTTCGTAAACTCGGTTCCTTACTGTCGCTTGTCTGCTGGCATGCGCGCAGGAACAGTCAAATAAATTGTAATGAACGTTCGTTTCAACAAATTGATTTTGAGATGCAACTCACTCAAAGAAGAATTGTAAACCCTTTTAATCCTAAGTTTCTGAATTAGGCTTTTCCGTTCTTTAATTATTGAATGAAAAAGGAGTTTCAGTGTAAAAAAAAAAAAAAAAAAAAAAAAAAAAAAAAAAAAAGATGCCAAACAGTGTAGATCCTGATAACACGGCTCGTTACAAGCGGTCTCATCTGGATCTACATTGTTTTGACAGGTATCTTTTCGGTCTTCAAGGCTAAAAGGATTAACTTGTAACAGATCAAACTAGTAACATTGCTTAAAGAGAAAACAGAAGTCCCCTCATCGTGAATTTTCAGTTTTTCGTCTGCTGTGACCTCGCAAATAAGGTTAAGGTCATAAAAATCCAGTCAATTCTTTGTAATGTCCCACTTATATATATTCTTGAAAATATGGAAAGAAATCAACCATTGGTTCAAATGGTATTGAGCAGACAAGAAAGTGTCACAGATTTTGTTTTAGATTTTCTAGTGATGTGACTTTGAAAGTTAGGTCAAAATCACTGAAATCTAATCACATCTTTGTTATATCGCAATTCTACATCCATGCAAATTTGATAAGAATTAAACCATTGGTTTATAAAGTATTGTGCAGACAAGAATAACAGAATTTTCAGTTTTTGTACTGCTGTTACCTTGAAATTAGGTCAAAGGCACCAAAATCTAATCAGTTTTTTGCTATGTCCCAATTATATATGCATGTCAATTTAGTAAGAATCCAACTACTAGTTCCCAAGATATTGTGCAGACAAGAACGTTAGACACCAACGCCGACGCTGATGCCAACGCCGACACCTACAGGATTCGCACCAAAATCAATATGTCTCCACCCCCTCACAGTAGGTGACCTAAGGCTTCTGCTTCCCAGCTGTATAACGTCAAATCGAAAAATGAAACCAGAAATCACAGGTCATCGGACATCGGACATGGTTATATTTATACCTATACTTTCACTGATTGAATAAACAGAAATCAAACAAAATGCCATTTTAGTTTTGTTCATTGAATTCCAAAAAGCATCACATAAAATTATATAAACAGAGTTTTAGTTATTCATCACAGAAAATTCTTGAAATCTCAAAATAAAAATAAATCTTAAAAATAGTATTTGTTCAGATACAAATTGGTCACTTATCAATTGGTAAAGAAATGAACAAAATCCAAGCTAGCATTATTTATGAATCTACAGCGGGTGGTTATCGGCCCATCAGCTAGATTTATGTAGAATGCTTACTGGGATGGTAGAAAATACAATAAAGTATAAAAATAATAATATGCCGGTATGTAAATACTGCTCCAGGTACACTGTATATTCAGGATTGTGTCAGTTTGTCGAAAGGTTCGCGATCATTCGCAAACTGTTGCAATTTCTGTTCACATTACGAAAACATGCCTTTTCAAATATACTGAAAATTCTACCACCAAAAAATGAAATTTTTCAGATAAAAAATTCTGATATTTTCCATGTTTTTGCTCAAAACATAGATGGTGGGTACTCGTTAGAACCGCCTCGACGACCTGGTTCTAATAAGTACCCACAATCTATGTTTTGAGCAGACATAAGAAAAACATGTATACCCCTGTAAACCCCAGTTTTACAATATAAAAGTGGGGTTTAAGGGGTCAAAATTATATCGGCATGTTTTCATAATTGTGATAGTTTTCGGCATCCGCAACTATTCTCAAGCTGTCTTTTGGCCAAACCAAAATGGCGGCCTGTGCGATTAACTTTTGTTTTGCATGCTTTGTCGTGGCAAAACAAAAATGTGCTTTTTTTGTACTGGGTTAATATTATACATTCGATCCTTTATAAAATGAATAATTATTGTTATACTTTATTTGATCTGATACCAAGTCACCTCAACGAGAATAACGGGAACTCTCGCACTGAGGTCACATAAGACGGATTTACAAGAACCGTTCAAAAGATGCAAAATACTTTGAGAAATTTCTCGCGAGTGTTTTGCTCTACTAAGCGCAGCCCAGATTAATTATTATTCCTTCACGTCCCCAAAACATATAACTCTCCATATATGGTGATAAATTCAGTGATTATTAATGGCTGTATTAAAAAAAGTAAACCACTCACGAGAGTTTTTCCCAAAGTATTTGCATCCTCACGTCCCCAAAACATATACGGTAATATATGATAATAATTTAGTGATTATTAAAGGCTGTATTTTTAATAAAGTAAATCACTCGCGAGATAATTTCCCGAAGTATTTGTATATTTCGAACGATTCTTGTGAAGCCGCCTTATGCGACATTTACTCAGAAGGTAGCCGTTATTCTCGTTGACGAGACATGGTGTTAGATCGAATAAATTATAATCTGAATAATAATTGAGACAGCGCATGACAAAACCTACAATAAGACCTGTGTGATAAGCAATGACTCAAACTTTGGAAAATCTACATGTTCGGACAGACTGCTTCAGAAAACAGTGTCAATCTACATCAAACTGCGCCTAAAACAGTTATCATAGTCTGCCCTGTTTGCTATTCAACAACCATTTTGTTCGACAAATAAATCAACGGTGTTTAATCCATGTATACCTTGTGGACTCTTCCAACTCTTTCTTTGGGCAAGTCCATGTGCAAGTGAAGGTTTATCTAGCTTGTTTTAATAAGTGCGTCCAAACCGAACCGCGAAGCTGCTCGGCGTGCAGACGCACTACTATAGACTAACTATGTGACCAGTGATGTGTGTGACCAAAACTGTGATGGTATAACAAACGCTTTGGTGGTTCGGTGCTTATCCTGAAAAACAATAAGCGTTCCGTGATTTGGCAGAGGCCATTGACAATAGCATCAAAACAGCCAATAACGCCAAGTATTCCAATTGCAAGGGACATGACATCAGCCTAAAAAATTTGCGATCGCCGCCATTTTGAATTTAGTCTCCACTTCGAATTTTATTTCTATCCATTCTCCGTCTAAATTACAAACTAAGCATGATTCGTTTAGTGCATAAGGCGCGCTTTGATGTAGATGTTTAGATAACACATAGACTTTACGCTCTTTTCACGTGATAATCTCTAAAATCTTCGACACAATAATGTTTTTGTTCGACCGATTCGTAAACTGTTGTTATTTTTAATGTTGTTCTTTTTCCTGCTTCTCATAAGATGTAGACTAGCAAAAAAAAAAGAAAAACAAGACCAAAAAGAAACAAAGACAAAAACACACAAACAGTCAAAATTCTTTAGAAAAAATCCTGAAGCAGTAAAATGGATTTCAGGTAAGCGCATGAAAGTGTATTGTCGTTGTACCTGCCATCGGCATACACTAGTTTTCGGTTTTCAGAGAGCATGACCACCGCCCATCGGGGTCCACGAAATAGATGGGCTGCCTAAAGCCTCCATGGAGAGCTGCTAGTAACTAAGCAGGACCCAAATTCATGTGATCGGGTCGGGTAAAAGTCCCACAAAAAGTCCCACAAATTTGGAGGCACTGTCTCTAAACTACAGAAATATTGTTGACGGACGTTATATCGCAATTCATGCAGTGAATTCATAAGTCAAACGTGGTCTGAAATCAAATTCAATTAGATCTGGCCAACCCACCTAAGCATGTGATGATAATTTGGACGCACGGATATAGTTACCACCTATTAAATTCATATTAATTATCATGAATTATAAAATTCATAACTAACTGCAAACAGTATAGACCCTGAGCAGATGCCGCGTTTTTGCGGCGTCTGGTTTGGGTCTTCACAGTTTGCCAGTGTCCCGTTTATTGGAGGCTTGGCATAAATGGGTTTAAGTCTTATTCCAACATTAGAACAGATCCAGTATAGAAGTCAACCCAACAGGCACACAATGTTGAGACACTGTTGCATCAACATCGATGTAACATTATGGCATTGCATCGACGTTAATACAACCCCCTATTAACATCATGACCGGCTGGGAGTTTTCCGCAAAGAAAGCATTCCATTTGCAACTAAAAATAAGCTGAGCTGGTCCTCAGGCACTGTTTCTCAAGTCATATCCTTCCGACTTTTCCATTACGAAAACACACCTATTCAAATATATAGAAAAGTTCACCTCCAAAAACTGAAAATTTTCAGATAAAAAAACTCTGATATTTTTCATATTTCTGCTCAAAACATAGATTGTGGGTACTCGTTAGAACCGCCTCGGCGAGGCGGTTCTAACGAGTACCCACAATCTATGTTTTTAGCAGAAATAAGACAAATAATGCATACCCCAGTAAACCCCAGTTTTACTATATAAAAGTGGGGTTTAAGGGGGTCAAAAGTATATAGGCATGTTTTCGTGATGAAAATAAATTGGTCACATGAACAACGCCATGACAACTTCTTCGAACCACGCATTCCCAGACCGAACAGCTGACATGCGAATATGGTCTGCAGACGACACTCTAATTTTCCATGCAAACTAAAGATCCTGTTTTCTGGGTAAAGGACCTTGCGATTAAGGAGACGGAATTCAAAATAATTTTTCGAAATGGCGGCCTTGGCGGCTATCTGGGACGATCTGAGCTATTTTTGATCTACAGCTCACCCCTATACTTCCAGCCTAGTTTCGAGTCAATTAGCCTTTTGGTTCAGCAGAAGTTCAAAAATAGATTTTCATCTGGGGGTCATCTTGGATTTCTGATCGAAACGGTTTAGCTATTTTTACCTACAAATCGCTCTGATCTTTTTATCTAAGTGCGAGTCAGCTGGCATTTCCGTTCAGGAGATGCACAAAAACAGCTTTTCAAGACGACGGCCATCGTGAATTTCCGATCGGAACGATTTTAGCTATTTTCGATCTACAAGTCGTCCTAATATTTCCTACCAAGTTTCAAGCTAATTGGCATTTCGGTTAAGGAGAAATTCAAATTTGATTTTCAAGATGGCTGCAATGGCGGCCATCTTGTTCATCGGAGCGGAACCATTTTAGACATTTTGGTAGAGAGTCACCTAGGCAACATTTGTGTGGTTTGGTTGCAATTGACCAAAGGTGTAGGAGGAGTTGTCATTTAAAGCAAATTGACATGTATTGATGCCGTACCACGGACGACGCACGATGGACAACAATATTGACCGATCACAATAGCTAACCATGAACACTCCAAGCATAGATCAACTAGAAAACTACAATATATAAGTTTTTTGTATCCCTTTTCAAAGGAAAACTACCTTGGCAAAATTAAAGTTGGATTTGATGGAATTTGAATCCCTTCTCAAAAACTTCAATGGCTCGAACATCTTTGTGACCATGCAAAGATGTTCTAGTTTTGAGCAGTTCGAGTCACTGAGGGTTAATTATAGTGCCAGGTCTGGAGGAAAATGGGGTAAATTTATATAACGAAAACACGCCTATTCAAATATAAAGAAAATTCACTTCTATAAACGGAAAATGAAAATTTTCAGATAACTTGAAATGTGTCCACAGTACACGGATGCCCCCGCCCCGATCCCTAGCCCCGCCCAGGGCATAACCCTGGGGCAACGGTAACATACATTAAAGGGTCTTGATGTAGGTAAGTGTCATACAAAGTTTCAGCTTTCTAGCCAAGAAGGTATAAAATTTATTAGCTGCAAGAGAAACGCGGACGTAAATTTGCACCTAAACTTGCAGGTAAACTTGAACCTGGTTACGAACGTTACATACGCACGTACTCACGTACGCACGTACGAACGTAACATCACGGCGAAACGCTTTATGTCCCACTCCTGCCAAGGCAGGCATGGGCATAAAAACTGATATCTTTCATATTTCGCTCAAAATATGGATTGTTTGTACTCGTTAGAACCGCCTTGCCGAGGAGGTTCTAACGAGTACCACAATCTATGTTTTCGAGCAAAAAAAATAATGTTTTCCCCCAGTAAACCCCCTTTTTACTATATAAAAGTGGGGTTTAAGGGGATCAAAGTTATACAGGCATGTTTTCGTGATGGGAATATCTTTTCGGTCTTCAAAAAAACAAGAACTGTCAATAAGCAGTGTTGATAAGATACTCCTCAGGGTATTTACTGCCTTCTGATAAATTATTTAGCACGATAAGAGGCAGAAACCAAAACGTAACGAGCGAACAGACTTACGGATGGACAGACAACGCGAAAACAGTATTACCCACAAGTCTGCGGGGGAATAATTATGGTATGTTGAGTGTACTCATTAGAATCACCTCGATGAGGCGATTCTTATGAGTACACACAATAAACATTTCATGAAACATAAAAAACATTTTCTTAAAATATTCCTTAATACATGATTTCTTGAGCTATCACAAGAATTTCCTACAAACCTAAGAAGGAGATCGAACGAGCCATCAGTGTTCCGAGTCATTAAAAATTTTCTGTAAAGACAGAATTTGCGTCCAGTATGATCGAAATACTTGCTCTAAGGGCATACCACCACTTCCCACTTTGGGAAGAGATGTAAACTGTGTCCTGTCAGAGTGAACTCCCTTGAAGGTGATATATTTACCTTAAGTAAAAATGAAGCCAGATATTACATACACAATACTACATGTTCAAATAAGTACGAGTAAGTACAACCATCACGAAAACATACCTATATTATTTTGACCCCCTTAAACCCCACTTTTATATAGTAAAACTGGGGTTTACAGGGGTATATATTATTTTTCTTATTTCTGCTCAAAAACATAGATTGTGGGTACTTGTTAGAACTGCCTCGTCGAGGCGGTTCTAACGGGTACCCACAATCTATGTTTTGAGCAGAAATATTAAAAAATATCAGCATTTTTCTCTGAAAATTTTTATTTTTTGGTTTTAAAATTTTCATTATATTTGAAAAGGCGTGTTTTCGTAATGGTTGATAAAATATGAAACTAGCATGTTCAAATAAGGACATATTGCTATAATAATGAAATAAGCATAAAATAATGCATGTTGTAATCAGATATGGCTTTTGTTACATACATATACACAGATAAATACAGTATTTTACATGAGTGGTCATTTCATATGATATATATGGAACGCGTTGGGAAATTTCAGTAATTTGCGAACCTCCAGGCATCTGATCTGAGGATTTGTAATGACTGTTTGAGGACAAGTTGATCGTTGATGTTGAAAGTGCCTTAAAATATTATATGTCGCCGGTAAACGTCGAATTTAAATCACCGTGAAGATTTCTGAAAGCCGTATTATTCACATTGCTTTTGTGTTGTGTCTCCCACTTCCATCGATCTGAACTTTACTGTTCATCTCAAAACTGAGGGCAGGATCTGTTGCAAAAATGAAAGTTGTATAGGCGAACGCCATCTTGGTTGCTATCAATATGCGGATTAATACGAATATTAATGAGGGTAATTATGCTCACCAATGACAGCACTGCAGGTGTTATTACACATGTGGTCATCAGATTTTTATGACATGGGTTATTTCACTGAATAGCTTGGCGGTCATGGGATAATCTTATCTACATTACATCTGGCTTGATGATGACGATGATGACGATGACGACTAAAAGATGAAATTAGTGTACAATAATGCATATGGCAATCAGACATGGCTTTTATTACGTACATATACATATATAATCTTATTTACATTGCATCTAACTTGATGACGATGATGATAATGATGTCAGTGATGATGATAATGATAAAATGTGAAGTTAGCGTAAAAACAATGCATATGGCAATCAGATATGTCTTTTGTTACATACATATTACAAAGATAATCTTATTTACATAACATCTGAATTGATGATGATAATGATGATGATGATGATGATGATGATAAAAGGTGAAATTAGCATAAAATAATGCATAGGATAATCAGATATGGCTTCCGCTACATACATATACATAGATAATCTTATTTATATTAGATCTGACTTGATGATGATGATGGTGTGCATACTGCAATCAGGTATGGCTTTTGTTTCCTGCATATACATAGATAATCTATTTACATTACATCTTACGTGATAATGATGATGATAACATGTGAAGTTAGCATAAAACAATGCATATAGCAATCAAATGTGGCTTTTGTTAAATAGATATACAATATTATTTATTTTATTGCAAGTGGTAAAATCAATGCGAAAATGATTAAAACATATATTTTCACACGTGAAAGAATATGATATTGTCACAATAACCAGTCATGTTACTTTCACTACTCGTTTCGGATTAATTCGGTTGTCTTCGTTGTTTCCCCAACAGATGCCGTTCCCTTTTGAGGTTTTTGAACTCCTCTAACTTCTCTGTTTCTGAGCAAACCTATCAAGTGTTGGTATGCATTTTCTTGGTTTGTTTTTAGCTAGCTGTAAAAGTGCTTTAAACCCCCCGGTGGTTTGCTCTACCGACCGTTCTAAGGCGGTGGTCCCGGTGTTAGTCTTACTCTTTGTTGTTTGTGGTTTATTCTACGAGGCGATTTGTTGTATGTCTTTCCGTGTGTCATTTTGTTCTTGTGTTTTTCAGTCTTTTTAGTATTGCGATTACCTCGCTTGGGGAAGAGAGAGCTGATCTTAGTGCTTTTCGTACGTTTGTTCGGTTTGTGCTTGTTTAGATTTGTTGGTTTCCGCTTCCTCTTGGGGTCTGGGAAGGGCTGCGGTTTGTGATTGTGGCACTCCCTGGACTTTTCTCTTACCTTTTTTGAATGTAAGGAACATTTTAGTAAAAAGATTATTTTTTGTCGAAAGATTTTGTTTTTGTCTCTCCAGCGATTCACATTTTACGCACTGCACGTCGACGCCATGACGTTTATATTTTGTTTGGTGACGTTAATTATGACGTCGGAAGTGCGCATTGGCGATTAAACAAACAAAAAGAAAATTTACTCTATTTTACTGAATACCATTAAAATGAACACACGTGTCACAAAAACTTTCAAGTTTTCACTCGTGCTTCATACTGATAAAACACTGATGTTTTTATTACACTGAAAGTATTTATGGTATTCACAGCAAATGAGTAAATATCAACTGTTTATATTATATCTGACTTGATGATGATGATGATGATGATGATGATGATGATGATAAAATGTGAAGTTAGCATAAAACAATACACACGGCGATCACATACGGCTTTTTCTTATATACCTATAAACATAGATAATCTTTTTTTATATCACATCTGACATTATGCTGATGTCAATAATGATAATGATAATGGTGATGATGATGAAAGGTGAAATTAGCAAAATACAATGCACATGGCAATCAAATAAGGATTTTGTTACATACATACACATAGGTAATGTTATTTATTTACATTTGCATCTGACTTGATGATGATGATGACGACGATGATGAGGATCTAAATGATATATTGGCCCATTACAACGATATATTGGTCCATCAATGATGATGATTGTAATGTATTGATAAGACCTACAAGGGAGCCTGATGTCGTATACTCACACATACAGCTCTTGAAGATGATGTTGATGATCTAAATAATATATTGGCCTATAATTCTAATGTGAAGGTTGCCTTAATCTCAATAAACAATAACGGAATTACCACTAAAATGAGACTTAATTATTTCCGCCAGTTTAACAAGGGAGATAATTTTGTGACATCCTGTTTGGTTTCTCACATATCAAACTTCTAGAAAGGGGTCCACTCTATAAAGAAAAGAATTTACTCCCAAATGAAATTTTCATTTTTTTTTTTTTTTTTTTTTTTTTTTTTTTGCAGTTTTAGAGAAAAAAAGACTTAATATTTCACATAAATTTTTTGACTAGTTGACGATTCATAAGAAATACCAATCTTATTTTCTCTGAATAATAATAACAATAAGAAGAAAAATACAAGGTTATCTTCTACAGTTTTACTTAGCGCTTTAAGGGTTAATAAATAACGTGAAATTAAATAAGCTGTACAGAATTTAGATCAAAGCTCAGCACTCTGGGTAAAATTTTTAGCAAACGATATTTTGAAACATTTTTTTTTTTCACTTTTTTTCAGAAAATAGGTTTAGAAATTTCATGCAAATTTCAAAGCCTAATTGTTTGAAACAAAAACAAATATATTATCAATTTGTCGTTTGCTGAATATTCCCAGGGACATATATAGTTATATACAAATCAAGATTTGCTGTTAACCTTTACCACTTTCTCGAATAATCAGCAGACGACAAACTGGTGATGTTTTTCTTAGTTTTTCGAGAAAACAGGATTGGACATTTCCTGCAAACTGTCTTCAGTGGAAATGATTTACACAAAATGCCAAATACTGTTTTTTGGAGAAACTAAGAAAACTATTTAACTATTTCAATATGTCGTTTGCTGATTTTCTTTACACAGTGTTAAGGGTTTAAATAAACATTTAATATTAATCAATATCAAGAGATTAATTTGCAAGAGAGAAAAACAAATAAGCACATGGAAACGTACAAAAATGTACATGAAATAAAAATAATTTTTGCTTGCAAGATTCAATAGAAAAGGGTTATAAACTTAATGATATTCCTTCAGATACAGACATTAATATAGATAAACGGTACTAAATACATTGATGAAATTGGCAACGTCAAGAAAAAGAAAAACGTACCCTTGAACAAGCGCAAAATAGGCTTCAGATCATCCGGCACATGCGCAAAGATTCATTTGGGCATTTGCTCTCCATTCTTATATTTTGTAGTATCCGATGATCCTGTTAGTAAACAGTAAAAGCCCTGAACGGAAAGCGCATCCGAGCAGTCTGATCTGGTCTTCACTCTCTGCATATGCCCAAAGACAAGTTTTTGCATGCGCGGCCAAAACAGTTTTTAGAGCTCTAATGTACACTCACAGGTACAAAGCAGAAATAATGCACAGCAAAGCTGCGCACAAGCATGTTCACAATGTCCTAGCATTACGAAAATACGCCTATTCAAATATGCTGAAAATTTCACCACCAAAAAGTGAAAGTTTCAGATAAAAAGTTCTGATATTTTCATATTTCTGCTTAAAACATAGATTGTAGGTATTCGTTAGAACCGCCTCGCCGAGGTGGTTCTAACGAGTACCCACAATTTATGTTTTTGAGCATAAACAAGAAAGATAATGTATACCTCTGTAAACCCCAGTTTTACTATATAAAAGTGGGGTTTAAGGGGGTCAAAATTATATAGGTATGTTTTCGTGATGCCTAGCGTTAAAATGAATAATATGGCTAGTAAATCATCTATCTGCATTAAAATGAACCGTTAGATTGCTTTATAGCTAATCTACTCTCCTTTCTCAATTTTAATACTTAGCCAAGCTATGTATTGGAGACTCTACCAAAACAGACATGCCATTATTAACAAGTTGATAACCTTTTTACAATAAACACAAATGACCAGACCTTTGTTATCAGGCTAGCAGCCAGTCTAATAATGTCCCAGTAAAGTCATCGCCACTTTCATTCCTATCCCCTAGTTTCTAAAGTGGACTCTTCTGTCTTTGTAATTGGGATTAATTGAGCTGAGGTTTTATGGCCAAGTCAATCAATTAAAGTCATGTCGAGGAAGCCAGAATACCTAACTACCCTTTTCCCGGGTAGGCTTAGTCGTCTAAGCGGTTAACTAGGATTTATGCAAATTCTTTCGCCAGGAACTGACAACTGCTCGTCTCGAATCAGCGGAGGGGAGAGAATGACTGTAGGAAACCTTTCATGATCAATCTCTAGGAAAGAATGTTGCGGGACACGCGAGGACTGAACCCGCGATCTCCTGAGCACCAGTCGGACGTGCATCCCAGCCATTGCGACCGGCTTTGGATTTTGGGAAGAACAAGCAAATTCTATAGGGAATTTATGTCCCCCGCCTTATTTTTATTTGAGGTGTTAAAAATGGGTAAGTTAACCAGAGGACCATAGGTCCTGTATCACTTACCTAAGTATTGAAGCTAAAAACCAGTAATAAAAAATAATTTCAGGATTCTGAAAAAAACACACGCTTATCTTCAGACCATCCTTAAAGCATTTGTAAAGTTTCAAAAGGATCGGCTAAAAACTGTGGTAGGGGTTACGGGGACAAGGTACCTACTACCTATACGCTTCTGTAGTATTAGAACTCAAAAAATGTCTAAATTAAAATGCGGAAACAGTAATAAGAAAATATTTCAGGATTCTGAAAAAAACACATGCATATCTTCAGGCCATCCTAAAAGCCCATGTAAAGTTTCAAAAGGATCGACCAAAAACTGTGGGAGAAGTTAAGGAGACAAGGTACCTACTCTCTATACACTTCTGTAATATTAGAACTAAAAAAATATCTAAGATAAAAAATGCAAAAAAAGTAATAAAAAATTACTTTAGGATTCTGAAAAATCCACATGCATATCTTCAGGCCATCCTAAAAGCCCATACAAAGTTTCAAAAGGATCGGCCAAAAACTGTATAAGGAATTAAGGGGACAAGGTACCTACTCCCTATAGACTTCTGTAATATTAGAACTCAAAAAATGTCTAAGTTCAAAATGTGTAAAAAGTGATAAAAAATAATTTCAGGATTCTGAAAAAACACATGCATATCTTTAGATCATCCTTAAAGCATCTGTAAAGTTTCAAAACGATCGGCTTAAAACTGTGGTAGGAGTTACGGGGACAAGGTACCTACTCCCTATACGCTTTTGTAGTATTAGAACTAAAAAAAATGTCTATGTTAAAAATGCGGAAAGAGTAATAAAAATTATTTCAGGATTCTGAAAAGAAACACATGCATATTTTCAGGCCATCCTAAAATCCCATGTAAAGTTTCAAAAGGATTGGCCAAAAACTGTGGGAGGAGTTAAGGGGACAAGGTACCTACTCCCTATAGACTTCTGTAATATTAGAACTCAAAAAATGTCTAAGTTCAAAATGTGTAAAAAGTAATAAAAAATAATTTCAGGCTTCTGAAAAAAACACATGCATATCTTCAGACAATCCTTAAAGCACCTGTAAAGTTTAAAAAAGATCGAACGAAAACTGTGGGAGGAGTTAAGGGGAAAAGATATCTACTACAAATTCTGAACCACGCACCACGCACCACGGAAAGCTGAAAACAGTGTCCCTCCGCTTTTCTTCGAAAAGGCGGGGGACAAAAAAAACATGCAGGTGCTAATAGGGGCGTCAATCAAATCTTAAACAAAATAACAAAAAGTGTAGATGCTGATGAGATGAGATTTCTAACTGGAGGGGCTGATATCAATGAAACATGAAAAACAAGCCAGTTTTTGAGTAAAAATCTCCATGGAACAAGTAGTCAACCCTTTTATACCGACACTCGATACAACGATAAAATCGTTATAATGATAGTCTGACTTGGACGAAACCTTCGACCAAGAAGTGACAGTTAATAAAATGTATGCAAGAACATTATATTTAATACCAACATGAACCATGTGTTTTGGATATTTGTTAGTGGTTATTCTAATAAGTATCTTTAACATAAGTTCCATCCGGAAATAAGAATAAAAAAGCCTTTCTTATATAATATTCTGCTCTTTTAGGATTCTTTACAACAGCAAATTTATTTTAATGGCGTCTTTTGGAACAAATGCTGTCGTAGTAAGGAGGATTCACTATACTTTGTCGCGAGAAACTGTATCTACAAAAGTGACCAATCAAATTTTTATAACATACAATAATCACAATATGATGTGATAATATGTTATGAGAGCCACCAAACAGAACCATACCTTACGACATATAGACAAACGCAGACCCAGAGCAGCCTGCTCATTCATAGTCCGATCCAGGGTCTACACTTGTCCCTAATACAATGTATGAACTGTTATTATTATATTAGCTGACAGTGTGGATTCGGATCATATGTGTTGGGCGATCTAGGTCTATTCTGTGCGCATGTCTCTATTTGGAGGGGTTATATGCGAGCATACCAAATCAAATGAAAACAATAACAAAAAAAGGTATCTTTAGCAAATAAGGCATCACTACATTATTGCACAAGAAAAAAAAAGCCAGAAAACAAACGTTTTCAAAAAGAAACAGTCATAGTCGCATCGACAGCAATACCGATTTTGTATGTACAGAAATAACAATAAACAATTTCAAAAAGAAACAGGAATAACAATTTTGCATCTATGGAACTAACATGTTTGTGTCTACAGAAATAACAATTTTTCATCTATGATGCATTATGTACACTATACAAGAAGGCATGTTGTGGGAAAGCGGAATTCTTTATGTTGCAATACTGTGCTGATCACTAACTAGGATAATATGAGCAAAGCGATAAACTAAACAGAAATAGAATCACATCAAAATGTTATAAATACAGAAAAGAACAAAATAATACTGCAAGAATAAAAAAAAAGAATAGAAATGGATCATCACAGACAAGTTAGACTGGATTGTTACTTTGCTCTTCCGTTGACAGTGAAAGCACATATACAAAATCTGCATCAAATATGGAATAGTGAATATCACCAGTGACCATCTGAGACTTTAACCAATCTCTCTGGGTTAATTTAGCAGACCACAAACTGATCATATTTTCTTATTTTTCCCAGACAAAAAACAGGCGTTGACATTTCATGCAAATTGTGGAGACAATTTACATGTAATGTCAAAGCCAGTCTTTTTTCGGAAAAAAAGAAAAATATTTCAAAATGTCGTCTCCTGTAAGTTTTACTCAGCATGATAAGCTTTAAAACAAAAGATAATGCTTCTACAGCAATGTATCCGTAAAGAAATAAGAAAAAATATCAAGACTTTTGGTTGAAAATAGAAGTGCTTTATCTGTAGCGATTTTAATAAATTTAACGCTGGGTAAAACATTCAGTAGACGACATTCTGAAAAAATGTTCTTGTTCTGTCCAGAAAATAGTCTTTGACATTTCATGCAGATTGTCTCCTTAGCATTCAAGTTGCATGAAACGTCAAAGTATTTTACAGTAAAAATGAGAAAAAATGTCATCAAATTTTCGTCTGCTGAATTGCCCCAGAGAGTGTTAAAGGTTAAGGAAGATGAGCACAGGTAATACGGTAAAAAATCATATTTACCCAAAACTGTAGCAGACGACATTCTATTTCTGTACTACTTTTTAGTGAAAATAAGACTTGACTTTTCATGTTAAACGCTTCACATGAAAAGCTTTATGTTCTCTAAAATTACAAAACAAAACCAAAATGTCGTCTACTGCAGTTTTGATAAGTAAGCACTTTATCTTTATTTACAAATAAGGATTTCCACATACCTCATAAAAACTACAGGATTAAGAGATCAACATTAACAGGAAAACCAAATTTTTACAAATACTGATGTCAAGCGAAAAAATGGTATACGAGCCTATGTCAGATGCATATTCAGGTTTGTTCTGCACAGAGTTTGACCAGAGTCTGCATTCCACATAAAAAATATCCGCAGGCTTGATTTGCCAAAACGACCAGACCCTGATAAGGCTGGTGGCAGGAAGTCCGATTTGGATCGGACAGCCATGTGCCATAGGCTTGAAATCATTTTTTTTTTACTTGGCAGATTTCATTGGTTTTTCAGAAATTATGGAATGATCACATCTGATGAAATAAATAATGATATATCAAATAAAATCACATAATCAAGTAAAATAATTCAGCGTAGCAGCATTTATGGAAAATTAACCCATTTATGCCAAATGGATTCTTCTACCGTAACTACTTGGACACAATCATCTAAATATAAGGAGTGTCTGGGGTGTTTGTTATGTTACCATGTTTTACAGAAATTCATGTATTTATTGCAAACAGTGCAGTCCCTGATCAGACGCCGCATTCTGCGGCGTCTGATCTGGATTTACACTGTTTGTCGAAGTCCTTTTTATGGGGAGCCAGGAATAAATGGGTTAAGGCATTGGATCCGTATTAACATAAAACACAAGCAACAGAAAATGTGAATATTTTTAGAACACACGTTCTTTTGTGACGAGTGGTTTCAAGAAAAAAATCATCCTTGGAATGGAAAATACATGAATACACTTTTATCACGAACTATTTACACCATCTGCATGTCATTCATCCCACTTCAGATCACTGTCTTAGTATAGATCAAAGCAATGCACATTTTGACCGTAACCACTCTCTGGGATAATTCAGCAGACGACAAAATGGCAATATCACTCTTATTTTTCCCAGAAAACAGGCACTTCATGCAAACTGTCTCCAAAGGAGAGACAATTTGCATGATATGTCAAATCCTGTTTTTTGGGAATAAGACATCTATTTCAAAATGTCGTCAGCTGAAAATTTTACACATAGTGCTAAGTATTAATGACGTCCTTTCCGCCGTCTCTGTTGCTGCCATCCATCACCAGCTTCATGAACATCTCGTCGTTCAACGTTTTCATGATGAGAATTAGACCTCTGGAAACGGGGCCTGCCTGACCTACCCCTACCGGCCTCAGTGTCTCCCTCCATATAAGGACCGAGTTCTGGCAAATCACCCGGAATGAACCGCTCGTCTCCGTATCTTTGTTCTGACATTTGAATAGCAGTCCTCATTCTTTCCTGTCGAGATTTCTTGGGTGGGAACTCTTGTGGACTCTTGATACATCCTCTCTCTTCATAGTGTTTGAGCAACTTACCCCATACCATGTCACATCTGAGAAGATTCTTGTTGCCTGTTAACGAAGGTTCTTGGATTTAAATTTCAATAAAATGGACATTTAAGTGTATACTTCCTGTGCAAGTACAATAAGTTTTAAAGTATGAATGGGATAGACGCGCTACTCAGCGTAAGACAGGTGCTATGCTTTTAACCATTAAACTGCCAACCACAACAACTGTCGTCCGCTTTGTCGTCTGCTTGTGATTTTAAAAAGTCATTTCCGCAAACAGTATGGACCCAGATCAGACTGGTCTGATCTGGGTCCACACTGTTTGCCTGTATGCAAAAATAGGTTTGAAAAGTTTGCAAGAATATTCAGCAGACGACATAAACAGACGACATTTTCAGATGCAGGTTTTCTTGGCGTTTTAAGGGTTGAGAATGGAAGAAAAAATCACACACACACACACACACACACACACACACACACACACACACACACACACACACACACATATATATATATATATATATATATATATATATATATATATATGCTGATACACAATTTCATCCTTAGTTCCTGAAGTAGACACTTCCTTCTTTGAATTTGGACACATCCACTGTTGTAAATGCAGGTTTCCTTCAAAAATCAGTAATAGAATGGCAAACAGTGTAGATCCTGATGATGGCTCGTTACAAGCTGTCTCATCTGGATATGCACGGCTTGCAAAGTATGTGTATTGATCTGCAGGAATGAAAGTTTAACAAGAGGGCATTGATGACCCTGTAACGCTCACCTGAGCATCATAGCACTTTGAGAACCTGATCTAGAACTGATCAAGGCAAACATTCTGATCAAAATTCAAAATGATTATATTAACAAGTAAGACAATGTAGCATGTCTAATGGACTGTGAAATAAAGGTCAAAGTCAAATATGAATGACTGCACTCAAGAGGCCATGCTAAGATGTATGCATGTACTGAGTATCCCTGGCTGTAAGCGCAATAGTTACTGAGAAACTGACCTAAACACAAACACTTCACACGTACCAAATATCACTCTGTAGGACCAATAATTACTGAGAAACTGACCTAAACGGAAAAACTTAAGAAAGTCACTGGATAGAAAAATATACATCACCTTGAAATCATCAAGACAAACATTTTGAGCAAGATTCATGATGACCACTTCAAATATGTGACCTCTAGAGCATCAACAAGGTTTTCCCGTGATTTGGCCAGGTGACCTAGTTTCTGATATCAAGTGATCCAGTTTTAAATTAGACCTAGAAATCATCAAGACGAACATTTTGAGCAATATTTATGGTGATTATTTAAAAAATATCCCTCTGGAGTGTTAACAAAGTTTTCTACTGATTTGGACTGGTGACTTATTTTTTGACCCCATGTGACCCAGTTTCGAGCATGACCTAGAAATCATCAAGACAAACATTTTGAGCAAAATACATGATGATTACTTCAAAAATGTCACCGCTAGAGTGTTAACAAAATTTTCTGCTGATTTGGCCTGACGACTTAGTTTTTGACCCCACGTGACCCAGTTTCGAACTTAACCTAGAAATCATCAAGACAAACATTTTGGGCAAGATTCATGATGATTGTTTAAAAAATGTGACCGCTAGTGTGTTAACGAAGTTTTCTGCTGATCTAGCCTGGTGACCTAGTTTTTGACCCCAAGTGGCCCAGTTTCATACTTGACCTAAAACTCCTCAAGACAAAACATTTTAAGCAAGATTCATGATGACTGCTTCAAAAATGTGACCCCTAGAGTGTTAACAAGGTTTTCTGCTGATTTGGCCTGGTGACCTACCGGTAGTTTTTGAACTTAAGTAACCCAGTTTCAAACTTGACCTAGAAATCATCAAGTCAAACATTTTGAGCATGATTTATGATGATTGCTTGAAAAATGTGACCGCTAGAGTGATAACAAGGTTTTCCTTTGATTTGGCCAGGTGACTTAGTTTTGACCCCACGTGACCCCGTTTCTAACTTGACCTAGAAATCGACAGGACAAACATTTTGAGCAAGATTCATGATGATTACGTCAAAATGTGACCGTTAGAGTGTTAACAAAGTTTTCTGCTTATTTGGCCTGGTGACCTAGTTTTTGACTCCAAACGACCCAGTTTCCAACCTGACCTAGAAATCATCAAGACAAACATTTTGAGCAAGATTCATGATGATTGCTTCAAAAATGTTACCGCTAGAGTGTTAACAATGTTTTCTGCTGATTTGGCCCGGTGACCTAGTGTTTGACACCAAGTGACCCAGTTTCGAACTTGACCTAGAAATCATCAAGACAAACATATTGAGCAAGATTCATGATGATTGCTTCAAAATGTGACCGCTAGAGTGTTAACAAGGTTTTCTGCTGATCTGGCCCGGTGACCTAGTTTTTGATCCCAAGTGACCCAGTTTCGAACTTGACCTAGATATCATCAAGACAAACATACTGAGCAAGATTCATGATGATTGCTTCAAAAATGTGACCGCTAGAGTGTTAACAATATTTTCTGCTGATCTGGCCCGGTGACGAAGTTTTTGACCCAGAGTCGAACTTGACCTAGAAATCAACAAAAGAAAAATATTGAGCAATATTCATGATGATTGCTTGAAAAATGTGACCGCTAGATTGTTAACAAGGTTTTCTGCTGATCTGGCCCGGTGACCTAGTTTTCGACCACAAGTGACCCAGTTTCGAACTTGACCTAGATTTAATAGAAAGAAACTTTTTGAGCAAGTTTCATCAAGATTGGGTCAAAACTTTGACCTCTAGAGTGTTAACAAGTTTTTCCTTTGATTTGATCCAGTATAGAATTTGACCTAGATTTCATGGAGGCAAACATTCTGAGCAAGTTTCGTCAAGAGTGATTCAAAATTGTGACCTTTGGAGTGTTAACAAACTAATTGTTGACGACGGACGACGACGGACGACGGACAGAAGGTGATGACAATAGCTCACCCTGAGCATTTGCTCAGGTGAGCTAAAAAATAAAGCGGACCACATTTTGAAATGTTTTTCGTATTTTCTCCAGAAAACAGGCTTTGGACCACCTTAGGTATATTTGCCTATTTTAGTAAAATGGTACAGAATAATAGTTAAGGAAGAGACACAATCGCAGAACATAGCCTGCTTATCACACCAAGATGATAAGCAAACAAATCATGACAAATACACATGCCACAAACCAAAGAAAAGTGAAGCAACCGGCTCTGTCCTTCCTAAAGATATGCTCACAGTGCTAGATAGGATCCTTAAACATCAACAATAATACAACAAATTGGTCAAAATATCCCAGTCAGCATTCTACGTAAATCTATATCGGACCGTCATCGGCCCGTCAGGGTAGCTGACGGGCCGATGACGGTCCGATGTAGATTTACGTAGAATGCTAACTGGGATGATACAAGCCCCGCAGTTAGCAACTACAAGCCACACAGAGAAATCAAAGCGCCAAAACACTGAAATGACAGAAATTCATGCAAATCTGAACTTTGCAAGGGTAGTGTAATACTTTTTTTCTTTGCTCTTTCTCTCGGGTTTCTGCTAGTGTGCAGCTGGAATATTTCGCTGTTTTATATGCGTAATATTTTAGATTGTTAGTATGGTCATTTAATGGCTGACACTATGTGAGCAGTGACCATCAGACCTGTTGCTGCAAAGAGCGAAATCAGACACTTTTGACTTTACAATGGTTACTGGAAAAAATGCAACTTTGTTAGTTCGCTTAAAGTGATTTCGCCACCATGCCGCTTTTTCCAATTTTACACCATGGAGGATTCGCCATGTTTCCAAATTCGCAATTTATGCTGGAAATCTTTGTAAATTGGATACAATAATTGTAAGTTAGATAGTAAACTTTAATAATTACTTTGCTCGGGTCGATACCTATATGCCTTTTATAGACCTTGCAAGATGTTTGGCAGTAGCCAAAACTGACGAGAGGTACGCCTTCATTGGCAGAAAGTTCACTAATAGCAACAACTCTGATCGTTCATTGTAAATGACATATAAATTCATTATCAATGCGATACAAAGTGTGAACCCAGCAATGTAGGCATATGAAACACAAGAAAAATAGACAATCATATATGCAAACATATCACTATTTGGGAACCAACATGATTTTGAATTATTGTAGAAATTAATCTAACTTGTCAAATTAGACGGATGTTAAGTAAAATATTAAGAAAAGTACATTTGTGATATAAAGTTCTTAACAGTACAGAATTGAATTTCTGAGTGAGTATGAGTTTTTGTAGATAACGAAATAACGAGTAGTCTTTCGTATGCAATACTTATCATTATTAAAAACAGACAGCTGACGATTAAAATCCATGTTTCTAAAATCAGGATAACCTGACTTAATGTCATCATATGGAATATTTCTGTGACCTAAAATGGACATAGGAAGATGAAATGAGTTTCCGATTCAACACAGTTTGTATCACAAAATTTACTCAGTCTTTCGGCTTCTGCTAAAGGAGGAGAAAATAATTGCACTGTCTATAGGTACTTCCAATTTTAGATTGTTTATTTCCTACAAAGATCGTAGAAACCTATTCTATAACGTTGGTGACAGACTGTCTCCCTGTATTAAGCCAGATTCTTTTGGGAACAAGTAGAACTGTACATTGCTTTGATACAGTTGTAGAACTTTCCTCTTAAATCATTTATCAGTAGTTTAAAGAGCAAGTAAGTTTAACCATATTTTTTGAGAAAATGATTTTTCAACATTTCCCCATACAAATGTATGGGAACGCAAATTAGAACTTGCCGTAAAAGGTCAAAGGTCATCCTACTATATTCATTTGAACAAACTTGGTAGATCTGAATCCCCAGTGCCATAAACCAAGATCCAGCCCCAAACCTATCTTGGTTTTGGAGAAGATTTTTCAATGTTTATACTATATATGAACATAGCGGCCATCTTGACCAACGGACCGTGACCATTCGTACAAATTTTCATTCCCCTTTCACAGAAAGCTCCACATGAAAGTTGAAGAAAATTGGCCCAGGGGTTTCAGAGGATAAGTCTTTCAAATATGTGAGCGAACGTACAAACAGGCGGAGAGACGACGGACGGGAAATGATCACAACAGATCATCCTGAGCCTAGGGCTCAGGTGGGCTAATACTTCTGAGGGTTTAAATCGAGTTTATAGGTACCAAATCTTCACACTAGGTTTAAATGATGTAAACGTACAACAAAATGCTAACTCAGTGCAGCAAACAAAGACGTGTAAATTAAATTATCACTGTGATGGAACAAGGGTGAGAGTTTATGAGAAACACCTCAGACAGTTCGAGCCAAAGGTAAAGAAAACAACTAGTTGAACCGACGATGCCAAAATAAGGCTATTTTCCGGGAGACAATTTTCCTTTCAAAGTTATAGGGCAATTGCGATTATTTTAATTTGCTGCAACCTTGCCTAGCTAAATGTCGCTATTTCATTTCTACTGTAACTTAGCCTAGCTACCATGTCACTGACACCATTTTGGTCTGCAATCATTTTCATGTTTATTTTCTACACTGCAGCTGGTGTTAGGGTCTTGTACGTGGTAGAACGTCTCCCTGTACATCACCATAGTGCAGAGTATATGTCATTTCCTTTGGGATCATTTGGCCTATTGTGGTAGATTCGAAAAAGGAGTTCTGCTCAAGTACATGCTAGAGGGTGTAAGCAGTGTTGTAAACTTCATTACTGCTTATGAAGTGTCTAAATAAAATCGAGACTCCCATTTTCTAATACGTCGAGTGTGTTTTTTGTTTCCAAAGGCAATCTTTTTGACGTTTATTTGCAATATTAGCTCTTTAACCCCATTTTACGTTCAAGTATGATAATGCAAATCTCTTTATCTGATTCAATATTCCCTTACACATTTACATGTTGATAGTTTTGAGAATACATATGTTTTTGTAATAGATATGTATAAAAATATATTACCGATAATAATCAATCCCTTTCGAGCTCTTGTCAGGGCAACATTAATTTGGTTTTGGTCAGTTATAAAACCAAGGTTTTGTCTGCACCATCCTAGAGTCGGATTCGCCTCTATCTTGTATTCAGGTAGCGAGCGTACAGTGCTGAAGATAACATAGTCCCATTCCCCACCTGCAGAAGAGTAAACAAGAGGCTCAATGAGCCTAAACCGCTCACTAAACTTAAGTTTTAACAACTCACAAACTTGACTACTTTACGTACTAATGGAATCCTTTAATTGCACCTGATAATTTATGATACCCACCAAGGTAATTCAACTTACTAATATTCCCTTTTTCCACTGGATGTGTCTTACCATAAAGAACAATGGTTTAGGGGTGGGGACCTGAATTGTTTCTGAGATATAAAAACTTTTATGAAGTGAAGGGGTGGTGCATATCCCCGGGGAACATAAAGTCTGTGTAACTGAATCGCGTCTCATCATAAAGAACAACATTATATATGGTTTAATGGTGGGGTTCTAAACGGTTTCTGAGATATTAAGCCTTACATGAACTGGATGGGTGGGGCATAGTGTCAGGAGACCACAGTATGGTGTCAGTGGATGTGTCTTATCATATGAAACAAGAATATATATGGTTTAGGGGTGGGGATATGAACGATTTCCGAGATATTAGATCTTTATGAAGTGAAAGGGTGTCGCATGACCCTAATAAACCTTACGACCCCCCCCCCTCCTCCATGACCGGTTTGGACTCGGCAGGATTAGGGACCACTAAAAATTGCTACATACTAAATATTTAAGCAATGGGCCGTATGGTTTCAGAGAAGATTTTTGAAACTTTTTGCCGCTATAAGTCTATGGGAGCTGATAAGCCCATGGGCGCGGCAAATTTGGACCCTAGGTGCATGGCTGGCAGGATTTATGTAGGGGACCACTAAACCTTGCTAAATACTAAATATGTAAGCCGTGGGCCTCATGGTTTCAGAGGAAAAGTTTTAAAATGTTCCCCATTATAAGTCTAAGGGAGCTAATGAACCTTGGCGTGTGGCCAATTTGGACCATTGGGGTATGGTTGGTAAGATTTATGTACGGGACCACTAAACATTGTTACATACAAAATATCTAAACTCTGGGCCTTATGGTTCAAAGAAGAAGATTTTCTGTGGGAGATAATGAGCATCGGGGCGTGGCCAATTTGGATTCCATGGACATGATTGGCAGGATTTATGTAGGAGACCACTTAATGTTGCTACATACTAAATATCTGAGCTCTAAGCCTTATGGTTCCAGACAAGAAGATTTTTTTTCTCATTATAAGGCTATGGGAGCTAATGGGCCCCGGGGCGTTGCCAAACTGGACCCCAGGGTCATAATCGGCAGGATTTATGTAGGTTACCATAAAATGTGCTACATACTAAATATCTAAGCTCTGGGCTTTAAGGTTTCAAGGAAGAAGGTTTTTGAAGATTTTTTTCCATTATAAGTCTATGGGACCTAATGCGCCCCGGAGCATGCCCAATTTTGACCCTGTGGCATGGTTGGCAGAATTTATGAAGGTGACCACTTAACGTTGCTAAATGCTAAATATCTAAGCTCTGGGCTTCGTGATTTCAGAGAAGAAGCTTTTTTAAATTTTTCCCATTATAAGTCTATGGGAGCTAATGAGCCCCGGGGCGTGGCCAATTTGGACCTAAGGGGCATGGTTGGCAGGATTTATGTAGGTGGCCACTTCACGTTGCTACATACTGAATATAGAAGCTCTGGGCCTCACGGTTCTAGAGAAGAAAATATTTTTAAGTTTTCCCCACTATGTCTATGGAAGCTACATGTTACCATGGAAACCAGACTTTCAATCCGAACAGCCCCAAAATCTTAAGCAGCCTTTCCCCCACCTGATAATGTTTCACATGAAATTTGATCACGATTTGCCTTCTGGGATAAGAGATAAACTCATTTGAAATTATGGACGGACGACAACGGACAACGACGGACGACGGAGCATTGGCATACGAATAGCTCACTTGAGGCTTTGGCTCAGTTAAAATAAAAATACGATTCTAAAATATTATGTTAATATTATCCCAAGTGACCAACATCTGTCAACGTACCTACATTAGATCTAAAAATATTTTCTGTTAAAGGTTCTACATAGGACCAAACAACACGCGGACGAGCATTTGATCTGCGGGCAAATTGATCAACACTGGATCAACACTGTCCCCAACGTCATGATATTGCATCAACGTTGATGCGATGTTGCATAAGCGTCATTTTATCGTTGGGAAATAACAGTTCACCAGGTCTTTTAAAACTGAAGCGTATTAAGTGAAGAAATATATGAGCCAGCGCATGACAAACCTACAATAAGACTTGTGCGACTCAGAGTCTTCACTGATCGCATGCACCTTTTACAGCCTCCGGGCTACTCAAAGAGGGATAAATGAGAATCCTAGCCATACTGGGTGGATATACAGGCTGATGTGAGTCTTTGCTGGTCATATTGTAGGTTTTAACGTGAGCTAGCTCTAACATATATAACAAGTTGGCCAAGATGGCCCTGTATCGCTCAACCTCAAGAGAAAAAGTCCAATAATGATTTTTATGATGGCGGCTATCTTGCATTTCCAATCAGCAGATTTTAGCTACTTTCTTACATAGAAGTCATCTCGATACTTCCAATAAAGTTTCGCGTCAAATGGTATTTCGATTCAAGAAAAGAAGAGCTAAATAGATTTCAAAGGGAGAGGCCTTGGCAGCCATCTTGGATTTCCAATAGGAACGACTTCAGCTATTTTTATACACCAGTCACCCTGACGCTTCTTACCAAGATTCGAGTCAATTTGTCTTTCAGTTCAAGAGAAGCGAAAAAAAGATTGATTTTCAAGATGGCTGCGGTGGCCATCTTGGATTTCCAAGCTAAAATCTTATCTATTTTTGATCTACTTATCACCCCGATGCTTCATACAAAGTTTCAAGTCAAATGGCCTCAGAAAAAGCGAAATATAGATTCAAGATGGAGGCCATGGCGGCCATCTTTGATTTTGAATCGGAACAATTTTGGCTACTTTTATTTACATTTAACCCCGATGCTTCCTGCCAAGTTTCAAGTCAGTTAGCCTTTCGGTTCAAAAGAAGAAGTGGAAAATAATTTTCAAGATGGCGGTCATGGTGGCCATTTTAGGTTTTTGATAGGAATTATTTCAGCTATCTAACATTTACAAGTCACGCAAATTCTTTCTACCAAGTTCCAAGTCAATTGGCCCTTTGACTCAGGAGAAGCAAAAAATAGAGTTTCAAGATCTTGGCTACGGAGGTCATCCTGAACTGCCGATCGGAACGACTTAAGCTAATTTTTAATCTACAAGTACAGCGATGCTTATTACCAAGTTTCAAATCAATTGGCCTTTTGTTTCAGGGGAGGAAGCAAAAAATAGATTCTCAAGATGTCGGCCCTGGCAGCCATCTTGGATTTCAAATCAAAACGATTTTACCTATTTTTGATCTATGTCACCTCAATGCTTCCTACCAAGTTTCAATGACCTTTTAATTCGGAAGGAAAGCGAAAAATATTTTTCAACATAGCGGCCACAGCGGCCGTATTGGTTTTCTGATCGGAACGATTTTAGTTATTTTTAATCTACAAGTCATCCTGAAGCTTCCTAGTTAGTATCAAGTCAGTTGGTCTTTTGTTTCAGGAGAAGTAAAAGATAGATTCTCAAGATGGCCGGTAGTCATAGCGACCATCTTGGATTTCGATCGGAACAATTTTAGCTGTATTCTTGATCTGCAGGTCATCCCCAATGCTTTCTATAAAGTTTCGAGCTAGTTGGCCTTTCTGTTCAGGAGAAGACGTGAAAAAGAGATTTTCAAGTTGGCGGCCATGGCGGCCAACAGACCCGATGTAAATGATTTTAGCTATTTTTGATCTACAAGTCACCCCGATGCTTCTCACCAAATTGGCCAGGGTAGTAGGAGGAGTAAGTTTTTAAAGCAAAATGTTGACGTCGCACGACGGACGACGCTTCTGGGCGATAGACATTGGCCGATCAAAATAGCTCATATTGAGTACTTCATGCTGAGACGGGCTAATTAATCGTTCAAATCCACGCCAAATGGTTGCTTGTTTGGTCATTTATTTGCATGTTCTGGTTATGGAAAATTTCATTTTGTCACTTCCTGAACTTGTTCATTAATGTCTCGCTTTTAAAAGATGTATGTTTGTCACACACACGCATTTTAACAATAAAAATGCCATATCCATTCAAAATTCCTAAACAGTTGTCTTGAAACAGTAGTTGTTCATTCATTCAACATACCGTTCATGTAAAGTTGTCGAAAATATGACCGTGCGTAAAGTAATTGAAACTTTGTAAAACACACACCTATGTATTTTGTCAATAATAATACAAAAGCAAAGCTCCAAAAATGGGACCATGAAAGTGGGATGCAAAGTGAAGCACACAAAATGCTTAAACACGGTATGAAAGCATCGGAAAAGTATTAGCGTGGAAAAATGTAATTTTGTCAAAAGTAGCCACAAACAGTCACATGCACATATCAATTGTATCAGCAATATTCATGGAAAGTTCCAAAATAGTTCTATGAAACTGTAGGCAGATGCGTTTGCACAAGTGTTACATCCAATAATGTGTTACAATTACAGGTCAAAGCAAGTAATTCGGCTAAATCTTTGTAACATAAAAAAACAAATTTGAACACTAAAACACAAATTAACGCTGGACATTGTAAAATATTATAAAAGTGAAGTTGCAGAATGATTCCTTGAAACAAATAGGAGGAAGTGATAATACAGACTTTATACAAGCAATATGTACGAAAGACCGGCAGTGATATTTCAACTTCATTAATTCAAGGTTTCAACTTCACGAATTCACGATTTTATCTTCACGGATTCACGATTTCAACTTCACGAATTCAAGAATTCAACTTCATGAATTCACGAATTCAACAGCTCAATTCGTGAAGTTGAATTTGTGAATTCGTGAAGTTGAAATCTTGAATTCGTAAAGTTCAATTTGTGAAGATGAATTCGTGAAGTTGAAGTCGTGAATTCGTGACGCTCAATTTGTGAATTCGTGAAGTTGAATTCGTGAATTCGTGAGATTGAATGAGTGAAGAGGAATTCGTGAAGTTGAAATCGTCAATTCATGAAGTTGAAATCATGAATTAGTGAAATTGAATTCCTGAAGTTGAATTCGTGAATTCGTGAAGTTGAAATCGTGAATTCGTGAAGTTGAAACTTTGAACTAATGTACTTGAATTGCCACTACCGGTTTTTCGTAAATATTTGTGACAACTGCAGTTCTCGAGGAATCTCTAAATTCGGAAAGCTGCAACATTCTCAGAAATTAATTTCTAACAATCACAAAGTCACACTTCACATATTTAATGTGATTGAAACATATAATGACTTTTCAAGAATGGTACCTTGAAACCTGTAGGTAGACTTGACTTGACTTGACGAAACTCTATACATCTACTAAAGTGTTACATTGACACTTCTCAGATAATAAGTAAAATACAAAACATATATAAAAGAAACAGTGATAGAAATTATCACGTTAATGAGTTGACAACACAAAACAACACTTCCTTGAAAGCAAATATACAAAAGGAATTTATAACAGAATTCCCATCTAGGAACGGTAAACAGCAGAATCGTAAAGATGTTTTTTTTTAAAATGCTACTTGAGGGCCACTGGTAAGATTAACCAGAGACGATTACACGAAGTTCAAACCCTATTTTTTTGTAATAATGTCAGCTCTGTGTTTTGGAAAGCGACTAAGTTTAAAAAGCTGTGACTTTTTCAAACAAGAGGGACATGATGGCCCTGTAACGCTCACCTGAGCATCATAGCACTTTGAGAACCTGACCTAGAACTGATCAAGGCAAACATTCTCATCAAAATTCAAAATGATGACATTAACAAGTAAGACAATGTAGTATGTCTAATGGACTGTAAAATAGAGGTCAAGATCAAATATAGATGACTGCACTCAAAAGGCCATGAAAAGATGTGTGCATGTACTAAGTATCACTGGCTGTAGGAGCAACAGTTACTGAGAAACTGACCTAAACAAAAAGCACTTCACAAGTACCAAATATCACTCTCTAGGACCAATAATTACTGTGAAACTGACCTAATATGGAAAAAATTAAAAAAGTCACTAGACAATGAATTATACATTACCTAGAAATCATCCAGACAAACATTCTGAGCAAGACTCATAAAGATCACTTCAAAACTGTGTCAACAAGGTTTTCCTTTGATTTAGCCTTGTGACCTAGTTTCTGACAGCAAGTGACCCAGTTTTAAATTAGACCTAGAAATCATCAAGACAAACATTTTGAGCAACATTTATGATGATTATGTAAAAAAAAGTGACCTCTGGACAGTTAACAAGGTTTTACTTGATCTAGTTTTTGACTTCACGAGACTCAGTTTCAAACTTGACTTAGAAATCATCAAGACAAACATTATTAGCAAGCTTCATGATGATTGCTTCAAAAATGTGACCTCTAGAGTGTTAACAAGGTCTTCCTTTGATCTGGCCTGGTGACCTAGCTCTTGACTCCAAGTAACCCAGTTTCAAACCTGACCTAGATATCATCAAGACAAACATTTTGAGGAGGATTCATGATGATTGCTTCAAAAATGTGACCGCTAGTGTTAACAAGCTTTTACACTGATGTGGCCAGGTGACCTAGTTTTTGACCCGACGTGACCCAGTTCCGAACTTGACCTAGAAATCATCAAGACAAACATTTTGAGCAAGATTCATGATGATTGCTTCAAAAATGTAACCGCTAGAGTGTTAACAATGTTTTCTGCTGATTGGCCAGGTGACCTACTTTTTGACCCCAAGTGACCCAGTTTCAAATTTGTCCTAGAAATCATCAAGACAAATATTTTGAGCAGGATTCATGATGATTGCTTCAAAAATGTGACCGTTAGAGAGTTATCAAGGTTTTCAGCTGATTTGGTCTGGTGACCTAGTTTATTACCCCAAGTGACCCAGTATCTAACTTGATCTAGAAATCATCAAGACAAATATTTTGAGCAAGATTCAAGATGATTGCTTGAAAAATGTGACCGCTAGAGTGTTAACAAGGTCTTCCGCTGATTTGGCCAGGTGGCCTAGTTTTTTACCCAACGTGATCCAGTTTTTAACCTGATATAGAAGTCATGAAGACAAACATGTTGAGCAAGATTCATGATGATTGCTTCAAAATTGTGACCGCTAGAATGTTAACAAGGTTTTCTGCTGATTTGGCCCGGTGACCTAGTTCTTGATCCCAAGTGACCCAGTTTCGAGTTTGACATAGAACTCATCAAGAAGAACATTTTGAGCAAGAATGATTGCTGAAAAAATGTGACCGCTAGAGTGTTGACAAGGTGTTCCTTTGATTTGGCCAGGTGACCAAGTTTTTTACCTCAAGTGACCCAGTTTCGAACTTAACCTAGAAATCATCAAGGCGAACACATTGAGCAATATTCATGATGATTGCTTCGAAAATGTGACCTCTAGTGTGTTAACAAGTATTTCCTTTGATTGACCTGATGACCTAGTTTTTGACCCCAAGTGACCCAATATCAAACTTGACCTAGATTTTATAGGGGCCAACATTCTGGGCAAGTTTCATCAAGATTTGGTCAAAACTGTGACCTCTAGAGTGTTAACAAACTAATTGTTGACGACGGACGACGACCGACGACGGACACGGGGTGATCACAATAGCTCAGTCTGAGCTTTTGCTCAGGTGAGCTAATAATATTTTTGAACGTTAGAATGCCACGTGCACAAAGTCGTTGCGAGCGTTATACATATTTTTTTATAAGGTTTCCTTTAAAATCTGAAGGGCCGTTTGATTTGACGACTTTAGATGCTTAAATGCGGATAACTCCACATACTTGCACTAATTTATCACAAAGTGCCTGATAAATAGCAAATTTTAAACGATATCGATACCTCTACAAACCCAACATACAGTAATTTTCGAACTATTTTCCTTGCACAAAGTTCAAACATGAGCTCGTTTATCTAAGATTCATTGGCATCTACATTGTTTGCTATTATGTTGATGATCTCAGACTGAAACCCCTATTTGCATCAGTGGGCATGTCCTAAATAATGGACGGACATGGCCGAGTTAGTATAATGCTTTGCGGCATGTAGTTCCATCTCAGAAAGAAAACTGTACCTACTGCCAATGGAATTCCCCGGGAGAATGGGAAGACTTAAGACATTAGATAGTAATACCTTGACTTGATACGACTGTGTTCACCTTGAAATTAGTGAAGCCTTCTGCTTCCAGACGCCTTCTAATCTCCGCACACTGGGCATTATACTGGGAGATCACATTCACTTGATTATCCGGGATCTGTTCATCATTTATTAAGTAGCGGAAAACGGTGATCTGAAAAGTGAAGAGTACAGGAAAACAATTATGAAAACCTTAAGACAACAGACATACATTATTTGTTGGGCCATGGCGAACCCGACCAAATACAGTGGTCGAGCACCGACGAGCATCCTGTCCCACGTTTCCATTGTTCGCACAGGGAATCGTCCAGGTGTTATTATGTTTTGACTAAATGTTTCCTGTTCACTGTTTCACAGGAGTTAGCCACGAAACAGGTCCAAAGCAACAAACAGTTTATGTGTCAAGGTCTCAGATGTATATGAAACAAAACAGATGTCATATTATAGCTCATGAAAGAATGCATTTTTGAATGTTCGTAGAACTCCATGTTGTGGACCCCTTTTCCATGCTGTAAGCCAAATTGCCGATTTGGTAAAGGCAAAATTATGTAATTGCATATATATATATATATATATATATATATATATATATATATATATATATATATATATATATATATATACCTTACATATATATATATATATATATATATATATATATATATATATATATATATATATATATAGCTAATCTTAGTGCAAGCGGGCCCCCGTAGCCTAGTGGATAAGACTCTTAATCCATTAGGTTTCTTACCGCTGTGGCTCGAGCCTAGCTCGGGTCATACGTGGGAAAGCCAAGTTCTGCTTACGGATGGTCAGGTGGTTTTTCTCCGGGTTCTCCGGTTTTCGCCCACCTTTGATGAACGATCGGCTCGATATAAGTGAAATATTCTTGAAAGGGCCGTAAAACCGAATTAAAAAAAACAATAATAATAAAAATTTTAGTGCTTTTCTTACGTTTGTTCGATTTGCGCTTGTTTGGGTTTGTCTGTTTCCTCTTCCTCTTGGTGTCTGGGAAGGGCTGCAGCTTGTGATTGTGGCACTCCCTGGACTTTTCTTTTACCTTTCTCGGGCATATGCGGACAACGAATGCCCATATAAACATGCGCATCTGTGCAGTCAGATCAGGACCTTCACTTTCTTGAAACAGAATTATTGGATACTACAGATTGTAATGAATGGTGGAAAGACCCGTATGATACTTTGCGCATGCGCAGAATGTTCTAAATGCGTTTATTGTGCATGTTCATAGGCACTGTTTGGCTTGTCGGTTTCCATATATATTTGTTTGGTAAGTCATATGACCTAAGGATTGTAACCTACCACATGATCGAGCTCTGCTTCATTACTTTTTGATTGCTCATTCCCATCTTCCGTAGACACGGTCAAAACTTTCTCTTCACCCTCAATGTGTACCATAATGTGTGGATAATGTGTGATCCCTTCTTTAGCCCATATCTTTAGAACTCTTCCTTCATTCCACAGACCGGATTCGGTCTTTAATTTCCCTTGATAGAAGGTATTTGAAGGAAATCGACATAACTGGGGATTCTGTAATTAATCAATAATTTATACAACTGTTAACCCTGGTCCTGTTTGTCTCTGAGACGCCCTGCGTTTGGAAACAGTGAAGATCCAGATCAGTTGGCTTCATCAGCCAAGTGATCTGGATATGCAGTAATTGACATTCAGTATGTAAATTTATATCAACAATCTCGATGAAGCATTCTGATGATGTATCTGTGCTAGTTTGGTCAAATTCCATCCATTGGTTAAAGAGATAATGTGCACACAAACTTTTTACAGCATTAACAAGGCTCGCTTTTTTTGAATATTTATAGGTAGTGACCTTGAAAATAAGGTCAAGGTCACCAAAATCTAATCACTTCTTTGCCCCATCCTTATGATGTATCTGTGCTCGTTCGGTCAAATTCCAGCCATTGGTTAAAGAGATATTGTGAACAAAAACTTTTTACTTCATTAACAAGGCTCCTTTAGGCTCCTTTTTGAGTATTTATAATGTAATGACCTTGAAAATAAAGTCAAGGTCACCAAAATCTAATCACTTCTTTCCCCCATACTGATGTTGTATCTGTGCTATTTGGTCAAATTCCATCCATTGATTAAAGAGATAATGTGCACACAAACTTTTTACTGCATTAACAAGACTCACTTTTATGAGTATTTATAGTGTAGTGACCTTGAAACTAAGGTCAAGATCTCCAAAATCCAACCACTTCTTTGCCCCATCCTTATGATGTATCTGTGCTAGTTCGATCAAATTCCAGCCATTGGATAAAGAGATATTGTGCACACAAACTTTTTACTTCATTAACAAGGATCCTTTAGGCTCCTTTTTGAGTGTTTATAATGTAGTGACCTTGAAAATAAGGTCAAGGCCATCAAAATCTAATCACTTCTTTCCCCCATCCTGATGATGTATCTGTGCTAGTTTGGTCAAAAATCAGACATTGGTTAAAGAGATAGTGTGCACACAAACTTATTTCTGCCTTTTTTCTGCATTAAGAAAAACTTTACAAAGGGCAATAACTCCAAGAGAGTTGGCCCTTAGCCCTTACTTTCTCTTAAGTAGGTACATCTTATTGATATCAATGTGTCTGCAGAAATTGATGAATATCTATCACTGCCTTTTCAAGATATTCGGAAAAAAACAGCGTCGCGGACGGATACACGGACGGACACACGGACGGACGGACGAACGTTCCAACGAAATGGGTTTTATGTGACTTTTTGTACTGACAATTTATGGTTATGCGACTCTTTTTTTATGTGACCCGTCACATAAAAAGAAAATGAGTCGCATAACTCTCACTTAGACGGAATAAATCTGCCCAGTTTAGAGTTGTGTGACTGTAGTCAAATGAACATATGGACAACAGTCACAAAACCATCAATTCGTTAGCCCGGACAGACGGACGGACGGACAACGTGAAAACAGTATACCACCCCCCCCCCCCCCCCCAAAACACACACACAAACAAAGTTTCCGGGGGGTGGTGGGGGTGGTTGGGGCGGTATAAATATTATATCTCAAAAGCATGTCATTCACCCCGAAAGTATATATGGCATCTCGTCTCGATATAATGGAATCCCAGCCAATGTTTTCACAGATATACACCACTACCCGCCCCCACACCCCCCCCCCTACCCCTACCCTCTGAAGACACTACAAAGACTCCGTGCAGATTAAGAAACCTATGAAAACTTTTCTGGCCAAAATACTATTTGAATGTCTGCGCAACAAAAAAATTAAAAAAAAAAAATCTGTTCTATTTGGGCCACATCAAGCGACAAATTGCCTTCGGACATGCGCAAAATGTGCAATTAACGATTATCTTGCTCTTGCGCAAACTACCATCCGGACCTTTCTTCTCCATTCATGCATTCTGTATTATCTGATGATTCAATAAGTGGACAGCGAAGGCCCTAATCAGACTAGGGATGCGCAGTCGATGTCCTTCGATGTCCGCGTATGCCCGAAGAGCCGTTTTTGCATGGCTCGGCCCAATCATGGAAAATGTGAAATAAAAAAAAAAATACTTAATTTATCTCAAATAAAGTATCTGGGTATCATCAGTAACGATGTTTAAACGGAACTGATACACTTTAGGGGGAGGCAAACTTGTCAAAATGTTTTAACATATTTTTGCTTCCCGTCTGAAAACAGATGCCTCTAATAGGAAAAGAATTACTCCCTTTAGTGAGCAAATTCCTTTTTAGAGCAGAGTCCCTTTGCAGATAGGACACGATGTACAGAGAAGCAAATAGGAAGTCATAAAAGTTGTCTCCTGTTTACAAAATGGCAGACAATCTATCAATTGTATCCACAGAAGCTTGACGTTGGATAATTTCTTCTTATAAGGGCCTGCCCCTTCGATTATGAAATAATCGAAGGACGGACACTCTTCGCTAAACTCGATTTATTTTTGATGAAATTTTCAAAAAGAATTCGGCTTTTAGGTTTAATGCTTCGCTGTCGAAATCAATAAATTTACCATTTATCTTCCGCCGCCGATGATAGACGAATATTTGCTCCTTACACAGTTGCTGGATACGTCCGCAATTATACTTTTTTGTGTCCTAACTCGGGCAGATTTTTTCTAGTCATTTGATTGGTCTGCATAAATGCTACCGTTCTGTTGGACGAAACCTCAAACTGTAAACACTGACAGCTGATTGTTTTCATGTTTCATTGAATTTTACATGTTTTCAAATTTTGAGTGTCCTATTCTAGCAATAACAACAATGGCAGAAAATGACAAACGTGCGCGCTCAGCTGTCAAAATTTTGTGTGTGTGTTTTTATTATTATTATTATTATTATTATTATTAATTTTATTATTATTATTATTATTCATTTTAAACCAATCAGTGACGACCATATTTTTTACCAGTGAGATTGCGCGATGAGTATTAAGCAAAATTGAGACGTAAACAGCTTTTCGAAGCATCAACGGATTTCCCTACGTATTAGCAAAAAAATTTAAACAGCAAGTTGCGGCGGAAGATTTATGGTAAGAATACATATCGAAAAGAGCATAAGAAAACTATTGAACACTAAAAGGTTGCCATGGTATTCATCTGAAAACAATATCGACAGCATTGAAGTGTCCGTCCTTCGATTATTTCATAATCGTAGGGACAGGCCCTATAAGTAGAAATTATCCAACGTCAAGCTCCTGTGATTGTATCCATTATCCTTAAACCATATTGATAGTTTTCGAGAATATTCTTGTTAATGGGTCATTTTTAATTCTAGAGGATGGTAGCAGGTACATAAAAATACTATGCTTTTGAATCTTTCAGAAAGTCATTTTTCTGTCCTGTCGGGACGGTAACGGTCCGATATAGATTTAAGCAGAATGCTACAGTCAGCGTTGGAGTGATTGTTTACAGTATCGAGCATATGCTTTCAATTTCTCATTTGTATCTTTGCCATTTAATAACAATGTTCCTATTCTTAACCTATTCTCATAACCTGCAGAACCCTAAAGGAGTAATTGATAAACAGTGCAGACCCAGATCTGCGGCTGTTTGATCAGGGTCTCTGTTGTTTTCTCTAGAAATATCTAAATCACATAGCCTGACAACCCCTAAAATTGAAACTCGACTCTTCCAGTATATAGTGTGAGAGAGTCCATTCAGTCTAAAATGGGATCATCTATAAGCCATGATTTAACTGTGAAGATAAACTTTGTAGTATACAATATATAGTACATACCATTCGATATTGTGTGTCCAACATAGTCTTGTGAACACTTAGAGCTGACTGTGATTCCCAATACTTTTCGAAGAGTGACTTCTCTAACCCAAGCTCAGCTGCTTCTTTACACATGATAATAGGCCGCAGCTGTTTATGGTCTCCTATGAGCACGACTTGTTCAGCTTTGTTGGCTATAATTGGTACCATACACTGGGGCTCTGGACACATGCCAGATTCATCAATAATCACCTACAAAGAACAAAATAAATGGAGATACCCAAGAAATGCCACAATCATCAAGCGCAGACTTACCGAGGCACCCAAAGAAGAAGAGATGAGGAACAAATAATAATAAAAAAACGTTACATATGCAACCACCGACGTTCGAACAAAGAATAATTGCCTTGGAACGGTCGGAGGAAAACTACTAGGGCCTTAAACCCCAAATGACAAATATATGTCTGTTTGTTTGCGTTGAGGTTTTACGGTCCAGTCAACCCAATGGGGTCATGTCGAGCGCGGTCAGTTTACCTAACCACACGTTTACTGGGCAGGCTTAGTCCTCTAAGCGGTTAACCAGTATTGTGCACATTCTTTCGCCAGAAACTGACAACTGCCCTTCTTGAATTAGCGGAAGGGAGAGAATGACCGTAGAAAATATTTCATGATCGATCTCTCCGAAAGAATGTTGCCGACCTCGGCGGGGTCGAACCCGCGACCTCCTGGTCTCCAGTCGGGCGGCGCATCCAACTGAGCTACCGAGGCCGGTAAATATGTTCGGTCCGCATAAGGATCCTATAAAACATGAAATAGAAATCTTGAAAGAAGCCGGGCACAGCATTTCCCACAAGAGTTGATTCACAGACTGATCAGCGCCTTCGCTGTCCGCCACTTGAAGACGCTGTGAATCATGACTACCCATAGAGTCCCCAGCAAAGACTGATAATACTGTGCGGATAAGCAGGGAGCACTTATGTATTCCTACGTTTACCGCAAGAATAAATGCCGCATCCTTGACTATCGAAAAAGCGCATCTGCGCGAATGCACAGGCTGATCTGAATCTTCGCTGGGCGCATTTGTCCAAAAGAGTCTGAGGTTAACATACACAAATCGTATTTTGGAAACTCGTAAACTTAAGTCGATATACACAAAGACAAAATTAGGAATGTTCAGACAGACAGACAGAACTGGACCCAAAAATAAATAGGGTGTAATCAGGCGTCCTTGAAAAGTAAGCATTACTTCGTAAGCATGCTTCGCCCATATGCCTATAAAACGAACAGAGATTTAGACAAATACAGGAATAGCAATGAACTGGGTTTAAAAAGTCCGCTTATGGCATGTCTTCGGCAAAAAGGTATCAAATTTAAGTCTTGAAACAGCAACATTTTAGGGATTTGTTTGTGTTGAGGTTTTACGGCCCAGTCAACCCAATGGGGTCATGTCGAGCGCGGTCAGTTTACCTAACCACACGTTTACTGGGCAGGCTTAGTCCTCTAAGCGGTTAACCAGTATTGTGCACATTCTTTCGCCAGAAACTGACAACTGCCCTTCTTGAATCAGCGGAAGGGAGAGAATGATCGTAGAAAATACTTCATGATCAATCTCCACGAAAGAATGTTGCCGACCTCGGCGGGGGTTGAACCCGCGACCTCCTGGTCTCCAGTCGGACGGCGCATCCAACTGAGCCACCGAGGCCGAAGATATTTTAGGGATTGACAAAGCTATGATACCTCTCATAGAACATCTGAATTGACGTGTGCGCCCACGCAGTCTAATCAGTCATCCCTGTGCAAATGAAGAAAATCTGCATTCTTGGTTATTCAAAATGCGCCGCCTAGTAACACGTTACACCTCACATTATTTTGTCAAGATACTGAGGGCTTAAGTGTAATTGTTTGAAAATAAATTACCAATTTAACCCTTTCATCTCAGCAGCTCAGCCCAGCAGACCAAAACCATTACCTGTAAAGAGTGTAGATCCAAATGACAGGCTCTTGATGAGCCGTCTTATAAGGATCTACAGTGTTTGCATTCTGTTTTTGATTTTACACAGAATATCTAATTTGAGACAGTGTACATATCCAAATTGAAAGCTGGAAGCCTATTTAAGAAACTCAGAGGTTAAAGGATTAACAGTACCTGAAATATACTTGACCCATCTCGTAGTTTAGGGTTTGACGCAACTGCCGTAGTACAGAGAATGACCTCATGTTCCTTTATTTCGGCAATGGATGCCTCTCGAATTACTCTCAGATATTTTCTAACATTCTCAATGTCAGGCGCATAGTTAGTTTGTCTGAACTGCATATCAAAGCTGTTTATTTCTTCAGCGTAAGGTTTTCCTTTCTGCCTGATTAGATGGTGTAGAGCTACCGACTGTAACTCATCATCTGCCTTTGCATTGTGAGTACTCCGCTTCGACAGAAAGGATCTGCCTGGAATCGGGAAATCTACGGCTTCAATTGACCGTCCATAAATACGAACTATATTTGGACAAAGTTCTCCAAGTCTCTTTATCATCCATTCTGGAAGCATACACACATGTGGCTACATAGCAATATGATGACATTATGACGTATCTATAAAAAGTTGAAGGTTAAAATATGCAATAGAATACAAGGAGCAAACATGCAGCACTCGATATCGGCAAGTTTTCCTCATATTGTATGTTTACTCGGATGCTTTCGAATGTAACAGTAACATGACGCTGCTTTTGATGACATGTAGGCTCTGCATTCTTGATAAGCTTATTTCGGGGCTGCAAACAGATAAAATTAATTCAGAAATATTTTAGCTATATAATAAAAGGGCTCACTTATAGTTTTATATAGATATATCTCCACTTATATTTTTCTCTTGTATCTTAACTTATATTTGTATTGCACTTATACTGGTGAATACTGCCACTTGATGAAATACCAAATCCCAACTCGGGAAAATACTCATCAGTATGAGTGCAATAACTCTATATTCGAGGCTTCTGGCAACAACTTTAATCTACTGTAATATGCCTCGGACTGAATTGCCTGATATATTCCTCAGTTCGTTTACAGATAAATTGCGCAGCAGAAATGAAATTGTAGTCTGTTTGTACTTCTTATAGTACATATAGATTTTAAGGCATCCACAGCGTATTTGCATTATAATCGACACACCCTATACTCAAGAATTTGTTCAACCATGTATTATTTTGTATGTATAGTGTACATTTGTTTGTTTGTGTTGAGGTTTTACGGCCCAATCAACCCAATGGGGTCATGTCAAGCGCGGTCAGTTTACCTAAACATACGTTTACTGGGCAGGATTAGTCCTCTGAGCGGTTAATCAGTACTGTGCACATTTCTTCGCCAGAAACTGACAACTGCCCTTCTTGAATCAGCGGAAGGGAGAGAATGACCGTATAAAATATTTCATGATCAATCTCCACGAAAGAATGTTGCCGACATGACTAGTGTTCTGCCCTGGAACACTGCTCCTCTTGGCGCTCGTCATGAGGTACAGGGTTCTAGGAAAAAACGTTCGCTATCACTTTGCACTACTGAACGCAATCCAGATATATTGTTATTTTGGCGATAGAAATAATTCTATTTTCTTCGCGCTTCACAAAAAATATCCCTAAATTGTAGAAATGTATTGAAGTTAATATAATATAACTCTATATCAACACTACACACCATTTATTAAAGTGTAGTCTACTTATCTGGAGTCCTAGTTTACCTGTATATAGGTTCAAGGTATGTCACAAAATTAATGTGCAAATAGATGATGTACATCGACACTTTAGGCTATCTTTTTTCGTGTTCGTTGCTCTCAATGGTTAGAGCATATATGTAACTAAACCAAATTAAGTGCGACAGATGCGCATTTCTGATTTTATCTTCGTCAGTGTAAGTGTATGTCCCTAAACTCCAAAAGTTGGAAAACAAAACAGGTGATGGCCAAGACTCAGCAAGCGAAACACATCCCCTCTCCAAGCACACATTAACAGACGCATCCTATGAGACAGGGCAACCGCAGACATCAGGCAAGGGATGCCTACCCATGGACATGCGTACCACACAAAGCAACCTCAGCCGCCATGACCCACGCGTTCTACTTACAATCATAGATATAGATTCTATATACAATCAAACCAAAACGATTAAAAGGTCGGCTGCAGCTTTTTCCCCACTTTTAATTGTATTTTTGTTGTTGTTGTTGTCTTTTTTTATGTTGTTGTTGATCAGACTTTGTGTATGTGTGTCTGTTTTTGTTTTTTGTTTTCTTTGTTGTTGTTGTTATTGTTTTTGTTTGCCTTTTTTTGTATCTGATTACTATCCTCATAAAGTCAAATCAAATAACAACAGAGAACGGTTTTCGAAATGTGATAAACGCTAGAAAAAAAATCTAGGACGAATGGAAATGCAGAAAAAAAGACAGATTTAAGCAGAACCTTTTTATTTATAAAGGTCAATGGGTACATTTTCAGGTATGCAACTCTGTCAAAAGTTCTGGCAGCCAATTGTGACCTTTCAAAAGGGGCGGCTGAGTGTGCAGAAAAACAAACAGGAACTCATAAAAATGTCTCCTTTTAGTTAGGCAAATCACCTGCAAGCAATTTTTTTTGCATCTTCTGAACAGTTATTGTAAACCCCATCTTATATGATATCAAATTAGAGAGCAACCGTTTTTCTCGTGGGCAAAACTTGATATTAAATCGAAAACAAATATATCAACAATTAATAATTTCATATAGAATCAAATAAAAAATATAAACCCAGTAAACATTTCCATATTTTTCGTTATAAACAAGCATACAAAAATTTTATTCGCATAGGCCGCTATCTTGGATGTGCCAAAAGACAGCTTGAAAAAAGTTTGAGGATATTCGCTGCCCTTAGCCGAAAACTGTCACAACTGAAAGGAAATAAAAGTCGAAAAGGATTACTTTTGGAAACAAAGAACACACAAAATCACGAAAATCGGAGACTCGGTTTGACTGAGTCTGTTTGTTTGTGTTGAGGTTTTACGGCTCAGTCAACCCAATGGGTCATGTCGAGCGCGGTCAGTTTACCTAACCACACGTTTACTGGGCAGGCTTAGTCCTCTAAGCGGTTAACCAGTATTGTGCACATTCTTTCGCCAGAAACTGACAACTGCCCTTCTTGAATCAGCGGAAGGGAGAGAATGACCGTAGAAAATATTTCATGATCAATCTCCACGAAAGAATGTTGCCGACCTCGGCGGGGGTTGAACCCGCGACCTCCTGGTCTCCAGTCGGACGGCGCATCCAACTGAGCCACCGAGGCCGAGTCTCTTCATACGCAACACTGTAGTTTGCAAGGCTGCATATGCCCCCTAGCTTGCTTTGCGAGTAACTGCGAACGTCTCGGTTTGTTAACTACTTAATTTGATTTGTTTGTGTTGAGGTTTTACGGCCCAATCAACCCAATGGCGTCATGTCGAGCGCGGTCAGTTTACCTAACCACAGGTTTACTGGGCAGGCTTAGTCCTCTAAGCGGTTAACCAGTATTGTGCACATTCTTTCGCCAGAAACTGACAACTGCCCTTCTTGAATCAGCGGAAGGGAGACAATGACCGTAGAAAATATTTCATGATCAATCTCCACGGAAGAATGTTGCCGACCTCGGCGGGGGTTGAACCCGCGACCTCCTGGTCTGCAGTCGGACGGCGCATCCAACTGAGCCACCAAGGCCGGCACTTAATTTGATAGATGGAACATTTGTCAAAATAATATGAGCCACATTCTGATCTGAATCTGCACTGGGCACATTTTGATAGTCAAGGATGCAAAGTTTCTTCATGCAGACAACGAAGATTCTGATCAGATTGCGCGAATGTGCAGGCTGATTTGAGTCTTCGTTGGGCGCACATGCTAGAAGGAATGTTTTCTCGCGTGGAGGCTCAAATGTTTAGCAGGTAAATTGTTCCCGGCATATCTGTAATATATCTTTTAGAAACTGGTCTAGTTTCATTTAGACCACTCAACACTGTTGCTATAAATGGTAATTGGTAAACAGTATCAAATACGGTGAATAAAACAATAAAATTGACGTACTTGCTACTAAGTCTACTGACTTGTTCGAAGGTCCACAAAACAAAACCTGCTTTTGCTCGTTTCCTTCTCTGTGCCAGATCTTATTGATCTTATTAAAAAGGTACAAAAGCTTTATTCCTGTATATGTTTTCCCTGTACCTGAAAATAAACATAATATTTTAAAAGAACACACACACACACACACACACACACACACACACACACACACACACCATAATTGAAGAGACGTTGATTTCTGGCCCTGTGTTTAAGCAGCCTCTGCAAGTACGATGAGATTTCAAACGTTAAACATCAACAGTTAGAAATATCTATACCATGTTTCTTGAAACGAACTGCATTTCTTCATAACTTTGATGTTTTAAGATATCATGTTCAAAACATTTTTCACTAGGTCTTCAAGCAAAACGCTACGACTAGTAGCGTATTTAAGTACGTACTACGTAATGTAGAGGCCATTAAACGTCAGCTTATACTTTGACATAGTGTTATTATGAATTTTGTCTGGTTCTTTGGGAGTACTGATCTCATTCTTTGTATGTGCAAACTTAGTTCCCCTCTAGGTGCTGCAATGTCGAGTGTGGTTAATTGCATTTTTATATTATCACTCTTGAGCAGACTTATTAAAACTGAGTATGCAATTATATCTTTTGTTCTGTGTAACTCGATTATTTTAATTGTTCCCTATTGGTTGAGTTACTTTCAGACTACCAGAAATGCAGCATGTGGAGGTATCACTTACATTACATTTTCATAGTCTTTGGAATATGTCAATGAACGCCGGTGTTTCTGGAGCCGCCAACTCTTTGTTCGAAGAAAATGCCTTACTAGCTTCGTTATTTTCTACACATCATCAGACGAAATTTACTGTCATTTCAGTGTTCTATATTAAACGTTATTGTCCTTACATCGCCTATTTCGCTAAATATTATTACAACAGATTGATAAGTTTATCAATTCATATTCATTCTCAAGGATTAAGCACTGTATTTAGCAACTTAACCTACCTGGTGGACCCTGGATCAAAGAAAATCTACTGCCTAGAGCTTTGTCGATCGCCTTCTGTTGCCTATGGTTGTTCCTCGGTAAAGGTCTGTGTTCTCCTTCTTCGGGTATGACTAGGTCTCTGTCCAACAGTTCTGCAATACGGCTATGCTCTTGATCTGAATAGTAAGGGGACATGCCAGTTTTGGTAAGATTTAGTTTAAATAAATGAAATTTGTTTATAGTGTCCGGTATCTTTCTTAAAGTCACGATGTCAATGCTTAATAGGTTTTGCGATATGCAAAACTATCATGATGTGCACGAGTGAACAACTAAAACAGCTACCAATTTTGACTTCTGCAGTTTATCTCAAACATGTTACCTGTAAAAGGACCAGAGACCACATACTTACAGTATTCAGAGCTCCGCCAAGCGGGGCATTATACGCCCGTGGCAAGTAATAAGATGTAGCACATAAACTGGCTCCTGTATAATTCAGTGCTCCGGATAGAATCTGTAAGTGGAATTACAAAACAAAAAAAAAAAAAAAAAAAAAAAATAATAATAATAATAAAAAATAAAATTAAATAAAATAAAAAATTTTATTGGGGCATAGCTCTGCTAATATTTTGTGAACTGTAACCTAAGGGTCCAAGTTGGCCCAGAAATTAAGGGAGAAATGACTTCTCCCTTCTGGGAACATATGGAGAAATTTGCTGCGTCTAGGAGAAGTGCATTCGGACGGAGGACACATAACAGAAGCATGGCTATATTACAAGCTCATATGAAAAGAATTTTTTTTTTTTTTTTTTTTTTTTTGTAAACCTTTAACTTGTTTCATACTGCTTTTATTTGTGTTCTTCAAGGCAGCCAACTCAAAAGAGTATTAAAAACTCCAAAAAGAATTATGTTTATAAGTTTTGATATTAGTCAAACTTCTTAAGGTCACTACCGGTACTAATAACCGCAACTCTTGAATTAAAGATGTTAATAAATAAATAAATAAATAATTTGCCCATATGGCCATAACTTAAGTTATTTGCAAAAAAATATACCTATTATAAAATAAAATTTGCACACTTTTATCTCTAAACAATATGCTGCGAAAAGTTTACAAAAACTTTCAAAGGGGCATAACTCTGCAAATATTTAGTGCACTGTAACCTCGAAATAATATGCGCTGCTCCACATCATCGTGTAACTATTTAGGAAGTTTCAGCTTGATCGGATGTAAACTGAAAGAAGATTTAGCCGGAAAAAAAAATTTATAGGAATTTTCAAAGGGGTTTAACTCTGCTAATATTTGGTGGACTGTAACCTTGAAACAATATGCGCTGCTCCACATCATGGTCTCTCTACAAATCAAGTTTCAGATTGAGAGGATGTAAACTGTAGGAGAGGTTAGCCAGAAACGAAAAGTTTACTGATATTTTCAAAGGGGCATAAATCTGCAAATATTTGGTGCACTGTAACCTCGAAACAATATGCGCTGCTCCATATCATGGTTTAACTGTACATGAAGTTTCAGCTTGACTGGATGTAAACTGTAGGAGGATCTAGCCAGAAACGAAAAATTAATAGAATTTTTCAAAGGGGTATAACTATAACTCTGCTAATATTTGGTGGACTGTAATCTTGAAATAATATGCGCCGTTCCACATCATGGTCTAACTATAAATCAAGTTTCAGCTTGATCAGATGTAAACTGTAAAAGGAGACGAAACGTCTACTGAAACTTTCAAAGGAGCATAGCACTGCTAATAGTTGGTGCACTGTAACCCCGAAATAATATGCGCTGCTCCACATCATGGTCTAACTTTACATGAAGTTTCAGCTTGATCGGATGTAAAATGTAGGAGGAGTTAACCAGAAATGAAAAGTTACAGAAATTTTCTAAGGGGCATAACTCTGCAAACATTTGGTGAACTGTAACCTCGAAACAATATGCGCTGCGCCACATCATGGTCTAACTATATACCAAGTTTCAGCTTGATCGGAAGTAAACTGCAGGAGGAGTTAGCTGGAAATGAAAAAGTTTACGGAAGGACGGACGGACGGACGCCATACCCCGTAACATAATACGTCCCGTTTTTGAAACGGGCGTATAAAAACAAAAGAAAATATCACAAGCAAGACTTAAAACAAATCGCCTCGAACAATAAACCACAAAGCAACAAAGACTAAGACTAACACCGGGACCATCGCCTTAGAACGGTCAGTAGAAACCACCGGTGGTGTTAAAGCACTTTTACAGCCGACTAACTTCACCCTGGGACCCGACGCCACTCTTAATCACAACTTGTAAAACAGAAAGCAAAATTGACAGCTGTTGCAGATGACCAAAATGCTAGCATTACAACACAACAAGTACAACAGAAAGCAAAGTGGGCATGTCTTCTATACTTACGTTTTCGAATATCCAAATGAGAAACTACGTCAAAATCAGACGTTTTAGAAATATTTCATTCTTAGTAAATGTTATCATTATATCCCAGTGGAAAAGGCTTTTGTTATAATTTAATCCATTTTAATTCAGTTTGATGTTTTTTGATATTTTTAATCTCGAACAAGAGTTTTAATTATAGGTATTTTTTTCTCCTCCGGTTGCACTGAAACATTAACAGGAGAGTTGACTGTGCGTTAAAATGTTGATAAAAAATACATCAATCTTTTAAGGCTTTTTAATTCTGCGATAATGTTCACCAAATCGTTTGTAGAGCACAACCAGTTTGACCAGCACAATGCATATTACAATGTGTAGTATTTCAAATTAAAACATATATCAAGTCCAACGACTTTCATTCCAATTCAGAATCACTGACGACAGAAAACTTTCTGATATTAACTGATGATGTAATGGTAGAATTTGTACATAGACGCTTACAACAGTTGCATCTCTTGGCATTGTACTTGGAAATATTACGATACGATACATTCCATGTCTTCTGAACGGATTAGAGTACTTGGAAAGAATAGGTGATTTTATTGGTGATAATCTTACTTTTAAGCTATTTCGGAAGATGATACGAGTTGATAAGCCTCGAATATTAACAGTAGAAGCAGACAGTAGATTTAAAAAAAATATTTTAACAAAGGGTAACAGGTTTTGAAATTTACTGACAGAGTATGGAATCCGTGCAGAAGATGCAGAATGCAGCCTATGAGGGGGTAAATTAATATCAGTCTGTTTAAGATTCTCATAGTTGTTTATTAAGTGGTGATACCGTCAAAAGAAAAGCGACATACATATCGGATTTTAAAGTTCAAGCAATGATAGTAAATAATTTCCTTCGAGGAAAGAAATAGTATAACAAGTTCCCACAATTCATAACTAATGTCTAAAAAAATCCATCGATAGGAAAACAAGTGACCGTTATACAACAAAAAACGAATGTCGGTAAACTAGTGACCTTCAATGAAATATCGGTGAGGTCTGATGTCAAGGGATGAGAAAAATTTAAAAAAAATGATTACAAACAATCCCTGAGGATTGAAAATAAGAGCATTTAATGGCTGTTCGGGGAGACTTTTTGGGGTCATCCACAACAGCACAGCCACAAAAGTTCTGATATGCAAAGTGAATAAGAGAAGAGAACTCAGGAGCTGACACAATTTGACCTTAACATATCAACGGTAGAGAACTGAAAAAAGTTTGTAAGTAATAAGTTTTTTTCTTGTATGTTCATGTTGTCATCTGAGCCAGTTCCACATGAAAATACATGTTTATGGTTAGAAAAAAAAATTCCAATAAAGTAACATGCCAAATCTTCAGAGACAAGGAAAGACAATACTTGTGTCCATTGCTGTCATCGGCAGCAGGCAATTAGTTCTAATGCATTAGACGTAACCTCAATGGAGTTCTTGTTCAGGAGTGTTTTGTTACTTCCCGAAATAGAAGATCAAACCAGCAGCAACACCAAAACGATCCATACTTTAACACATCTGTGTTTTACGTACACTTCTTAGCCACAGTTCTAAATAAACCTATGTTTAACCGAAATACTCTACACAAAACTCCAAAGAAACTTTGCATCCAAAGCTATCCAAAATTCGCCAGGTGAAGATTCTGATCAGACTGCGCGAATGTTAAGGCTCGTCGGAATCTTCGCTGGGTGCACATGTCTGAAGGTACAATTTTGGTGGTGTGGCTTAACTAGAATAATGCAATTCAGTTACATATTTTTCGTTGAACATACATGTATAACACCTATTTGCCCAGGCAGCTGCAATCTGTTCCTGCTATATGATATTCAAAAACCTATGAAATGCGTCTTCATTTAGCAGAACTATAAAAGATCGTTTTCCCACCAACACGTTTGGCAGCATATTATTATTTGGCAATTGCAATCTGAGAAGCCAAATAGCCCAATAGTGTAACATAGCTCACCTGGGGCAAAAAAAAAAACAAAAAACTATAAATGGGCCATGAAAACCAAAGGCCTGAAATAGAACTACTACTATTTAGATTTTAACGCTACCAGGCAACTGAGTCACATAGAGGCAGCGTCCCTGAAATCGAACTTGCCCGAGCTTTTATGCTTGTCCTGGTTACAAGCAATTTTGATGATGATTCGATCAAAATGATCGCGCTAGTATGGAGACATCATGTTTCCATTATAAGTATATGGGATTTTTTTTAAATGCTAAATCCGTCATCAGTGGTTCGATCTGGCCGAAATTCAAACTAATTCGAGATTTTATGCATTCCCCATTTCCTACAAGTTTAAAAGGATCGGATCAAAAGCATCCAAGAAAATGTGGAGACATTGTTTTCCCCATTATAATTCAATGGGGGTTTTCTTTTGCCATGGAAAACAGCATTTTGATCCAATCTGCTCTACAACCTTATGCTGCTTTTCCCCCACCCCAATGATGCTATAAATAAAATTTTATCAAGATTGGACGAATGGCTTTAGAGATATTCAAGTTCAAAAATGTGAAATTTTCATCTTTCAAGGGCAAATAACTCCAACGTGAGTAGTCTGATCAAGCCCAATATCAAAATCATCCTAGCTTTTACCATCAATTCTGATGATGATTCGATACAAAAGGAACAAGCTAGCATGGAGTCACCATTTTCATACTATGTCACCATTTTCTTATTATAAGTTTATGGGAATTTTAGCCCTCAAGAGCGACTAACTCCATAGTCAGTGGTCCAATCTCGTCCGAGATTTTATGCATGGCTTCGTTACCTGCAAGTATAAAAAGGATCGGATCTAAAACAGCCAAGAAAACGTGGAGACATCAGTTTCCCCATTATAAGTCGATGGTGGGTTTCTGTTGCCATGGACATCTGGACTTTGATCCAAGCTGCCTCAAAACATAAGGCAGCCTTTCCCCGCCCCTAGTGATGCTACACATAAAATTAGATCAAGGCTTGCCAACTGGCCTCAGATATATTACAAAAATGATAGACCTAGCATGGAGACACCATTTTCCTATTATAAATCTATGGGAATTTTTAGACGCTCAAGGGCAGCTGACTCTGTAGTTATTGGTCCGATCCGGCAGAAATTCGAACTCGCCCGAGATTTTACGCATGCCCTTTCTACCTGCAAAAAAAGATCGGATAAAAAACAACCGAAAAAGGTGGTGACGAAGGACTCCAGAGCTCTGCTATACAACAAGCTCACCTTGTGAGCCTTCGGCTCCAGTGAGCTAAAACATGGCACAGACTAATATGTAAAATGTGTAAAAAGCAGTATGAAACATATATTTTTTGCATTTGAAGATGTAAGCAAACTTCACAGACTGTGGATAACAATTCAACATTAAGTCGACTCTCAACTATGTCATTATCCTTGACAATATTAAGTAGCATTTAATATTTTACTGACAGTTCCAAGGCGGTGCTTCTGCTTTGGTTTACTATTTCTGTCATTGTATGTCTTTGCATGTATGTCCTGGTGAAATTTCTATTGGGGATTTGGTTTTCTGCTTGTATTGTTTTGATTGTGGTGCCATTGCTTTAAGTGCATCCCTCTTTCCCTTTGGTGTCTTTGACGGAAGGTGTTAGTTGAATCGATTCCTGATCATTGCCTGCCTTTCTATTTATTAATACAAAATAATACAAATGATGTCCAAGAAGAGCCACAATCTGAGACGATAGCCTACAGATGACACCGAGAAGAAAAATAAAGAAACCATGATAAAGAGCACACATACCACAAATAAAATAAAAAAAATCAAAGCATTCAGTTCCCCATCGAGGTAATCACAGTGCCAGACAGGATCCACCAATCACAACATAAAGAATAAACAGGATAAAACATGAAACAAGGCCCGAAACGAGGAGACACAACGCCACCCAAAGAATAAATTACACTATAACCCCCGCCTTAGAACGGACACTAGTAAATATACCAATGATTTAAATCGATTTTACTAGTACTTAATTTTTACACTAGATTCAAATGTTGTAAACAATGCACGACGGTTGGTTGGTTCTCATACAGGCTCCCTAAACATGGAGAGCCCAACCAAAACACAACACGTATCAAACCTCTAATAAACGGTTTAGGAAGTCACAGTCATACCCCATCGGCGAGCATTTAAATAGGAACGCATAGCTATCAATCAGAATTGGGTTAATAACTTAGCATTCAGACTGTCGCATAACATTCATGTTATATGCCACCCTTTTGTAAAGGGTAATTTATTTTATTAAATTCTTCTAAAAAATTGGATTTCCCAATAATTTTCCTAAACTTTAAACTAGGTCACCATAAAACTCGGGTTCCGTTATTTCTTCCTGCAGAAGATTGTTTTAACCAAACTTTATATTTATCAATCAATTCAGAGCATCGATGAAAAAATCCCGAGAAGAAAACGGTTTGCGAAGTTTATGACTGCTAGTCTTATGTCAGGAAGTTAGCAGTCAAGACTTTATCCGGCTCATCGAGGTTCTGTTTGTGATTTTCGTGTTCTGGCCTCAGATCGCCATTGAGCCATTTGCTTTGTTTTGTCATAGTGCTTTTAATTATATATGTTTCACAGATGAGATAGAGGACCCCTATGTGGACCGAACATACATCCGTTGCATCAGAATTAAGGACGGGATTTCTTGAGCGTAAAACTGGTTTAAGCCCCCTCTCTTACACCCCCACCCTGCTCCGGGGTAGTTGTCCTACTAACCGTTCCTCTGTTTCAGTTCTTCTTTGTTTGTATTTCTGTGGTTTCATATGTGGTGTTTGTTTTTTCCTTATTTGTTGCTAGTCTCTTCCTCTTCTTTTAGTATCTCAGTGGGCTGTGCTTCGTGAGTGTGGCATTTCCTGGTTATCTTCACTTAGCTAATTCTTTTTATAAGGGTAGATTTTCATGTAAACGTTTTTAAAAATCAGCTAGGTCATTTTAAAAGGGACACTTTTCATTTAAATGTTTTTAACTATCGAAATAAAAAAAGATATGAGCGAGATCGAGAAATATTTCGACCTAAAAAAGCAAAATTAACTAGAGGCCCAAATAGGCCAGAAATAGCTAACCTGGATTTGGCTTATCATGATATGTTCATTGTGCCATAGTGGCCATCTTGTCTATCAGATTAGATCGCCTATAGCAAAATAAAAGTAAAAAAGGATTGCCTTTGGAAACAACAAACACACTTAATTACGAAAATCGGAGTCTGTTTGATTGAGTCTCTTCATTTGCAACAAGTCTAAATCTGCATGATGCCTCCCATTCTGAATAGTTCAGTCCGACTTAGGAAAACCAGGTTGACATTATTGAGACTTTCAATTCCACTTTAAGATACCTTGATGATTTATTAAATACTGACAATATTTACCTTGACCAAATGATGGATCGCACATACCCTACTGAACTCCAATTAAATTAAGCCAATTCTTCCGATACCGAGGCACTTTTTTCTTGGATTTGAATCTATGTATATCTAATGGTACAGTTTCCACCAAAATTTATGATAAACGGGAAGATTATTCATATTTCAACTTATTATATTCGCAAGAGCGTCTTCAAATCTTAGTGGCTTTAACTGCCGTAATAAAGCCCTTATCGCCAAATTTCTAAACAGGGCTATCGTTACTTTAAACTTCGTAAGCCGTTTTCGAAATTCGCAGACAGTGTCTTAGCAGAAAATATAACGTCAGACTGAAAACACTTCTGTAACAAGGTATATCGGAACCAGAATTTTACGGTGACTTAGTGTACAGATTTAGAAAAATGTGGGAAAAGCTAACTTTTCGGAGCAATAGTTCTACTCCGGAAATAAATCTCCAATAGCAACCAGTGCGTTTAATCACGTGACCCAGGTACAAGCTTTCAGCATGTGTTTACTATAATAATTAGGCATAGGAACTGCAGCTTCTGTTGATCCCTATCAGTGATAAATGTTTATTTAATAATCAATTAGAGTGTAAATACTATATATTCCTACTCTGATAAACAGATGAATACATGTTTTTATTAATGTTGTATATTTTGACACAACAATATTGCAAGAGCAGCAGAACAGTAACAAACCAGAAATGGCATCAAACTTTAGGTCTAATTCTGTCAAAGAGCTTCAAGATTTTTTTTAAACAATAGGGAGTGATAGTTGTACATCAAAGAAAGTGGACCGCTGAAATTCCTGATGTTTCCTGATTTAATTTCGATATTGAATAAATACACAAAATGGAGACATTTAACTTAGGATAAATTCTCACACTAAAAGCTAACATTTTCTTTGATGATTAGAAAATAATAATTACAGCAAAACTTCTGAGTGTCCAATGTTTTACTCTATCGTCATGGAAAGGTTTAAGAATGCTCGGTGGTACAAAATGCAAAATATTTGCCTTTGTTTCTACAGAAAGAATATTTTACAAATAAATGTTTGCCAGTAGCATGACTATATACATGTTACATTTAGTTTGTATGTCAAACAGAAACTCCATTTTTTATTCCACTTTTGTTGGGCTGAAGCATAGCGATTCGTGCAAAGGATTCATTTGCCCAGTAAATACTGGTCAGTGTGCAACTCTTGGCAGTATGATCATAGTCTCTATTATCAGTATGAAGAATCTCTTGATCCTTAGAAGTGTTTACAAAAAACAGCATATAATTCACTGGGTGTTTCCTTGGTCCCGATTTTAAAAGTGTTTTTTTTATTATTATTATTACATTATTATTATTATCATTATTACTATTATTATTATTATTATTATTATTATTATTATTAGCATTACTACTATAAGTCCCGATACAAAAATACCTTAATCCTAAGTATTAAGACAGACAAACCTTTGCAAATAGTGTAGACCCGAATCAGACGCCGCAGAAAGTGACATCTGAACAGGGTGTACGTTGTTTGCCTTACATACACCAATGTTTTAGACACATCAAGAGGTAGTAGAAGGGATATTTAGCTATTCATCGGGCTTTCCACAAAGTTTAATCCATTTTCAGCACTTTCCAAGACTTTTTATGGGCTTTGGAAAGGGCACAAAGTCAACATTTTCCATGTGTGGCTTGTCAGCATACCTGCTGTCGCTATTACACTGTCCCCAAAAGCATCTTTTTGTTCGCGTTTTCTTATAAAAGCAAGAAACACGAAAAACAAAGCAAAAACCACACTGATTTCTATAGCAATACACAGAGTTTATCACTGCAGCAGAGCAGAGTTTGTACCTGGGTCACGTGGGTAAACAATCTGTTGCTACTAGTGATAAGATTTCCGAATAATAGCTATTCAGAAAACTAATTAACCGTTATAAAAGAATTAGAGATAGCCTGGATATTATGCGGCAGACTGCATGCCTAGTTATCAACCAAATTATTGTTGATGGCTATGTTTTACTCTTTAATTGCATGACGGCGGTTAGGGCCTCAGATTCACTGACGGCCGTAAAACTTTAACTAGTGGGTTGGGGTTTGACGATATGTCTTTGGATTGGCCCGCCGTGGTTCAACTATTGGTTTTCATTTACTCTGGCACACAGTAGACTTAGCTTCTCGTCTTTGTTTATCATAGTGATTAATTTGATTTTTATGTTTTCGCTTTGATGCATTGGCTGAGTTGGGAGCCTTAATACGAACCGAACTTTTAGTTATTTCTGTATTAAGGGTAGCATCGGGGCCCTAGGTGAATTTGGCCGGCTGTAAAAGAGCTTTAAACCCCTTGGTGTTTTATTCTACTGGTCTTTCTAAGGCGGTGGTCCCGATGTTAGTCTTACTCCTTGTTGTTTTGTGGTTTATTCTACGAGGTGATTTGTTTTGCCTTGTATTATTTTGTTCTTGCGTTTTTCAGTCCTTTTAGCATTGCAATTACCACGCTTGACAGAGCTAAGCGTAGTGTTTTTCGTCCGTTTGTTTGATTTGCGCTTGTTTGATTTTGTCTGTTTTCTCTTCCTCTTGGTGTTTAGGAAGGGCTGAAGCTCCCTGGACTTTTCCATAGGTCTTATAAGAGGGGGTATCAGGTAAATATTTTTCTTATTTCTTGACAAAAACATATGTAGTGGGTTTTCATTAGAAGCGCCTCGATGAGGTGCTTCTATTGAGTACCCACAACATATGTTTTTGTCGCAAAATAAGAAAAATATAGATATTTTTTGGTTGAAAAAAGCGCCTTATCAAGAGCTATGCTTTTCTCTTACCTTTATAGGATTCAGTATTCAGGACTTGATGTTGTTGCAGATTGGAGAGTGTTGTGCACAAGAAAGTGTTGGAGAGACTTTTATCCTGTCTTCTATTCTTGGATATCGGAACGAAACGATTTTAGCAATTTTGAATCTCCATGTCGCCCACAATGCCTCCGATCAAATTTTAGCTCGATCCAAGTTAAAGTTTTGGGTGGAGACGTGGTCTGTGGTTTGAGGAGATACAGTTTGAAGAATTTCAACATAGCAGCATTCTAGCAATTCTGAATCTCCGTAACACCCAAAGTCTCCCGTCAAGTTTCAGCTCAATTCCACATTCGGTTTTGGTGCTTGAAGCATTTCAAGATGGCTGCCATCGCGGCCATCTTGGATATCGGAATGGAACGATTTGAGCAATTCTGAATGTCCATGTCGCCGCAATGCCTCCCTTCTACTTTCAGCTCAATCCGACATACAGTTTGTGGGGAGATGTGGTTTGAAGAATTCTAAGATGGTCGCCATCGTGATCGTCTTGCACATCGAAACGAAACAACTTTAGCAATTCTAAATCTCCGTGCTGCCTACTACCAAAAAAGTAAGAGAAAAGTCCAGGGAGTGCCACAATCACAAACCGCAGTCTTTCCCAAGTTTTGGCTCATTCCAACTTACAGTTCAGGTGCAGATAATATTTGAAGATTTAAAGATGGCCGCCGTGGCGGCCGTCTTGTATATTGTAACAAAATGATTTTATCAATTCTGAATCACCATGTCGGCCTAATGCCTCCCCTCCAGTTTTGGCTAAATCCGACTTACAATTCAGGAACAGATGTGGTTTGAAGATTTTCAAGATGGCCACTGTGGCGGCTATCTTAGATAGGTGGCCATCTTAGATATCGAAACAGAACAATTTAAGCCATTTTGAATCTCTGTGTTGCTCCGATTCCTCTTACTAAATTTCGGCTCAATCCAATTTACGGATTGTAAGGAGATGTCGTTTGAACAATTTTAAGATGGCCGCCATGGCGGGATTGAAACCGAACAATTTTAGCAACTGTGAATTTCGCTTAAATGCCTCCGATCAAGTTTCTCCTAAATCCGACATACGAGATGTCGACGATGTCAAAAGTTAACGACGGTATAGTCTGATCTAGAGCAAACCACCAGGTGAGCTTACAATGTTAAAATCAACATTGTTGGCGTAACTTTTGAAGAAATTATACCATTTGATATTGCTAAAAACAAAAAAGCCAAAGAAGTTTCTTTGGCATCAGATGAATTTGCTTTATATAACTGACGTTTAATGGGATAGAACTGATCAATCATTGTTCCAAATAAATCTTATCAATATCAAGTAAGTCCCCAAATGTATTGATAAGTAGACTTGCAAGCTCCAATAATATCGGCTCGATTTTCACAAGAGAGAGAGACAGAGAGAGAGACAGAGGAGAGAGAGACAGAGAGAGAGAGAGAGAGACAGAGGAGAGAGAGAGAGAGAGAGAGAGAGAGAGAGAGAGAGAGAGCATGAAATCTCTCTCATGATAAAATAAAAACTATTCCACAACAAGGGGAACACAAACAGCCCCTATCGGAATACACACAATTATTCTATAAATCTTATAAATATAATATCCAAAATGTAAATAATGGCTCCATAAACGTTTTGGCATGACTCAAATGATAATTCCTGCGCTCCTTAGAAGTAAAAGCACGTCTCTTATTACAGGCCAAAAACATTATGCCTTCTAAAGTGAATGTTTATTCAATTAAGTGAGTTTAGCGTTTATTTAATCCGTTTATTAGGTATGATAGTATAATGAATGCCAATCATATGTTGAGAAATTGGAAGCTCAAATACCATTCGATTTCATCAAGAACGCTACCGATATGTTTACAGAACCAAAGAGGTTTTATTATATGATTGTTAACTGCATTTAGACAAAAGATTAATTTTTTATACAATGTAGTAGTGGTGCAGGAACTAGATTTACAAAATTTGCTTTATATGCTTTTTATTAAGCTTAGTAACCATTATCAAGAGTAAAGCTTGTCTTGACTTTCTTTGATACTGAAAACTCAATAGCAATATGGCATCAAAGCTTATGAACAACAAAATCCCAATTATTTGCAGAACAAATCATATTAACGGTTTTAAACTGAAAACATTGAAGCATTTACCTAATTCTGGTACTGAGCTTCTATTCAAGGCAATGCTTTCGGCTAGTGAAGAGTCCGCTTCCGGAAACCCTTTTAAGAAACATTCAGTCCTCCTGAAAGTATATTTAATAATTTAATCTATCAATTATGCAACATTACAATATAAATTTAACGTTGATTTGAATTAGGACAAAGTTTGTTTCCAAAAGCAATATTAAAGAAAAAGAACCAAATTCCAACAGAGGCCAGATGAAAATGTTGATTTACATGTCTACATATTTTGCTTGTCAACGTACTATAAGCACGATAAAGATTCTGCAATTGGTACCTTTCTAGAGAAAATATACTTTCTCCTATCAGACAACTTGTATCATTCGTGTCGAGAACCATAACAAGTATTAAATGAAATAATGCTACGTCGATTTTGTCCGAAAGTCCGAAAATATTAGCACTGACATTAAATGATCATTTAATATTAGCACTGACAGTAAATGACCATGAACAAAACATGGCATACAACTGGCTAATAATATTGATTTATATTTCTACATGTTACGCTGACTTATATAACACAAACAGGACAATAGTTAATATTTTGAAATATACAATATTATGATTAACACATTTTAAATTTTAAAAGCTGACACCCTACCTGTCCACTTCTGATTTAATAAGAATTTCCACTCCGCACGTCAGTAATCCGTTACTATCAGCCAATTCAATCGGGGGATCTGGAGCCAGTCTATGAAGATCAAAGCTAACAACGATTTTTCCCTCACTAGTTCCTCTACGCGCCATTTCTAACACAACTTGTCCATTTCTATGTGAATACGTCCGAGTATCTTCAGTGTCCTTTTTACGCAAAACTTTAGTTATTTCACCATGCCCGATCCAAATGTAAGGGTTTGATGGGATTGTACTCTCCCTGCTTGCAATGCGCCTAATGCAGAGGAAGTCATATGACTTTCCGCTTGTGCTTTCATCTTCACCTTCATCCACTATGCCTGCAAAGTCAATGTTCCGAACCTCGCAAAATGAAAGTGGCAATACAAATTTTCCTGATCGCCCTCTAAATTTCACTGACACATTGTTTATAGTGCAGGTATCTTCACTTGAGACTGAACCTACAGCAGCTTCCATATTGACCAGAGGAAGCCATCTTTCTAAATACTGCTGAATTGATCTGTACTGGTCTATGGTATTCTTTGTGGAATACCTTGTCAGGTGCATAACAGGGTCATCTGTGTGCTGCAAACAACATTTGAAACTTTTCGTTATGTCAAAAAGCTGCGGTTTAGGAGCGAGCAATCCTTTTTGTGCCTCAGCAGTCATCTGTATGTTTAGGGACTGTCCTCTTGTGAATGACAGGCTGAATGTTGTGCTGGGCTGAAGCCTGGATATATCATACATTTCTGTATTTACATCTTCCAGGCCGCTATCTGGGAGAATACATCTTGCAGACTGTGCGTTTGTCTGAAAGTCTTTCCAACGACGATCAATGCCACTTTTCAACAGCTTCGCCCAGTCCCATGCGGGAAGAAACACCATTCCAGGATGCGGATTTAGTCGCAAAGTATCTCTGCTGCTGCCACTTGACACGGAAGGCACACATGTTAAGTCATACAGTCGCTTCCGCCATTTTGCTCTGATAACAGCTTTACCAGTTGAAGTATCAGTAAGCTCTTCGGGTTTAAATCCCATGTCAAGAAGATTGAACGGAAGCTCCCTGTATGTCTTTGAGACAAACTTTAGGTCAGGAGTACACAGAGAGACTCCCTTGTCACTAACCTCATCAACGTAGCAAATTTTCATCTGCGGAGTTGTCCGCAATGCGATTGACGTTTGTAATGTCTTACATCCTTTTTCATAAGCTTTTGCTTTTTTAGCTACCGAATTAACATGCAAGCAGATTTTTTCGACTTCATCTGAACTATATGGAACCAAACGTTGCCTTTTCAGCATGCAGTGAACTAGGCGATGAATTACAAGGTCAATGTATCTTCTGATCGGTGATGTGAAGTGGGTGTAATTAGCAAAATCTAGACTGAAATGTTTTCCATCAGTCTTCTCTTTTGTAAGAGAGCCACTACATTTGTAGAATGCGTGCTCTTGAATAGACAGCCAGTGCTGATACGCCAGATATTGTAAAGGGAAGTGTTCATCCATCTTCATAAAACGAACAGCCGATTCGGGATTCTTACATATCAAATCCCACAACCACTTTTGTACCAGAATTTGGTTGTGAGGGCTTGTCCTGAGGGCAATCTCAAGTGATGGTGCTGGATGTATTCTTTTGTCTTGTAGTTTAAGAACTAGATTTAAAACGTCTTTTTCTTCTTTCATGAATTTGTCTAGGCTTTCTTTAGATGGGGGCGGCTGACATCTCAAAGGAACAGTATCTGGAAACGCATGTACTAGGTGCTTGGCCACCTTCCAGTTTGTCAAAATCATAAATTCTTCTACAAGGTAATGCGCTTCTAGTGTGTCCGCTGAAGATTCCTCGTTACAGCCATCTGTTTCTAAATCCAAAGCAAACATTGCGTTACCCAATCTTATCTTTCTTCGTTTCTCTGCAAGATGGTGTAACTGCTTGATCGAAATAGGAATTGTTGCCTCCGGACCAGATAGTGAACCTGGTGATTTTATGATGTCCTGAGCTTCTGCATACGTTAACTGCCGTCTAGACTTAATGACAGTCAATCTGATATGTGTGTTTTTGTATCCGCCGTCATTATCTAAGTCATGGAAGACTGAAATACAAAGTCTTTTTTTCATTGGCACCAAGCTGCATATGTTTTGACTGAGAGGTTCGGGTAACATGTGTCTTGGATTTCTCACGCCCGGATAGAAAGTGACGGCACGTTCATAGGCTTCTTTGTCAATATCATCACCTTTTCCAACATACATAGAAACATCTGAAATATGAACTCCAACGCGAAATCCGTCTTGTAATTTTTCGATACTTAAAGCATCGTCAATATCCTTTGAGCCCGGGGGGTCAATGGTAAAAGTATCTAGATGAGTTAAATCTTGACGACCAAACGTAAGCGACTCCGGAGGCTCATCTGTTTGCCTTCTAGTAATACTTTCCAGTCGACGCACACAAGCAGCTGAGTACACAGAGGGAGCTTCGTGCTGCAAATCCAATATTTTCAATCCACGTGAAATTGAATCTCCATATGGTAGTATTCTTATTACTGCACCGACTGGATAAATACTGAACTGTTGTCTTTCCCACTGCAAATATGCCACTAAAAATACATACTTTTCTCTTTCAGCAGGGTTGATGTCTATAATTTTGGCAAATTCTAATGTACCATTTCTATGGTCGTAGTCATATAATTCGATTTTGTTTCTACGCTGAGCATAAAACTTTTGTAGGATTTTGTTATGAAGAATATGAATCTTTGGAACTGTTTTGCACATCGGTCTTACAAGATGAGAATCCATATCATCAAGTGTACAAACAAACACTGGATGTTTTACCTCTTTATGTCTCTGACGTTGCAAGATTCCCACCACTTTGCCGTATCTTTTGTCTTTGTCTTCGTGCGCAACATCCAGAATTTGGACAACAACTTCATCTCCATTAAATGTTCGACCAGCTTTTGATCTTCCAGAGATTTCAATAGAAGATATTTTCTCATCGCTTCTTATCGGTGTACAGTAAGAAATGTGCGATCCTTCTATCTGAAGAGAACATCTCTTGAACGTTTTGGGCATTCGTTTAAGTCTTTGTTCACATTCTGCAGGACTAAGCATTTCTTCATAAAAGCTTCTTTCCTTCTTCTGGTTACATTTTACTGAATGAATAAAAGATGAATTTAATTGCAAGCCTTCTCGTAATAGTTTTATGTCTTTAGGAGCTTCCGAATTGTCCTCCTCGCCAGTGTCGCCATGAAACCTGCAACTTAATTCGTAAAATGTTGCAGTGCTTTCTTCTGAACTATCTTCAATTTCTAGTATTGCCAATGCTGAGGAGGCTGCTGATACATCAGAAGCATGAGAAACACTGTTTTCACTAGTATCTGAATCAGAATCAAAATCCGACAACTGAACTTGAAATGAAGAAATACTTGTTATATCACTATTGTCACTTTCATGCCTTGAGCGGTTTTCAGAAGACGCATGCCTGCGTTTCTTTTGTTCTTGTCTGGATGGAGTCCTTACAGCTGAAGTGACTTTATCTGCTGCGCGGTTTTTGGCATGCGCCTCAGGAAACGGCGACTCTGACTTTCTTTTCTTTGCATATAACAGAACGGTTTCCTCTTGAGGTGGAACTGGGAGTCCTGGACTGGAGAGTGTCTTTTGTAGTGCTACGTCTTGTGGTCTTTCCCGGGCTTTAGCTGAAAGAAAATCATAATATATTTTGCAACATTGTTACGAGCCGGGCGTAACGAGAAAGAAATGAAAGTGAAACCAGCAACAAGTTTTAAATTATTAACAATATTCATTCACAAAAAAATAAGACAAGATTCAAAACAAAAGAATGTAAGTAAACAGTACCTTTTAAGTTTATATCACAAAGTGCCTCAGAAATAATCCACAAGAATTTATTAAACAAACCTTTGAATAACAGTTTCTGATCCCACAATTTTAAGTTCCTGAATTCAGAATTTCAGAAGTCCAGAATGAATAAAATATTAAAGTTATCCAGTATAGAATAATTTCCGATGAAAGTATACAAAGATGCCCAGATGAAAATCTTTTCTCCTAATATAATATCAAAGAACGTTCTAGAAAAAGAATTTACTATAGGCACCTCTTATTTTCCAGTTTCAATCAAGAAACTTCTAAATATTCTATGACATGCCAAAAATAAATCAGTCCAGAATCAAGGACATAAACAACATGTTATTGTAAACATGTTGTTCCAGAAAGTTATTTATGGAAACATAGTAAATAAAGTTATTTATGGAAACATAGTAAATATGATGCTTAAAACAATTGAACATCCTATTTATGTAAACATACATAACTTAGTCCTATGTAACATGTAACGAGAATGGAACCGATATAGACAATCGATCATAATCAACCCAAGTGCCTTTAAAACCCTTATAAGCGTTTGCGATTTATGATTTGCATGATGTGGCTGGAAACAGATGTAATGTAATTCAGTTTTATTCTTTGGCACAATATCATAAATTGCAAAATATATACTATTTAGAGTTCTCGGAAAAAAGGTCAAACAGGCATTTTCGAACTTTTAAATGTACAAATTACAAGAAGCTATTATCCATTTCTGCTTAAAACAGAATTTCATCATACAATCGCACAGCAGATTGCTTACTACTGACGGAGACCTATAGGGGATTTCGGCTTTCATAGCAATAAATCAAAACGATAGATTGCTAAATTTGAATTCCCGTTCTGAGCAAATAATCCTAATAAAAATGCGTTTGTAACAGACTACGTCCGCAACTATATGCTTGTCCATATTGAATGTCAAATTTGAAAAAGGACATAACCCTGACAAAATAATTTGATTTGTTTTCTTCAAAAGTTAATCAGGTGACCTACTTATTCTACTTACTATTCCCAATAAGCTCACCAAAGTTCAAGGCCTTAGCTCAAATATTTTTGTTATACCTTGCTCGCATTATTTCATCATATTCTATAGGCTTGCAGTGCGTAGGTCAAAAAACTTAGCTTAACTCCGAGACTACAAGTCCGTTGGAAAAAGAAAAAATGCAGGTTCACTTATTTATCATCCTTGTTTCATACTTAAAGTTTCAAGATCTCTAACCGTTCTTGACTGTCTTGACGTATGTTCAGCGTGACAAAGCCGGGCGGAAGTTGTCGGCATAACTGATATACAAATCGCTTTACTTCATTCAAAGGCATGCGGACGATGGACGAAAAGTACAGTATAGTATAGCTGGTTCTGTTTATGATATATAAGCGAAATGTTTCTCTAAAAATTACAACTGACAAAACTTACGTCTTTTATGTTTTTTCTTTTCTTTCTCTTTTGTGTCAGATTTCATTTGCTCTGTCATCTGAAAAACAATAAAAAAGGAAGACTAAAACTTAAATGACTCAGACACCAATGGCTTATTTACCTTGGCTGATCGAACTCGTTTTAGAGTCCCTAATAGCTCAAAAAAATATCGAACAATATTTTAGAAATTTTCTTCTTATTTTATCGTGATAATAGATGTTGTTTACGCATTAGATATGGCCTCAAGGAGACAATCTAATAAGTACACTCAACATACCATTATTTTACAGGATATCCAAATGCCATTCCTAAATTATCCTCATTTTCCTCCTGACCTGGCGCCATGATTAACCTTAGTGGCTTGAAATGCCCATGTCTAGAACGAATTCCCATGGTCCCAAAGATGTTCGAGCCATTGAAGTTCGACTGCTTTTGTGTAGAGACTAATGTCTTTTCAGGCGGGAAACCGAAGTGCTGACACACATAGATTTAAAAAAAATAGCCTGGTCACAAATTTATAGAAAAGAAATGAGACATCATCGACATCCAGTAAGAATGAGGTTCTCCGGGAAACTGACTATAACAAGAGGGCCATGATGGCCCTGAAACTCTCACCCGAGTATCTAAGCACTTAGATAACCTGACCCATAAATGATCAAGGCAAACATTCTGACCAAGATTCAATGAATATACAAACAAGTAGCATGCCTCATAGACCATGAAATATAGATCAAGGTCAAATATGAATGACTGCACTCAAGAGGCCAAACTTGACCTTAAAATCATCAAGACAAACATTTTGAGCAAGATTCCTTATGATCGCACCTGCTTAGGACCCTTTGGTTTCAGTGAAGTTTTTTTTTTTTTTTTTTTTTCGTTTCGTTTCAGCTGTATACACCGCGTCAAACCATAACGCCGGATAACCGGCCGTAGCGCCGGTCTAATAACGCCGGATTACGGTATGTTTCGTAGGATTCGCCGCCATTTATAGAACCACGTTTAACGGTGGATAGAAAAAATCATTTATTTAAAATATAAGAATAAGTTGATCGAACATGAAAAGTAGCCTATCCGGATCTACATACATATTTCTAAATGCCAAATCTTCAGTTGATACATATACTTTGCCGAAATTGTCAAACATTCAAAGAGAAAATTGTTGTGCTGGTTCGGCCATAAAAAAAGCATTCTTACCAGAAGGGTTCGTACTTTTTTCATTTTCTAAAAATTCATGACTAACTTCTGGATGAAAATGCATTTGAAAATGACCTTCTATCATAAACTGGCCGTTGCTGAGATTTTTTACCGTGGAAACAAAGACCGAGGCGCAATCCACGAAATTTAAGGTAACACCGGATAAAACGGTATCTTCTTGATCTACAAATGGCCAGTATTCTCGCAGACAAACACACTTGAAATGTTTAAAAACTTTACCTACACCATCGAAGTAATCGAGAAATTGTCGAAGTTTTAGTATATTAAGTATCTGAATGTATCGATCACATAAAAGATCAAGCACCTCTATAAATTTATTTAAATCTATGTACTTGTATCCACAGTTTTGATGTGTTTATTATTTGTTGAGGCGGTCGGTCGACATAAAGTGCGCAAGGCTGTGACCTAATGTTCCTTTCGCTTCTTTATTGTGTTACTTGGTTTATGTCTCCTGTTTCACACCTGCTCTTCAATGTTCAGCACTTGCCTTAAACGGTGTCATGTGCAAATAAACAGATATCATCACATGACACCGACTTCCGCCTCAATGCACATTATATATTGCCTTCTACTGTGATCGCCAGGACATTATGAAACTGTTTTCGAGGAGTATGCCAAAATTAATGAAATACGACAAGCGAAACGCACTTGAATCATTAGCTTACCATTTTGCCATTTTGACTAATAAGTTAACCATTTTTGTGTCACAAAAGATGCTGCATTGTACAAAAATACGCGAAAAATAATTTTTGCCTTATCGATTACATGTACAACTACAATAACAAGTAAACGAAAATGATAATAATTGCAATTGTAAGAATTGCAAATGTAAGGAATCGTTTTGGCTATTACATGCATGTTTTGTGTCTTGTTTTCCGGATATCAATTATGACGTCAGTGAAGAGCTGGTAAACTTCAGCGCATGCGACGTCACTCCAACGTAGTTTTAACATAATGTTATGTTAGGAGAGGATGATGAGGTAAATGGATCTACTTAACATGGTTAAAAATTTTTGGTGTAATGAAATGCTTAATTGCTAAGCATCCTAGCGATCAGAGTAGCTTAAAAAGTTATGGCAAATTTAAATGATTCTGATGTTTCTGAAAAGACTGGATGTACGTACATATTAGAATACTGTTGATGGAAAATACGTCTATCCTCTTATTGTGGCAACCGTATTGCCCTAGCATACACAAAGTGGTACACCCTGTACATGTATAATTCTAACATAACTCGGGGGCGGTTCCGGCCAGTGCGCACTGAGTGCATGTGCACCCCTTGTATCTAAGCATGTGCTCATAGTGATCTATAGTGCTCGTATACTAGGTGCACCCTGAAAGTTCAACACAAAGCAAGTGTGGACCCTAGCAGTTCAACTACAACAGTCAACGGACAGCGAAAATAAAGCAAAAGTCGTACAGTCAAATACAGGCAACCCTCTTTAAACCAACACCCGATACTACAACAGAATAAGTTATAATTATAATCTGATTGGCAGGAGACCTTCGCTCAAAAATGTCAGTTAATCAGAACACCGTATTTAATACTTCAAATACAAACGTTAAACTACAATACGCCGCCATTATCGTGTCGCGGGCAGCTAATTTTGTCAAACATAGACGAAATTTGGCCATTAGCAATCCCAAATAAGATCTCCTTCATATCAATGCATGTACCAAGTTTGGTTAAAATATTTGACATTTACTCAAGTTATCCTCCAGAAACGAAAATGTGGACGTGTCTCGGGCAGATGACCGTTAGCATTTGACAAAATTTGCCCATTAGCAATCCCAAACCAGATCTCTGTACCTCTACAGTATCAATGCACATACCAAGTTGGTGAAAATCCATTGATGTTTACTGAAGTTATCATCCGGAAACGAAAATATGGATGTGTCTCGGACAGAAACTCCCGTCAAAATTTGACGAAATTTGCCCATTAGAAATTTCAAACCAGATCTCCACAATATCAATGCACATACCAAGTTTGGTTAAAATCCATTGATGTTTACTCGTTATCACCCGAAAATGAAACGGACGGACCTACGACTGACGGACGGACGGACGGACACTCGAACGTCCACTCGTAAAACCATGATACCCCGCCACTATCTACCGTGTGCCGGGATATGAAAACGTACGACTTGGATATGTTTTGTTAGGCGATTCTGACTAATGTCTGAAACCATGTGATATTCTATGAGGAAATAAGAATAACTCAATAAAACTTTAAAGGTCTACAAGACTTTTCTTACATAGCCTTCTGCTCATTCTTTACAACAGCTAATTCATTTTAATGGCAGAATCTTTGGAAACAAATGTTGTTGTTGTAATGAGGGTTCACTGTATCTTAATGTCAAGTTGAGGCACAGTAACTATGAAGTCGCTAACTAGATAACCACATATTATTTAACATTATTCTTCTATTATGTGCCTCCGAACGTGTTTCTAAAAAGATGATTTTTAAAGTTTTCTAAATAGATACATTGGAAAAATAAGCCCCACCCACTGACGACCATGTTTTTGACGACTCAAGATGGCTTGAACAGTCTTGGTAAAGAGTCACGAATGGAACATTTCTACCAAATTATAATGAAATCGGTCCAGTGGGTTCTGCCAGGAAGCTTTTTTAAAGTTTTCTATATAGAATTATTGGGAAATAAGCCCCGCCCTCTGGCGGCCATGTTTTTTTTTTGTGTGTGTGTTTTTTTTTTTTTTTTTTTTTTTGTTTGTTTTTTTTTTTTTTTTTTTTTTTTTTGTTTTTTTTTTTTTTTTTTTTTTGGACGAATCATGATGGCTTGAACAATCTTGGCAGATGGTCACTTAAGAAACATTTCTGATAAATTATTCTGAAATCAGTCCTGTGGTTTCTGATAAGAAGATTTTTATCGATATATAGGGAAAATAAGCCCCGCCCACTGGCGGCCATGTTTTTGATGGATCATGGTGATTCAAAAAACTTGGTAGAGAGTCACCGAAGGAATATTTCTGCCAAATTATATTGTAATCGGTTCAGAGGTTTCTGATAAGATTTTTCAGTTTTCTATATAAATATAAATAAAATAAACCCGCCCCCTGGCAGTCATGGTTTTAAACGAATCATTATGGCTTGAACAATCTTGTTATAGGATCACCAAAGGAACATTTCTAATAAATTATATTGAAATCGGTAGAGTGGATTCTGACAAAAAGATTTTTTAAGTTTTCTGTATGGATATACATTTTGTGTGCAGAAAAAATAAACTCCGCCCCACCCCCAACCATCCCATCCCCCCCCCCCCCCCGACCAACCCCCACCTGACGACCATGTTTTTTTCACAAATCATAATGGCTTGCACGATCTTGCTTAATATCATCAAAGAAACACTTCTGCAAAATTATATTAAAATCGGTCCAGTGGTTTTTAAATTTGCCTATATAGATATATAGGGAAAACAAGCCCCGTCCCTTTTCGGTTATCTTTTTTGATGAATCATGATGATTTCAATAATGGTAGAGGGTCACCAAAGAAACATTTCTGCTATATTATATTGAAAACGGTCTAGTGGTTTCTGACAAGATTTTTAAAGATTTCTATATAGATATAGAAAGGAAAAATAAGCCCTGCCCCCTGCTGGCCATGTTTTTGATGAAACATGATGGCTTGAACAATCTTAAAAGACATCAGTTACATCAAATCTAGTATCAAGTACCCTTTTTTGCTAACCAATGTCAGATATTTTTGTATTTTTGTCATATTCTTTAACTTCTCCGGATTACGGCTAGAAGAAGTCGAAAATAGGGAATGGTAACAGGTTTGTATTATAATACGTATGTATAAAAACTTTAGAAATCAGGCAAGGAATTTACAGAGCCGCAACTTGAGAAAACGTACCTTCTGATAGAAGAACACGGCATATAGTAAGGGGCTACGCTGTTTGCATTAGAACATGAGTTGCTATAAAACATGGAAACAATACAAATAGAAAAAAATAACTTCGTGGAAGTGTGTGTCGCACCTGCATACTGTGAAAATGTGAAAACAAGCACCAAAAGAGTGAGAGTTGTCATCCTTGTTTCGCTCAGTGAGAGAAAACCATTGGTGGTGAAATTAACTGCAAAGATTTACAGTCTGTATACATTTAGGGCGGTTGAAAGGATGGATGCTAGAATAGATGCTAGGGTGGACGAAAGAACGAACAGACGGACGGACGGAAGCTTGCATGCCTTAGTCCTCCATGGTAACGGAGGAACGATAAAGGCTAACCACACATCCACTATATTAAAACAAGAGGCCCACGGGCCACGGTTCGCTCACCTGAGTGACATAACCACTGCAGATATGCAGATGTTATGCAACATTTTTTTCCAATCCTATCATCACAACAGTAGGATCAATGCGAAATTAGGGGGGAATCGGCTAAATGGTTTCTGATTGATTGATTGTGTTGGGGTTTAACGATACGTCAACCCTTGTGGGTCATTTTGTGTCGCCTCCCAGAGAAAGGGAGAAAAGAGATAGAAGAGATAGTAGAAGAGATGAAAGAGAGGAACAGTGAAGAAAGAGGAACAGGATTGAAAGTGGAGAAACAGACGAAATAAATACATTCCCCCTCTGCCCTTACCTGCTACAAGGATAGCAGGCTTTGCCCAACTGTAAACCAGTATCAGTTGGACGCCCCAGTGACGTAAGATACACGACACCTTCGCACCACCCGACCACCCCATAAATGGTTTCTGATGAATCATGGTTTTTGTTTATATTTATTGTATTTCCCTGCCACTGTGCTGTTTACATGTATAAAACCATTAATGGTTTCTGATGAATCGTGGTTTTATACATGTAAACAGCACAGTGGCAGGGAAATATAATAAATATGGACAAGATGACGACCATCTTAGATTTCCAATCAGAACAATTTTAACTACTGTTGATCTACAAGTCACTTCGATACTTTCAATATAAATGTATATGGCCCATACAAATGCATGGGGAAGCAAATTTGACCTTGGAGGTAAAAAGGTCAAATGTCAACATAGAACTATCATTTTAGCAATTTTGGTAGATCTGTCCCCCATAATTTGTGCAAAGATTAGGACCCAGGGCTTATTTGGTTCTGGAGAAAAAGATTTTGAAAAGTTTTTACAATATATGGGCATGGCAGCCATTTTGATCAATGGACCATAACCATTTTAGCAATCTTTCATTCTCCTGCCCAAGGAGGCTCCGCATGAAATTTGAGCAACACTGGCCCAGAAGCTTCAGAGGAAAAATCATTTGAAATTATTAACAATTTTTCCATACAATTGCATACAGAAGCAAACTTCACCTCGCCGTTAAAAGGTCAAATGTCAATGTATGACAATTATTTTAGCAACTTTGGTAGACCGCCCATTCCCGATGATATACGCAAATATTCAATCACAAGGCATCCTCGGTTTTGAAGAATAAGATTTTTAAATGTTTTTTCCCATACAAATGCATAGGGAAAGAAACTTGACCTTGCCGTAAAAAGGTCAAATGTCAATGCACGACCATTATTTTAGCAACTTTGGTAGACCCCACCCCAACCACCCCCCCCCCCGCCCGTCCCTGATGAGTTAAGCAAAGCTTCAGCCCCAAGGCATCCTAGTTTCTAGGAGAAGAAGATTTTTAAAGGTTTTTTACCATATATGGGCATGGCGGCCATCTTTGTCAACTAAACGCGACCATTTTAGCAAGGTTTCATTCCCTCAACCTAAGGAGGCTCCATATGAAATTTGAGCAAATTGGCCCAGAAGCTCCAGAGGAGAAGTCGTTTGAAATTCTTAACATTTTTGCCATACAAATGCATAAGGAAGCAAAATTGACATTACCGTAAAAAGGTCAAATGTTAATGTACTACCATTATTCTAGCAATTTTGGTAAACCTCCCGTTTCCTTCGATATATGCAAAGATTCAGCCACAAGGCATCCTCGGTTTTGGAGAAGAAGATTTATATAAGTTTTTCCAATACAAATGCATAGGGAAGCAAACTTGACCTTGCCGTAAAAAGGTCAAATGTCAATATACGACCTTTATTTTAGCAATTTTGGTAGATCCCCCGTCCTTGATGATTTAAGCAAAGACTCAGCCCCAAGGCATTCTCGGTTCTGGAGAAGAAGATTTTTAAAGGTTTTTACCATATATGGGCATGGCGGCCATCCTGGTCAACGAGCCACGACCATTTTGGCAATCTTTCATTCCGTCAACCTAAGGAGGCTCCATATGAAATTTGAGCAAAATTGGCCCAGAGGCTCCAGAGAAGAAGTCGTTTGAAATTCTGAACATTTTTGCCATACATATGCATAAGGAAGCAAAATTGACCTTACCGTAAAAAAGATCAAATGTCAATGTATGACCATTATTTTAGCAAATTTGGAAGACTTCCCATTTCTGATGGTATATGCAAAGATTCAGCCACAAGGCATCCTCGGTTTTGGCGAAGAAGACTTTTAACCGTTTTTCCCATACAAATGCATAGGGAAGCAAACTTGACCTTGCCCAGGGGGTGCAACGTATAGTGGTTTTTATGGTCAATAAGTCAAAAAAAATATCGCTTATGGTCAAATATGGCGCTTGGTTTGAAAACGAATGGAATTTTAGGAGATAAAATCAACAAGTAAGTATGTTTCCTGGCATTATATGTTGATGTCACATAGCGCTGGATGTGGAGAAATTATGCAGTGTCTTGGGGGAATTGCTCCTATCTCCTGTTTTTTTTTTTTTTCAAAATGCAACGATGCTCGATCACCTGGGAAGCTCCAATCGACGGGAAAATCAGAACCGATTTTGACCTTCATAAAATCACGCTTTGCAGCAAAAATTCGATAGTTTGGGATCTATTTTCGGGGTCTACATCACTGAAACAATAAACCACAATTTCTGGTTCAATTTTTGATCTCTGAAAAGCCCTCCATCTCGTGAAATCAAGGTGTAAGCCATCTAATGTTGTTTGTGGTCAACTGTACGACACTTATGTTGCTAATTGGTCTAAACTCAAATGCAATAGTCACTTACAGACTACCATCACATTCGATTCAGGTTTAATTCATAAAGCGCCAGTCACGACAACTTAAGCAGACAAAATTTGTAAAAACAGATTTTCTTGAAAATAAGGCATGACTTTGATTGTGAATGGTAGATCATTCACATGAAAAGTCAAATTATTTTTCTTAAATAGATTAATTTTCGTCTGCTAGAGAATTTTCATTGGTGGATTAAGGGATAAGATTCCTTATTATAATTGCTGTTAAAGCTTGCCTTGAATTGGCCGTTTCTTCTGATTATGGCGTTCTCTGAACGTTGCCTTCCTACTTTTGAGATCAATGAAAAAAAACCTTGCAGAAACTAATCAAACATTTATAAATTTCATAAGTATTTACCTTTTAAACTGCTTTATACTTGTATTCGACAATACAAAATCCAAAAGTTAGGAAATATAAATAAGGCATTGGTTATGTGGGAATTGAAATATCCGGATGGGCAATAACGGAACGGCAGATCGGCTCAGCAGTGGCTTTCATAGCCAACTACCTACATGTGTAATGACACTTTATTAGAAACAAAATGGGCCAAACGTCATGACAGTGCCCATGCCACTCACATATTTCCTCTTGAACATTATTACTTATTTTAAGGACGATAGGTAGATGGTAGATTTAAAGATTATCTGCAAATTTACAGAATAAATATAAAAACACAGAAAAAGTAGTCTGTAAATTCGGAAGCAGTCACTGAACTTTGTTTAAAATTTTAAGAATCGGTGACACAGCCAGTTTAAAAGACTGGGAAACTAGACAAGTGGAGACTACAACAAGAAATCAGAGTGCAATTTTGTTAACAAAATGCAACTAAATTCGAAGAATTATGAAAAGGCATGCATTTGCCGATTTGTGAAAAGCTAAATTAAATTTTTAGTGAAATTTAGTCCTTTGACTTTTAATTTGAAGTTATGTAAAGCTCTGCCACTTCATCAATAGTCTGTACATGAAGGATCTAGTTGTAGTCTTCTTTGAGCGTGGTGCACATGCAAATTTAGCATATGAATCTGTAAATTTACGGATCGCTTAATCTGTAAATTTCAGTTTTTCTATAGATTTAGACAAAATCCGTAAAATCCCTTTTTGTCATCTACGTGGTGATATTATTAACACTGCACTATAAAAAGCTTAAACTAAACCTGCTAAATAATGTATAGAACCCTACATTTTTCCTGCATGATGTGGGGTTTACCGGGTATTTATTTCCCAGGTTTGTAATCTTGATTACTTGAATCAATTGTTGCACAGTTCAAAGGATCATCAATTCGAAAGGTAAAAAGAGACAATTTAATAACGTTACAATTATTGTATTTCACTGGTCGTTAAATAATACTTAGTTTCATAAGTGTGTTCCAATTTGTTGCCATGTTACAGAGCGGATACATAAATATGACAAAATGCTTTAAAGAGCAAAAAAGAAAAAAAAATCCATAATTTCCCTTAATTTCTGGGTAAACCTCTGTATTTTCAATAAGTGCTATTGTTTACAGTCATTTAATAAAAGGTAACAAATTGCAAGACACAGCTTTTCATTTTAATAAGCTATTACGGAGTAATTGGCTGAAAACGAAAGAATTGGCAAACGACGAAAATATGCAATGCGCATGCGCAAACATTAAAATCTTACACCTTTGGAAACTGGTATGGATCATTAATGAACATCACTATGCTTGCTTTAGCAGTAACCTCACACTTCAAAATAATAGAGTAATACTGCATGTCTACGAAGTTATCTCCCTTTCAATTTAAAGGGATGGGTCCACAAAGTTTAACGCTCAATTCAGTAGAAAGGGAAACTTTTATAAAAATCTGTAGAGCGGTTTAGGAAATTTGACATCCTTTGGCAATAAGTAACTTTGGGTAATGTTTTGTCCAGAACGAGGCTGTGACCTTATGGCGTCACAACCAAAAAAGATCAATAACAGTTGTTCTAATCCAAGATAACTTTGGAAAATGGGTGATTAATGTCTGTTTTATTTCAAAGAAGGCATATTCACTGTTTTAAAGCAAAGGAAATCACCCTGACGCTTTTATTAGCATTTTCGATTTGGGTATGTGACAAGGCTGATAAAAGGCGGCCGCCATAGACAACAAATATGCCATATCTCTTGAACCACTCGACCGATTTCCATAAAATTTACTGTGAACTTGTTGCCTCTGTGAGCCATTACTTCTGAAATGAGAGTTAAGTTTTGTGGGCCTATCCCTTTAACAGATAGATATCTCTAATGTTGCATTTATCAGTTTGTTTGAATTGAAGTATTACATTTTTCGCATGGTGCAAGTCTGACCATTTCCTAACTGTTTTCGGTTTGAAATTTTGTGCATGCGCATTCCGAATCATTTGTCATTTTGGCTGTTTCTGGTATACAAGATATAACTGGGTCAATGCTTATCAAAACGAATGTCATTATCTGGCATTTTGTAGTCAAACAAGCAAAAGTCATATAGAGCCAAAGCTGTAGCTGTCAGTATGTATCCAAAAAGAGAGGAAGAATCAATGCAATATAAGTTAACGTTTCGTTTTGGTTCAGTTAATCTATTTCAGTGGCTCAGAACATCAAAGTCTGGTAAGCAAAAGTAAAACAAAACAAAATAAAAACAACTCTATAGTCTGTGATCAGATAACATACTAATTAAAACACCATATTTCTTCTATTTGGAAGATCACTGTTACTGAGCTACTTTGGGACTACTGAGGCGCCATCTGTTTGAGAAAGAGCTGCTGTCTCTAAATGCCATGTGGTCCGTCGATTATTTTATGGGGATATTGTATTTGCTTCCTTCTCCTTTTGTTTAGGACAGAATATGGAATCTGATTGTATCAGTGCCTGTCGTTTTTCCTCTTATTCTTCAATCCACGATAATAAGAAATCTTAAATCTGAATTGAATGTGATGGTTCTCGCATGAGACCAGTAGTTGGACATATTTTTTACAAGTTTACATTTCTAATGTTATGAAAATTTGTGTGCATATCAATGTAAGAAAGGCTGCTTCAAGGCCAACTTTTTTATTAAAATCCAACACTTGTAGATGCATTGTGTCTCTCACGAGCCAAGCTCTAAAAATAGATGTCTGAATAATCTGGAAAAAATAATCTGGAAAAAAAGGATCCATTGGGAACATAAAATCCAAAGTTTGAAAACTGCCACTCATACTTGCTGAGTAACTGTACCGGTAGTTGTAATATCTGTCACCAAAAGCCAACAATCGCCAGAAAGTAAGACATTTTAACATATTTGTTTGTGTTGAGGTTTTCCGGCCCGGTCAACCCAATGGGGTCATGTCGAGCGCGGTCAGTTTACCTAACCACACGTTTTCTGGGCAGGCTTAGTCCTCTAAGCGGTTAACCAGTATTGTGCACATTCTTTCGCCAGAAACTGACAACTACCCTTCTTGAATCAGCGGAAGAGAGAGAATGACCGTAGAAAATATTTCATGATCAATCTCTACGAAAGAATGTTGCCGAACTCGGCGGGGGTTGAACCCGCGACCTCCTGGTCTCCAGTCGGACGGCGCATCCAACTGAGCCAACGAGGCCGGCTTTAACATATTTGTTTTTGCTATAATACTGACTCCAAATATAATAAAATCATTTTTTTTTTCTGTTTTGCTGGACAAGCTATTAGGTCTTCTTTCCTACTACTTGATCCCCCGAGGCAATCACGATAAAACTGTTGGTGTTTTACAGAATGTCACCATAGAAGCAGATACATTTAATATTAATTTGACTGTTTATATGCATTACAATAAAGGCATGCAAGTGTCTTTTATTATGTCTCCAATTTTCAAAAAATGGATGTCACATCTAGCGATTTTTTATTTGTTTAACTACTGGTACAGTGCAACTACTGGTCTCATTCGAGTAGCTATAAGTGACTGTTGCATTTGAATTTAGACCAATTAGCAACATAAGTGTCGTACGGTTGACCACAAACAACATTAGATGGCTTACACCTTGATTCCTCGAGATGGAGGGCTTTTCAGAGATCAAAAATTGTACCAGAAATTGTGGTTTATTGTTGCATTGATGTAGACCCCGAAAATAAATCCCAAACTATCGGATTTTTGCTGCAAAGCGTGATTTTATGAAGGTCAAAATCGGTTCCGATTTTCCCGTCGATTGGAGCTTCCCAGGTGATCGAGCATCACTGCATTTAGAGGAAAGATCAGGAGCAATTTCCCCAAGATACTGCATAATTTCTCCACATCCAGCGCTAGGTGACATCAAAACATAATGCCAGGAAACATTATCTCCAAATATTCCATTCGCTTTTCAAACCAAGCGCCATATTTGACCATAAGCGATATTTTTTTGACTTACTGACCATAAAAACCGCTATACGTTGCACTCCCTGTTGCCGTAAAAAGGTCAAATGTCAATATACGACTTTTATTTTAGCAATTTTGGTAGACCTCCTGTCCCCGATGACTTATGCAAAGATTCAGCCCCAAGGCATCCTCGGTTCTGGAGAAGAAGATTCTTAAAGGTTTTTACAATATATGGGCATGTCGGCCATCTTGGTTAATGGACCGCGACCATTTTAGCAATTTTTCGTTCCCCCTACTTAAGGAGGCTCCATATGACATTTGAGCAAAATTGGGTCAAGGGCTTCAGAGGAGAAGTTTGAAATTGTTAACGGACGGACGCGCGGATGGACGGACGCACGGACGGACGGACGGATGACGGACGAAAAGTGATCACAATAGCTCATCCTGAGCATAGCTCAGGTGAGCTAATGAACCGGTCCAAAGTGTTAATGTAGAAGCATCCACTCGGAATAAAAGGTTAAAAATGCGTCTGATCTGGGTCTACACTGTTTGCTCAGATCTGTCTGTCCGAATACTTAGGAAAAATACTGTTGTTACCTTTCTGTGTTCATCTGCTACAGTACCTACGAGCCACTCAGGGTCTGGTTGATCAGTTTCTACTGGCGTGCCAATATGTCTGGTGATTTCTAGCAGAAGCTGTTGTAAGCGATCACTGTCTGCTTGATTCTGCAATAAACAGTCGAACTTCAATGGCTTGAACATCTTTAAGACCATGGAAAATTGTTCTCGACATGAGTAGTTTGAGCCGTTGAGGATCAATCAAAGCACCAGGTCAGGCGGTAAATGGGGATTATATAAGCATATATTTTCGTTCTTCTATAAGGTAATGGTATGTTGAGTGTACTCATTAGAATTAATTCTAAGGAGTACACTCAACATGCATTTCATTATAAAATAAGAAAATTTCCCTAAAATATCGCTAGATATATTTTTGAGCTATCGGGAAAATTATCTAGAGATTCAAAAATGAGTTCGAATAAACCACGGCAAAGGAGCCATCGGTGCTCGAGTTATTGAAGTTTTACTTTACCAACATATCAACCAATTTAAGGGGACTGAGCACACTTAGATTTTCCGCCACAATTCAAAAGGTAGGTGATTTTGGCACTTTGGAGATTTGCTCTCCTGCACATGAATCCTCGTCTGACAGATAGTCTACTTTAAAGGGAAATAATTTAGGGAGCAAATTATTTCCGTTTAGAGTAAACCCCTTTTTAGAGGGGAGAGAAAACTATTTTGAAAGAGTTAACTGCCCTGAAACGGTATCACTCCCGCTTAAATTCCATCTTCCAGGGGTATTTTACTGAAAAGATGACTCTTTTAAATTGTCTTAAATCCGCCAAAACATTTTATCTACAGTGAGCCTTAAATGATTTCAGTACATTGGGTAGACAATTGTTTGACTTTGTGTTGCCTTTTATGCACACCAAGCACTTTCTGGAAAGAGGTCTAGGATAAGAGGAAACATTTGCCTCAAGGTTAGCAATTCTCTCCTTTTAGAGAAGACACGTTTCGGAAGGGGGGCAAACAATGGTAAAAAATACAGGAACGTATTCATATCAACTCGAAAGAAGAGCTATTATTGTCGTTAGCTGCCACTGAAAAAGTGAGTTATAATAAAAAAAATGTCAGTCTTTATTAAACATACGCACAAAAATATTGTTGTGACGAAAAAAGTAGACTGATGAGCAGGCTGATCTGAGTCTTCCCCGGGCACATTCTTGTAGGAAAACCTGTGCCCCGGTAGTGATCTTCTCAAGTGTAGTTTTAAACTTCACTGATACATTATTTCAAAGTCATACCTATGTTCCAGGTTTTCTGTCTTTGTCCAAAAATATCATCATTATTTCAATGGCCACGTGATTAGATAATTACCATGGTTACCAAGACAGACGTGCAACTGCAAACATATTCTGATTTACATCGATATACAGTTTGCTTATCTGTGATGAAAATAGTTTCATGGCGAAATGTTACAAATATCACCATTACTAAAAGAACTCAGCAGGCATGTTAGCCGGGTGCTCATACACCGCCGCATTGACGTTGCATCGACGTTAATACAACATTGTATAAACGTCACGACGTTGCATAGCTAATGTGAAGTTGTATAAATGTCATGTGGTCGATGGGAAATGACAAAAAACGAATAAAGTTCGGGCTTAAAATCGGGGTGGGGGGATGGCAGTAAAATTTGAGTCACAAATCAATAAATAAAAACATTAAACTATAATACACCGCCATCGTGTCGTGGGCAGATAACTCTGTCAAACATTGACTAAATTTGCCTATTAGTAATCCTAAACCATATCTACTTCATATCAATGCATGTACTAAGTTTAGTTAAAATCCCTTGACATTTACTAAGTTATTATCCGAAAACAAAAATATGGGCGTATCTCTGGCAGGTAACGCCGTCAAAATTTGACAAATTTACCCATTAGCAATCCGTAAACCAAAATTCCACAATATCAATGCACATAACAAGTTTGGTGAACATCCATTGAAGTGTACTCAATTTATCAACCGGAAACGAAATATGGACGGATAGACGTACGACTGACGGACAAACGGACGGACAGACACACGGACGTCCAACGTGAAACCATAATATCCCGCCACTATCGTGTGGCGGGGTATAAAAAGTTACCGTTTTTGTCTTATATGATGACTTTGTTGTCGCTGTAGGAGAGCAGGAGGAGTTAGCCGGAAACGTAAAGTTTTCTGAAATTTTCAAAGGGGCATAACTCTGCTAATATTTGGTGTACTATAACCTTCAAACTATGCGTTGCTCCACATCATGGTTTATGTATATACTAAGTTTCAGCTTGATCGGATGTAAACTGTAGGAGGGGTTCGTCGGAAACGGAAAGTTAAAAGATATTTTCAAAGGTGCATTACTCTGCTAATATTTGGTGGACTGTACCTCGAAACAATATGCGCTGCTCCACATCATGGTCTAACTTTAATGAAGTTTCAGCTTGATCGAATGTTAAGTGTAAGAGGAATTCGCCGAAAAGTTTCAAGTAATTTTCAAGGGGCATAACTCTGCTAATATTTGGTTGACTGTAACCTCGAAACAATATGCGCTGCTCCAATTCATGGTCCAACTATATACCAAGTTTCAACTTGATTGGATGGAAACCGTAGGAGGAGTTAGCCGGAAACGAGAGAGTTTACGGACAGACGGACTGACGCCATACTCCGTAGCATAATATGTCCCGTTTTTCAAACGGGCGTATAAAAACAAGAATATCGGACAACCATGGGCGAGATTTCCTGAGCAGTTTTGCACACATAACATATACATTACTATTTATAACTGACTCAGTTAAACCGATTCAGCTATTTTCGTTTTTCTGACGTGTTTCTGCTTCCCAAGGAGCCTCTCCAAGGATCACTTCATTTCAGTTCGTATTTCCCAAATAAAATACTCACTTTCAACGTCTTTCCGAAAATCGATTTTTTTTGACTGGCAAACACGTAAAAGAAATAAATTTGCAAATTAGCATGATTTAATGCAAAACCGTTTGCCATAACTACCTATGCACAAAAACTTTACTAGTCATTGAATTTAAAAAATATCGAATATTAAGTTTTCCCATAGTAAAAATGACTGCAAAATGCTCCAAAATCGATTGCGTAGGTAAAAATGTAGTTTAGATGCAGGTTTTTCAACAAGTTTCTCTTGTTCAAAATTTCTGTAGTTTTCACAATAGTGTTATGGAGCATCAATAATTCAAACGCAGTGAAGACAAGCAAAAATGTTTTAATAAAAGAAATCCAATTTACTAAAGAAGTTCAATAGGTCTGACCCAATTTTGGCTATAAAATTAATTCTGCGGTAAATATGTGAAAACCTAGCACAGGATATCTGTGCTAGGTTTTCACATATCTGATAAGATATTGTCAATCACAAAACATTTTTTTTTCATTTAGAATAAACGCTGAACAAAAACTTGAAAATGTGTTTGTAAAACACTATGCCCCCAACTATATGCTTTCCCTTAAGTAGACTTCCCTAATCCCGGACATACGCTTCTACCGATATTCCCTTCGTTCAGGCATGGTGGGCGAAGCTTGCTTACCAAGTAATGCTTACTATCCGCGGACGCCTGATTACTCCCTTTGTTCTGTGGTCCATGTCTGTTGGTCTGAACATACTGATTCGTCATTCGTTTATGGATTTATGAGTTTGGATTACGGCTTTGGTATCATGACCGGAACTACTTAAACATGCACTGACCTTAATACTTACGCATCAAAAATGGCTAAGTTCAAAAGTAAAAAAAAGTAACAAATATTTAATTGACGATAATGCCAAAACCACATGCACATTTGCAGACGATGACAAAACCACCTGCAAAGTTTCAAATTGATTGGTATAAAACTGTAAGAGGAGTTGGGCACAAAAAGTACCCATAATGCACTTTAACAGTATTTGGATACGTTCAAAATTCAAGTGTGACAAACATTTAATTGACGATATTGCCAAAATCAGTTACATATCTACAGACCATTACAAAATAGCCTGAAAAATTTCAAATTTATCGGTATAAAACTGTATGAGGAGTTGCGCACACAAGGTATCCACTGTCTGTTGTCAAATGCCTGTCAAAAAAGGGGAAGAACTCCGCAAAGAGAACAATAATGGAAAAACAAAAAATACTGGTTCGCTTACATAACATGTTGATACTACAGTTGACTCTCGTTATCTCGACCTCGCTTATCTCGAATAACCGCTTATCTCGAAGTGAAAATATTGTCCCTGCCTAAACATGATAATCTAACAACAGATGAAAAATATTGTGAAAAAGAGGAGAAATTGCTCCTAAGGAGCAATTTCTCCTCTTTTCCACAATATTTTCACTATATCTTAAACTTCAAGAGTCCATATATGGTAAATATTTGGGACATTTAAAATCCTTACATATAAATTTGCAAAATGTGGTTGTTCGAATTATTTTTTCCTCATTTCTGCAAATCTGATATGTCAAGGTATGTATATCTCGAAGTATTTCAGAGAGTCCCTTGGAATTCGAGATAACGAGAGTCGACTGTATATATAAAATTTCAGGATCATAGCTCTAACCATTCCTGACCGTATGCAAAGCGTAACGGATAGACGGACAGAGCTAAGTTCAAAAGTCGAAAAAGCTCCGTCCTTTCGTAACCGAGTGCAAACGTAACGAACGGACAGACGGACAGGCCCAAACCAATATGAATCCTCAACTTCTTCGAAGTTTAGGGCTTTAAAATGTCATTTCGAAAGGTGTCAAAAACACGGTAATAATTATCCTTGTATATATGGACTGTCAAACATACCTTGGCATATTTCAAGGCAAGTGTTACTTTCTTCTGTGCTGTATGGTAATCTTTTTCTTTTACCAGAGATCTTCCCCAGACTTCGAATGCCTCTGGGTCGTTGTATTCACTACAATCCTGCAGGACTGTAAGAAAAATGAGTAGTGTAACAGTTACTCACGCAAGAGAACTACTGTACTCGAAATTCGCAGTAGTCGCGCATTGGCTGCAGTCGACGAGTGCAGAAATTGGACAGTTTTGTGTTTAACGGGATATTAAAAAATGTTTGTACTCTTAAATATTTTACTTTGGGAAGTATTCTTCACTGATTATTGTCACTTTTATATCCAACCTCATATTTGCCTAACAACAGACATGTGATTTAAGTGATAGCCTTTGCAGCGCCCGAATAATGCAAGCATGTGCTTGTATTTTATGAAAAATGGGTAAAAATTTATTTTTACTTTAGAAAAACTGAAAAAATCGGTACTTATAATGTGCGAAAGTTCGAAACTTGCAAGGAGTATATTTTGGAAGTTATTCTAGGCTTTCATACTGTACGCACAGTAATACATGTCGCGTGCACTGGCTCAGTGCTCGGGGCGTCACTGTACGCTTTTGTCGAGTTTGAACAAAAGAGAACTGTACCCATAAATCGCGTGTTTCTATAGTGAATTTGCTTTCAAACCGAAATCGAGACAGAACGCTTTGAGTGATTCGAAAATTTGATTGAAATAATCTGACTGATACGTAAGTTAATTTATTTTAACATGCTATCCTCCAAGTTTTAACTTCCAATATGTAGTAATTCATACTTACTCTTGTTAATACTGTTTGTCTGATAAGGAAACGACTTTTGTTCAACTATGAAGGTACATAAACATATAAATAAAATTTTGAGTTTCCTCTTCCCGGTGAATGTGTGTCACTTCGGCCATTGTGTGCTTCATATTTTTACGAGCAAGCATAATTTTGGGACTGGGTGTTTTAAAAACTCACTGGGTGTTTTTTTTTTGTTTTTTTTTTTTTTTTTTTTCAAAAATATGTTCTATTGATTTTGTTGTGAAATTCATTCGGCATTCGAGCAAAGGCTCAGATAAGAAATGACATCAGTTGATGTATAATTTTACCCAGTACAGTCTAATTGTCGAAAATTATACAGACCTGTGTGTTTGTGTGTGTGTGTGTGTGTGTGTGTGTGTGTGCGCGTGCATGCGTGCGTGCATGTGCGTGCGCGCGTGTCGACAAATATTAATGCCCATATAATTTCGGGCAAATTATGTTGTTCTGAAATTTTCATTGGCCTCTTTATGTGTTTCCGCAGAAGGGAATGGAGACGGTATTTAATGCGTTCTGCGAATGATCAGGGCCGCGTAGCCTAGTGGATAGGAGTGATGTCTCGTTATCTATTAAGCTTCTCACCGGTGTGATTCGAGCCCCGCTCGGGTCACATGTGTGAAAGCCAAGTTCTGCTTACGGATGGTCAGGTGCCCTTCAGTTTTCGCCCACCTTTGATGAACGATCGGCTCGATATAAGTGAAATATTCTTGAAAGGGTCATAAAACCCAAATAAAAAAATTACAAGTGATCTTAAACTCGTCTCCTAAATTGTTTTGCACTATATTGTTTCAGATTGTGTTACTTAAGTATTTGTAACACGAGCGTCATAAAGATTTGAAACTGAGAGAGAATGTGCTTTCTTAAAAAGAAAATGTTCAGAATCAGAATTTTTACTGGTGACACGTCTATGACATTCATTCACCAGGACCTGTGATATGGAAAATTAGTCCCTAGCTCTAACCAAAGAGGTAAACCTAGCCGCACCATCCTCTAGATCCTGGACCCTTCCTCTGGACCCTGGACCTTTAACGGAGGAATAATCGAATCTGGAAGGGCATTCCAATTTTAAACTGTTTTAGGAAAGTGTGAGCCCTTGTAAATGTCAGTTTTTGCAGTGGGGGTATAAAAAGTCCATTAATGATGATTTCTACTACGCCTAATTTCTCCTGAAACAATGTAATGTACGACATTATTGAGTAGCATGACTCAAAATATTGAGATAAATTGAATACGAGAAAACGAACAAGAGAGAGAGAGAGAGAGAGAGAGAGAGAGAGAGAGAGAGAGAGAGAGAGAGTAGCAAGACTAGAGTATTTACTGAAAGTGCATACGAGAAAGCAAACAGACAGAGAGAGAGAGAGAGAGAGAGAGAGATTTGACTGACCCCTACACAAGATTTATACAGATAAATAAGCGAGTAGACATGTATCAAGGTAATTTACATTATATGCTAGATGCTAGGTACCTTAACAAATCTTCCCGATTTGATAATGAAGTCTTGAACTTGTAAGGTGAGTATTTCATTTTCATGCAATGAAAGGCTGTTTTTCCCATGCAACAGGTCATTAATTGTATAATTGTGTAGATTGCGTGGTAGATACCTTTCCCTGGCAACTGAGTGGTTAACACACGTGAAAAGGAAATGTTTGGCACTTTCAAATTCTCCACAGCTATAAGAAGGGCTTTGGACGATATTTTCACGATAAAGGTCGGAATTAAGTGAGCTGCATCCCATCCTCAGTCTAGAGTGGAGAATTTGACCCATGCGTGTACCAGCGTTAAAGTGTTTAGGAGGTATTTTTATGTTTCTGTTTAGAGCGTGTTTAAAGGCTGCAACAGATAATGCTTCTTTGACTTCGTTTGGTAGACTATTCCATGCGCGTATAGTCGATGGAAAGAAAGAGTCGAGGAACAGATTTGTGCTAGCTCTGTAGTTCTGAATGTGTTCAGAATTTCGAAGATTATACCTAGCTGTTTCTCTAACAGTAGGGGGGGGACAATGTCAAAAAGATAGTCGGGTGTAAGACCGTGTAGAATTTTGTAGAAGATTACCAGTTTGTATTTATTTCGACGACTGAAGAGACTCGCATCCAAGATCAAAAAAGAGCTTTTCAATACTGCATAATTTGGTTGCCCCTGTTATAATTCGCGCAGCTTCGACGTGAATTGCATCGAGTTGCTTTTTAGTTTCAAGTGAGCAATTGTCCCAGACGGCATCGCTATACTCTAAAAGGGGTCTACCAAAGGCCATATACATTTTCTCTAAGGATGTTCTACTCACTCTAAATTCGAGGGCTCTAAGAAGGTTGAGACGTGTTCAAGCTTTTTCAGATATATTTTTCACGTGTACTTTCCAGTCGCATAAATCGGAAAATGTAAGGCCCAGATGTCTGTGGGTGGGTGTTTCCTGAATCATCGTGTTATTCAAAAACAGGGGTGGGTGTTGAATGGGGTTTAATTTCCTAGTGAGCGTCATTGCCATCGTTTTCCTTGCGTGGAATTCTACTAGCCATAAGTCAGCCCAGTCAGAAATAGTTTGTAGATCGCTGTTTAGGAGTCTTGCGGCAAGGTCAGGGCGTTCAATAATGATGTACAGGCTGGTATCGTCAGCAAAGAGACGAATGGAACAGCCGATGTTTTTAACAATATCATTTATGTATACAAGAAATAGAAGTGGGCCTAATATGGAGCCCTGGGGCACACCGGCTTCAACTGAGGCGCGTTGTCTACGCCCACTTAAGTAGCTAGTAAACCATTTCAAAACCTGATCGGAAACACCTAATAGTAAGCATCTGAGTTTGTGGAGCAAACCCGTGTGCCAGACTCTGTCAAAGGCCTTGGTTATGTCGCAGAAAACTGCTCGTACCTCTTTACCACTGTCTATGATAGTTTGTAGAGTCACCTTGTACAAAGCCCGATTGGAATGGAGTTATCATCTGATGTGATGTGATGTAATTATAAAGGTATTTATGTACGCAGCGTTCCATGGTTTTGCCTACAGAACTCAAAAGGGATATGGGTCTATAGTTACTTGGGAGGGATTTTTCATCTTTTTTATGAATTGGAGATAGGTTGGCGTCCTTCCACGAAGTAGGAAAGTAGCCTTGAGCGAGGGACCGGTTAAAAACAATGGAGTACGGATAGGCCAGACAGTCGACGCATTCCCTCAAGACTCTTGGGCTGATTAGATCGGGACCGGAGGATTTGCTGACATTCAAGTGTTTCAATACATCAAGAACGTCTTGCGTGGTAATTGTGATTGATTCTAAGATGTACTGTACCGGCTGTAGAGTAGGTAATGCTTTGTTTGTATCATTGACCTTTGTCTGAGAGGAAAAGTATGTGTTTAACATTTCTGCTTTCTGTTGGTCTGTTTCAGCCATTTCGTGGTTCATTGTGAGTGCTAGAATATTGCTAGAGGAACGCCCAATATTCAAAAGTCGTTTTGAAGTTTTCCAGAATATTTTAGGGTCACAGTTTTCTGAGGACAGTAGATGATCAAGTTTGTCAAAATACTGTTATCTTGATAACCGTTTTGCAGCGTTGACTTTGTTCCTGAGAAGTTTATATTTAATCCAAAAATAATAGTTGTTTGTCTTTTTAAATTGCCTGAAGGTGCGTTTACGTTTCCTTATCAAGTTTTTTATCTTTCATGTTATCCAAGGCTGATCATTTGGGTTTATGGTGACACTTTTGTTTGGTATTGATTGTTTGGCAGCCGCAAGAATTGTATCAGTAATATCCTTGATATTCTGGTCAATATTCTCTTCGTATTCAATTTTTTTCTGAGAGATTAGATTCAAACACCAAGTTCTAAGTTTATCGTAATCTGCTAATTTATAGTACCATATTAATCTTATAAAAGATGGCGTGTGTGGACGAGTAAATTTGAGTAAAATAATTACCGGACAATGATACCTGGTATAATCTGCCATAAGGGGTCAGCTACACCGCTGGTTTGAATATTATTATTATTACGCACTAAGATTAGATCGATGAGCGAAGAAGAAGTTTCTGTAAAATGCGTAGGTTCTGTTATAAGCTGTTTCAGGTTATATTCGAGGAGAAGGTCTGTCATTTTATTATTATTGTTTTGAAACATATTAATGTTAAAGTCACCCGGATTATAATGTCTGCTATGTTGGTGTTGTATGCTGTGTTGACACTTTCTTTTATAAGATCGAAGTAGTCAGGGCTGCTATTAGGGGGTCTGTAGAATCCCCCACTAGCACCTTTTTCGATTTGATTTGGATCTCGACCCAAGTAGATTCCAAGCCTTGTATTTCTAGGTCGAATCTTTGCTTACAGAATAGAGTATCGCGGACATAGATAATCACGCCTCCTCCAGGACGATCTTGCCTGTCTGTCCGAAAAGGTGACATAAAGTGATCTATCTGTATCGTGCTATTGTCAATGTCAGGGTTTAGCCAGCTTTCGGAGAAAACAAGCACGTCATATGGCTCAGCTTCACTGCGTATTGTGTCGATTTTCGGAGCCAGGCTTTGAACGTTTGCATGAATAATACTTAGGCGGTTATGTAGTAGTTCAAAAGCTGTTGCTGACAGATTTTCGCTGGAGGAGCCACTGCTGTCAACAGAGTCTGGCCCTGGGTCGGTTTCAGTGTCCCCACATACAAGTAATAAAGAGGTTAACCATAGTGTCAGGTCGATTATGATTAGGGAAAAAAGGAGGTTGCAACAGAGAGAAATGTTTTGATGCGGTATGCGAAAGGACATACGCCGGTAGGGAACCTTAATGTTTTTGTAAACCTCGTTGCTTCGCTGAATAGCTAGCGTCATACTGAACGCAGAGAGGTTACGGCTATTTGGGATACATAACAATACTAGTGTCATTGTAAATAAAAGTAGAGGGAATTTGTTATATGTTATTCTCTTCTTGGCACCTAGCATTAACGATAAAGAAACACCTAACGTGCCACCAAGCCCGTCTGATTTAAACTGGTTGACCTTCAGGTAGTGTTCAGTAGGAACTGTAGGAATATCAAGACGAGTCCTGAAGGCAGGTCTGGTGTGTCTTGAAATTGGTGTGTAGTTTCAACGTAAGTCATCGGCTGTGAATATCTCTGAATGTAGGGTGGTCAGTCCAAGTTACAGGTAGAAAAGGATAGGAAAACGAACATAATACAAAATAAAGAAACGTGATGGTAAACATCAAATTTGAAAAGAAAAAAAATACACACATATATAAATAAATAAATATATATATATATATATATATATATATATATATATATATATATATATATATATATATAAGCAACTGTGGTGGGAATAATACATTTAGTTCAAAGCAATGTTGCATAAATCTACCCAAAGGAATATTGGAAAAGGAGGAATAATACCGAGATATTTAAAACATCACGCCAGGTACACGACGCAGGAGCAGCATCTAATCAGCGTCGACGACGCCGTGGCGTCGAACAGACGATGATCCGACGCGGCATCAACACCTTGTATGTTAACTAGGTTCTTTTGGGTAAGAGCATAAGTAATTAATTTGACCCTTCACGAGATCCCCGGGCCTGCCGAGCCGCGGTGTCGTCTGCGAATTCCGCCTCGATAAATGATGTAGGAGCTATGCGGTTGCTGAAAAATGTCAGTCTCAATATAAGGTTGTAGCTTTAGAGGTTGTCTATGAAAAAAAATACCACAATGGAACTGAATGACATGCGAGTCCAGCAACAGCCCACCATAACGCCGAGTGTTGCCGACGACGTCGCACCCAACTAGCCAAGCCATCTCGTGAAGCGTCACAGTTTCGTACTCGTATACCTAAGCATTTGAAACCTAACTCATGGTGATAATCAAGCTTATAGAACTCTGAGAAAATAAAATAGTTATAATAAAAAATCGCAAGTAACATGACAGTGTGTACTAAGATAAAAAAAATACTGTACATTTCAACTGATACTGGCCATCTTAACAACAATAGTAACTTATTTAATTCAAGTGCTGAGTATGGTGATTTAGAGACACAGAGTACATGCGTGTGTATTATGGTTTGTGCATGTCTGTGCAGTCGTATGTGTATGCGTGGACATATGCATGAACATGACTTGAAAAAAAACTGTCTCAACTGAACACTTAAGTGGAATATACTAGATGAATTTAGATCGGTACAAGTTTAAGCTTTGTGAAGGAGGTGCAGAAGTGCTGAAATACAGTGTTTTACAGTTTAAAGGATTTAACTCCTGCAGTCAGTGGAGATGTCAAACATATATTGGAGCCTGGAATATAATCTTAACATGCTGCTCACCACAACGCCCACGCTCCCGGCAAATTTTTCAGCAAACGACACGCCATTCCCCGGAAACAGGTCCCGACACCTCATGCGTGCTGTCTTCCAAAGGAGACAACCAGCAAGCAATGCCAGATAGTATCGTCCGGGAAAAATAAGAAAAACATTATCAACTTGTAATTGCTTGTTACAAGCCTAGCAGCCGTATTCTGAACTTCTTCGATTTCTTTTTGAAGAGTCCTACCATAGAGATCCCAAACACAACTGCCATATTCCAATGCTGCCTCTTTTAGATCTGAGGACATTGATAAAGATTTCGTCTTAGGAAACCATGTGTTCTATTAGCATTAGTACACATGTTGCAAATATGTGCATTCCATCTCAGGTCATGTATGACTGTTACACCTAGGTATTTAACTGAATACACCTTTTCGAGGACCGTAACCTCTAAAGTGTAAGAAGCCTCAATTTTAGTTTGCTCTCTTCCTAGTTATCTGCATTATATTGCAGTTAAATGGCTAAAATCTCACACCCCATTTTCTAGCCGAACATCCTACATGTAATCTATCTATATCCTTCTAGAGTTTCGATGAGTCTTATATATCCGTTCGTGCTCACATCGACTGCCCAAGTCATTACTTAACGGCTGGGTACAGGTTACATATTAAGACTTCCGACTACTGGTACAGTGCCCAGGACTACTGAAATTTGGTGTACAGCAACAAAATTGCCTATAACTTGGCTAGCAATAAACAGAAATATATCAAACTTTCTATTTTTTCTCTTATTCGTATTCTGCAATGTTTGATACAATAAAATAGTAATTATTGACGTCATTAGAACAAAATTTTGTGTATAAACACATTTCGGACACATAAAATTCCACCGGTTCGCCTGAAATTGGCTGGTACTCAGCTAGTTTTAGATTTTGAAGTTTCAAATTTAGCCAGAATGCACAAAATTATTTGACTGATAATTCCAAATGAAACCACCATCGTGAAAATAAATACTTCTAAAAACAAATTACTCGTTTATAGGATCCCGGTAAACAATAAATGTATTCTTTCTGCCCTCGTCGACTGCAGCCAACCCGCGACTACTGCGAATTTCGAGTACAGTGGTTCTCTAGCGTGGTTACTGTAACACAAGAAATCCGCAGAAAGCGATGTCGCACCTGCGGGGATTAAGTCATACAAGTTCTTATTTGTATTGAAAAAAATCTATTTTGCAGTATTCAAGAAATTGATGGTTAGTTGGTAAGAAAAATGGACAAAGTAGAAAATTTGGAATATTGGTTTTCAAAATTTATCTAAACCTGTCCATTATTTCACAAGATATTGATATTCGGCGGATATCATTTTTGCCCATTAATCAAGGCCAGTAACTCAGCTGAAAATTGACGAAAAATGTCATGTGATAATCCCAAGCTAGGTATTGTTAACAACAATAAGTATGCACAAAATGATCCTAATCCATCAATTCTTTCACAAGATATTGAGCGGAAACCTATTTTGGGCATAAATCAAGGGCCCCTAACTCTGCTGAAATGAATCTGAGATTTATGTGCAAACAATATGCTCATCTTCAGACCATGACCTAATCATCTGTGAAGTTTCAAAACTTTTGGCCTAAAACTGCAGGAGGAGTTGCGCTCACGAAACACCCACTGACTATAAGAGTTTTAGGTAAAAACTGACTAAGTTAACAAAGCGGAAAAAGTTGAAAAAAACATCTGAGATTTATGTGCAAACAATATGCAAATTTTCAGACCCTGACCTTATCATCTGTGAAGTTTCAAAACTATTGGCCTAAAACTGCAGGAGGAGTTGCGCTCACGAGACACCCATTGACTATAAGGATTTTAGATAAAAACGGACTAAGTTAACAAAGCGGAAAAAGTTGAAAAAAAATCTGAGAATTATGAGCAAACAATATGCATATCTACACACCACGGCAAGAACACCTGTGAAGTTTCAAAATTATTGGCCAAAAACTGAAGGAGGAGTTGCGCTCACGAGACACCCACTGACTATAAGGGTTTTAGGTAAAAACTGACTAAGTTAACAAAGCGGAAAAAGTTGAAAAAAAAATTCTGTGAATTATAAACATACAACATCCACATCTACACACCATGGCTAAAACATCTGTGACGTTTCAAAATGACTGGCCAAAAACTGTAGGAGGAGTTGCGCTCACGAGACACCCGCTGACTATAAGGGGTTTAGGTAAAAACTGACTAAGTTAACAAAGCGGAAGAAGTTGAAAAAAATCTGAGAATTATGAGCAAACAATATGCACATCTACACGCCATGGCCAAAACATCTGTGAAGTTTCAAAATGATTGGCCAAAAACTGTAGGAGGAGTTGCGCTCACAAGTCAATTGTTGACGAACGGACGAATGGACAAACTCTGTAAGACAATTGTAGGACCTGATCACCAGTGTTTCATTCAGAGGTATCAATGTAAGAATAATAGTTCGGAAGATTCAGATGACGAAGAAGATGAAGAGATGAAACCGGAGAAATCGTCTCGCTTCATCTTCTTCGACTTTTTGAATCTGCCCAATAAACTGGTGAACATCATGTGAATTTCTGTGTAGCTCAAAGAGGATGTGATATATGCATGGATCACCCAATTGATCAGCCATGTCCAACTTGTAGTCAGTTTCCTGGAGGTAGAGAAATGATATCTAATCCACGCGAAACACTCGGTATCATAATGCCGAACGGTGAGAACCGAGCGATCCCGAGTGGATCAAAATAGAACACGCCACTGCTGAAACCACAATCAACCGATTCAGATGATTAGCGGCGAAGGTAACTTAGCGTTAATAAATAATGGGGGTGAATTGGGTCGAGACGTGGACCAATTTACGAGGTCAATTTATACATGAAGGTAAACATGGGAAAGAACGGAGAAATGAAATGAGCTGTACGTGCTCGAAAATGGGGTCGGGGTCGAAATCATTGCTACTTGTAGATATACAAGGGTCCATCAAAGAACCGTAATAATGGCTTTGACAGAATAAATGGAGATGATGAATCTCACACCCGTCTCTCTTTGACCTAAATTTTGACAGATTGTACATGTATGTTAACAAACATTCATACAAGCGGTATATACGTAATCAGAACAGGCCAGGCTGGGCAGGGTCGCTACACACTTACCTAAGCACCCGTTATTTCCCTCGTATTTGCTCAACTTTATGAAAACATGCACAAATGGTATCCCAATTAAGAAGTGTTCATATCTGCGGTGCACTCAGGAGAACACTACAGGAAGTATTTCAATACTTGTGCCTTTTCACCAACTATGTATATATTTATCACCGAAATTTGTTCAGGTAGAGATTACATGATCAACACAATAGGATCCGGTTGGGTGACACCGTATAATGTAAATTCAAAAAATGTTGAAATCTGACTGCAGGTTTGGAGAATAATTTCACTGATAGGTCTTGAATTCCGGTAACGGTATTTTTTGTATTAAAACAAATTACAAAATGTACCTCTTTTGTCTGAAACTTTGTATTGTAAGATAGAATAGGATGAAAAATGAAAACCTATGAAATTTTACCTCTATGGCTAAACTCTCTGACCATTCTGTGGTTTCCCTAAAAAAGAAGAAAAGTTAATATTACCGTAAAAACCCCAAGTTTTCGAACAGACATACCTTAGAAACACACAGGTCAGATGCTGAAGAATACGGCGTCTGAACCGGCTCTACAATTTGCCACATGTACAGCAGTTTTAGCCAAGAAAACAAATAATTAAAATAAGCATGGTAGGTCTCTGTCTGTCTGTCTCTCTCTCTCTCTCATTTTTATTTCAGTCTTTCTAGCTTTCATTAGCTTTCTTTTCTATTTAGGTACTTCTTGCTTGTTTTGTTTTGTTTTTTTTTCCGTTTTTAACTCTTATTTGGTTGTAAGTATATTAAAGAAATATTTTTCTTTTTTGTTTCGTTTAATTGAGCGTTAAATTAAAAAAACAACAACTTTCGATTGTGAGCAAGATTAGCGATGACTTGTCGTCCCTCTGGTGTTTGGTTTTAACAACAACGAAGGACTGGCGTAACGCATTCATGCACAATAGCGTCCTTCGTTGTTTTGTTTTTTTTTTTTTTTGTTTATTTTTTTGTTTTTTGTTTTTTTGTTTTTTTGTTTTGTTTATTATTATTATTATTATTATTATTATTATTCTTTCATTCGTGACTTAATGAAACAAAAAATCAATTCTTATAATTTATTTCTGTTTGAATTCTGCGCAAGAATATTTAATCCGGTGCTTGTTTTCACCTGAGCTGTGTGCCATGACCGTGACAGGCGATAAAACACGTCCTTGACGACCTTTCAAATTTGCATAGACTGATAGGTATATCCAAAAGTAAGAAGTTTAAGAACAGAAATGTTCAAGATATATATTATTTTTTAGATACAAAAGAAACTCCCAATTAAGCCCAGAAATAATTATTTTCTTAGTTTAAGTCTTTCGTGTTGTGAGCAAGATTATCGATGACTTGTCGTCCCTATGGTGTTTGCTTTTACCACAATTAGTGCAGTTGTGGGCGGGGCACCAGCTGTGTTTGTTTCATCGGTATTGACTGAAATGTTTCCACCAATCAGGAAGAAGGTAAGCGCATAAATGTAAGTAGAAATTAATTATTTACTAGTAACGACCGATATTTGTTCTGTAGTTTTGGTTGTATGTATATTTAATAGTAATGACTGGTGATATATATGCTTTAATATCACTACTGTGACAATGGACCCTGAAAATTCTGTGAAGGGTCTGCGAAGTTTCACACTGCTGCGAAAACCTCGTGACTTTAGACCGTGACATTTTGTAGTTACATTTCTAGCCGACCCCGTGAAAAAGAAATGCCGTGACAATTTCATGAAAAAGGATCTGTTAATTTCATGGGACCATAATGTCGTGAAAAGGGTACGGACAATTACCTACCCGGACAATTACCCCCCGGATAAATACCCACCCAGACATTTGCCCATCCCGACAATTACCAACCCCTGACAATCACCCACATTTTCCAATACTTTTTTTTTTCATTTTTGGATGATGAGAAAATAAATTTGTAATAAGTTAATAAGTTGCATTAAAATTTTAATTCTTTTCCATTTCATTTGTTTCATACTTTAAATATATCCGTAATACTGTAGAAGTATTCTGAATATCACAAACTAATAGTCTTTGGTATGGATGAACTTTAAAAGTATTTAGATGCCTTTGGCTGAAAAGACGAACACGTTATCGGATCCTCTGGATGTGGGAGGTTTTAAAAGTTCGACAGTAATGTATTTCTGACTACTTCATGACTGAATTCGGATGATGCAAAATATAAACATTCAAATTTACCCATTACGCCATGGAGACGACATTTGTAGTCTGCTTTTTTTCGACATGTTTTGAAAATATTGAAATAAAAGTGAAATTGCTCATTATGAGCCATTTCACGTTTTTTTTTTTGTTTTTTTTTTTTTATATATATATATAGTCGGCTAAATTACTGTAAGAATAAAACAGATTTTTTTCCAATTGCTAAAAATGTTTTTAAAATACGTTTGCTGTCATGTGTCAAATTTCGTTTCCATGTTGTAATGGATGGTGGGTACCTTTTCATTGCTTAACTTACGAAAAGATTGCAAGGTCGATTATGAAAAAAAAAAAAAAGATCGAATTCATCCGTTCATCTTTGATACTAAGTCGTTTATGATTTATAAAAAAAAAGTATACACAAGGAAACTTTCATAACAAGAGGGCCTAGGGGGCCCTAATTCGTTCACCTGAGTGGCATTGTCTCTAGTATATTCTAAAAGACTGTGATTTCTCTTCATAGGATTATGCATGTTTACAATTCGTTGAAAAGAATGTTTTCGGATGACAGGCTAGGCGGTGCTGGACAGAGGCATGATCGCATGGTGCCTTATTGTTGAATAGGCATGTGAACTTGATGGAGCTGTGTAACCAAATATCAAAGGCCACGGCCTTCTGGTTTCAGACAAAAAGATTTTTGAAGGCTTTCCCTATATAAGTATATATAAAACAAGATGGCGGCCATGGCGGCCATCTTGGATTTCTAATAGGGACGATTTTAGCTATTTTTGATCTACAAGTCACCCCGATGCTTCCTACCAAGTTTAAAGTCAAAAAGCCTTTTGATTCCGGAGAAGAAGCGAAAAAAAAAAAAAAAAAAAAAAAGATTTTCAAGATGGCCGCCATGGCAGACATCTTGGATTTCCGATCAGAAAGATTTTAGCTATTTTTGACCTATAAGTCAACCTGATGCTACCTACCAAGTTTCGAGTCAATTGTTTTTTTCAGTTTAGGAGAAGAAGCGAAAAATAGATTTTCAAGATGGCCACCAAGGCAGCCATCTTGGATTTCTGATTGGGACGATTTTAGCTATTTTGATCTACAAATCATCACAATGCGTCCTACCAAGTTTCGAGACAATTGGCCTTTGAGTTCAGAAGAAGAAGTGAAAAATAGATTTTCAAGATGGCTACCATGGCGGCCATCTTGGATTTCCGATAGGGATGATTTTTGCTGTTTTTTATCTATAAGTCACCCCACTGCTTCCTACCAAGTTTTGAGTCAATTGGCTTTTGGGTTTAGGAGAAGAAGCTAAAAACAGATTTTCAATATTGGCCGCCATGGCGGCCATCTTGGATTTCCGATCGGCACAATTTTAGCTATTTTTGATCTACAAGTCACCCCGATGATTTCTACATAGTTTAAAATCAATAAGCCTTCCGGTTCGGGAGATGAAACGAAAAATAGATTTTCAAGACGGCTGCCATGGCGGCCATCTTGGATTTCCAATCAGATCGATTTTAGCTATTATTGATCTATAAGTCACCCCAATGCTTCCTAACAAGTTTGGAGTCGGCTTTTGGGTTTAGGAGAAGAAGCAAAAAAAAAAAAGTTTTCAAAATGGCTGCCATGGCAGCCATCTTGGATTTCCGATCGGCACGATTTTAGCTTTTTTTATCTACAAGTCACCCCGATGCTTCCTACAAGTTCGGAGTCAAATTACCTTTCCGTTCAGGAGAAGAAGCAAAAACAGATTTCCGATCAGAACGATTTTAGTATTTTTTATCAATAAGTCACCCCAATGCTTCCTACCAAGTTTGGAGAATTGGCTTTTGGGTTTAGGAGAAGAAGCAAAAAATAGATTTTCAAGATGGCTGCCATGGCGGTCATCTTGGATTTCCTATCGGCACGATTTTAACTATTTTTGATCTACAAGTCACCGCGATGCTTCCTAGCAAGTATGGCGTCAGTTGGCTTTTCGGTTCAGGTGAAGAAGCGAAAAATAGATTTTCAAGATTGCTGCCATGGCGGCCATCTTGGATTTCCGATCAGAACAATTTTAGCTATTTTTGATCTATAAGTCACCCCAATGCTTCCTAACAAGTTTGGAGTCAACTGGCTTTTGGATTTAGGAGAAGAAGCGAAAAATAGATTTTCAAGATGGCTGCCATGTCGGCCATCTTGGATTTCCGATCGGCACGGTTTTAGCTTTTTTTTTTATCTACAAGTCATCCCGATGCTTCCTAGCAAGTTCGGAGTCAATTGGCCTTTCGGTTCAGGAGAAGAAGCGAAAAATAGATTTTCAAGATGGCTACCATGGCGGCCATCTTAGATTTCCGCTCGGCGCGATTTTAGCTATTTTTAATCTACAAGTCACCCCGACGCTTCCTAGCAAGTTTGGAGTTAATTGGCCTTTCGGTTCAGGAGAAGAAGCGAAAAATAGATTTTCAAGATGGCGGCCATGGCGGCTATCTTGGATTTCCGATCAGAACGAGTTTAGCTATTTTTGATCTACAAGTCACCCCGATGCTTCCTACCAAGTATCGAGTCAATTGGCCCAGAGGTGAAGGAGGAGTAGGCTTTTAAAGCAATTGTTGACACCGCACGACGGACGACGGACATTAACTGACCACAATAGCTCACCATGAGCACTTCGTGCTCAGGTGAGCTAAAAACTGCAAAATCATTTTTGAAAAGAAAACAACAAAAAACTTTCATTCCATCCTTTCATCTTTGATACAAAGTCATTTTCAGCTAAAACTCTCGAATAGATACAAAGTCATTTTTACAAATAAAACAGGAACAAATGAATGAAAAATATTATGACAATTTACAGATCACTTATGAAACGTTTACACAGTTTTACCAAAAATATGTTCGGGTGGGTAATTGTACGCTTTTAAGAGGGGTGGGTAAATGCCCAGATGTGTAATTGTCCGGGTGGAGAGAGTGTTGGAAGGGGATGGTAGCGTATTAAGTTTTTTAATTAATGTTTTAATGTGGTTAGCTTACCATCAGATGGTAGAAATAGAGTTATTTCGAGTTCTTGTGGTCAGATTTGTTTTATCTCTTATGGTTCTCGAGATACTGTTTGATAGCACAATTTTTGATATCTCAGTAAGGCCGTGTAAAATCAATGATATTGTAAAATCTCCTTTTTCATGAACTTTTCACGACGAGTGTAGGACAATTACCCACCCAGACAATTACCTCTCCCCTCCCTGCCCCGTCCCCCGTCCCATACCCCAAACAAAAAAAAAACAAAAACAAACAAAAAAAAAAACAAAAAAACATACACACAATTGTGAATATTTATGTACAATACATGACTAATAACGCCTATATATTCTGAAATTCATAGAATTTTCATGGCAGAAATTCATGGTTTTTCACAGCATTACGAAAACCTGCCTATTCAAATATACTGAAAAGTTAATCACCGAAAAATTGAAAATTTTCAGACAAAAAATTCAAATATTTTTCATATTTCTGCTCAAAACATAGATTGTGGGTACTCGTTAGAACCGCCTCGCAGAGGCGGTTCTAACGAATACCCACAATCTATGTTTTGAGCAGAAATAAGAAAAATAATGTATACCCCTTAAACCCCAGTTTTACTATATAAAAGTGGGGTTTAAGGGGGTCAAAATTATATAGGCGTGTTTTCGTGATGGATTAATCATTAGTTTTCAGGTGGCGCCTCTTAACGGCCTTTTCAATGATTAATTCATCACAGATATTCATGGTTTTGTCACGGCCTATCGTGACTTTCCAGTAAAACATTTCTGTGAAAGTCATTCGAAATTTGGCCATGATTTTCACAGCCTTTTCATGACGCCTTTCTCCAGTAGTGACTCATTCTTTAATAAAATAACTTAGAAATGATAACTATAAGCTGCTTAACCCATTTTACGCTGAACAAACTCATCCCACCCCACACTATATATTGGAAGAGTCGAATATCAATTCTAGGCATGTCAGGCTATGTGATTTAGATATTCCTAGAGAAAACTGGCTAAACTATTTGCAAACAGTGGAGACCCTGATCAAACGCCGCATACTGCGGCGTCTGATCTGAGTCTGCCCTGTTTGCCAATTACCCCTTTCCGGTGTCTCATGTCTCAAGACTAAACCGGGTTAAGATTATTTAAAAAAATCCAAGAAGCTACAAAGCCTATGAGGTTACAATTTAAGCATGTGTGATGGCAAAAGAAATACAACAATATACAACAAAGCTAATTCTACAACAGTCTACTAGAGATACTACAACTTTTGTAACATGTAATGGCACTGAATGTATGATGTGTGTATATTTACATTGCCACAAAATGTAATATACATACATTCCATAGGCCTACTTGGATATAGCAAATTTGTACCCAAAAACTCACCTAGCATTATTATTACACCAACTACTCTTTCGGATAAGGGTGTAAACATTGGGGTACATTCACCCCGCCGTCCTTGCCATATAAAAGGACCTTAAGAACGAAGCTGTGAGCCATTAAAGCCATAGCTAAAATGTGACCTAAGTGGTACCACTCACCAATGATTTCATTGCCCTTACCTAAATGCTATGGAAGAGAGATCAGACAAATGTCATAATGAGGTGATTAGGATGTTCCAGCAGTGCGTGATAAAGAGGCCTTCCGAGGGGTAATAAATATTTATTGACAGTGTACTAGGTTTAAGTGTGCCCAGTCTCTTATCAGTAATGACCAAGTCACATCTTATTTTTATGTCTTACAATTAAGATATAGCTTAATCGAGACCATAAGTGGTACCTCTCACTAATGTTTTTATTACCCCTACAAGAGGACTTGTTAAGGAGGAGTATTTGGTAATTCTGGGATAATTTTTCTCATTTCTCCATAAAAACATATGTTCTGGGTACTCATTAGAAGCGCCTCGCCGGGGCGCTTCTAATGAGTACCCACAACATATGTTTTTATGGAGAACTGGAGAAAATTATCCTAGAATTATCATCAAATACTCCTTCTGCCTACCTAGAGGCAATGCAAGAGATATCAAAGGCATGCCATAAAGATGTGATTATGTGATCCCAGCAGTGGGTTGTAAAGAGGCCTCCTGAAGGGTTATAAATTGTGTAGGACTGTTGCTGTGCCTAGTTTATATATGATATTACTTTTGAAACAAATAAATAAACCAGTATGTACTAAATTTCTCTACGTGTTTATCGTTTTTTGCCAGTATACTAGGTTTTGTTGTGCCAAGTCTCTTTCTAGTGAGACGACTTATGACAAAAACTCATATTATTTTTATGTCCACTAAGGATCAATTATTATCCTGAATTAATCAATAAAATATTGTTTACACCCAATACGTGTGTATGGTAAGGAGTTAAGATGTCCCAATATTTAAGGTATGCAAACAACAAAAGTACAGAGCAGTCTACTAACCTACTCATGACAGCATTAAGAAAACATTTGCTGTCGTCTGATATATTCAAAGTGGACTTATTAAAGAATTTGGTGATGATTCTGGGATATTAATTCTTATTTCTCCATAAAAATATATATTGTAAAACAAATGTTTTAATGGAGAACTGGAGAATATTATACCAGAATTATCATAAAATACTCTCTCCTTAAACTGACCTATGTATTACACAGTACCCATATACTACAGTATATATATATATATATATATATATATATATATATATATATATATATATATATATATATATATATATATATATATATATATATATATATATATATATATGTGTGTGTGTGTGTAGTATTCTATAATCGGACAGGCGGATGGCCTTATCAGCCCTGCGGATGCACAGCTAATGTTTTCATTACAAAAACATGCCTAATCAAATATACTGAAAATTTTATCACCAAATAATGAAAATTTTCAGACAAAAAAAATCTGATATTTTTCATGTTTCTGCTCAAAACATAGATTGTCGCTACTCGTTAGAGCCGCCTCGACGAGGCGGTTCTAACGAGTACCCACAATGTATATTTTGAGCAGAAATGAGAAAATTAATGCATACCCTGAAAACCCCAGTTTTATTATATAAAAGTGGGGTTGGTCAAAATTACATTGGCATGTTTTCGCGATGGCATTCAATGTTCTCATATACCCTGAAGACAGGTATGCGCATAGTATGTCTCAAACAGGATTCTTGTTTCCATTAAATGATAAATGGACTTACCAAACCCAGTCCACATCGTGCAATCCTCATGAAACCCTCTCTTACGATTTTCTGCTTCCCACGGTTCTTATTGTCTATTCTATGAATTGCAGTAAAACCATATAGATTATGAACTATATTTATGGAGATATGAAAGGAAACCTCCCACCGCTTTAGTTGTTCGGCCAAGACCGCTGTCTCTTCCAGTTCATGGAGAAATGCCAGAAAGCTCTGCAGAATGTAAAAAAGAACATTTTAAAAAATGTGAATGCCTTTAGAGTCCAAAAATGTGAACCCTAACCTCATCATCATGTTCACACTTAAAGTAAGTTTGATGCCGACAACATCTAATCAAACGTCTCTTTATATATATTGTTAAACTTCAGAGTTTATCTATTTTATCATGAAAATGTAAGTTGTGGGTACTTATTACAATTGCCTTAATTATAATTGCCTCATCATGAGGCGAGGCGATTCTATCACTTAAACTAAACATACCACTATTTTATCGAAGCCAAAAAATCCATAAATTATTTCTACTCCGACATGACCCCACTGGGTTGACTGGGCCGTAAAACCTCAACACAAACAAAAACCTCCCGATCTTGCGCTAAGATTTACAGTGTCTCGAAGTAATTATGTCTAGAACAAATTTCCATGGTCTCAAAGATGTTCGAGCCATTAAAGTTTGACTGTATAAAGAACTCCAAGTGTCTGGCGTCAAATGTGGCTATTGAAAAAGATGGACTTGACAACTTGCTTTGATACATCTACCATTTGTGTATGTTTATCACTGGAAGTCCACGTGGTTGGCACAGGAACCTTTTTGATCAGATAGGAGTGAGACCGAAAAAATAAAATAAAATAAAAAACAGAAATAAGTGACATTTTATTGTGATTGTGGAAATGTTTTTCACCGATTGGTCTTGAATGTGGACATACGAAGTTAAAGCGCACCCACTTCCCTGGGGAAAAATAAGAAAAAAAAATGCCATTGATTTGTCATCTGTTGAATTTGCTCAGAGAATACTAAATGTTAACTTTAGTCAGTCTAGTCGACTGTATAAAGAACAAGAGTCTAGCGCCAAAAGTAGCTATTGCAGGATGGATTTGACAACTTGCATGGATACATTGTTTATCCCCGGAAGTTGATTAAGAGTCCACATGGTTGGCCAAGGAGTCTTTTTGATCGGATAGGGATCAGACCGAAACAATGAAATAAAACAAGAGGGCCATGATGGCCCTATATAGCTCACCTGAGTATCAAAGCACTCATGGAGAATAAGACTTAATCAGAGGAACATTTCTGCGAAATTGTTTTGAAATCAGGCCATAGGCTTAAGAGGAGCTGTTGTTTAAAGGGTTGTTTTTTTTTTTTTGTTGTTTTTTTTTTTTTCTTTTTTTTTTAGCTCTGGTGGCCATTTTGTTCAGCAGAGCAGAACCATTTTAGCAATTTCGGTAAAGGGGTATTAGAGAAACATTTCTGTGAAATTAGGAGGAGAAGTTTTTTTTTGTTTTTTTTTTTGTTTTTTTTTTTTTTTGCTCTGGATGCAATTTTGTTTAGCGGAACGGCACTATTTTAGCAATTTTGGTAGAGGGTCACTCAAGAAATATTCCTTTTAAATCCATTAACCGGTTTAGGAGGAGATGTCTTTTAACTGAATTGTTGATAGACGCATGACAGTCTATGCCCTTTTTCTATTTTAGCTTTGGTGGCCATTTTGTTAAGCCAAAGAGGAACCATTTTAGCAATATTGGTCAAGGGACATAAGAGGAACATTTCTGTGAATTTATTTTGAAATACGGTCATATGCCTAAGAGGAGTTGTTGTTTGAAGGTGTTTTCTATTTCTAGCTCTGGCGGCCGTTTTGTTCAGCGGAGCAGAACCATTTTAGCAATTTTGGTAAAGGGGCATTAGAAAAAACATTTCTGTGAAATTATTTTGAAAATCGGGCCGCTATCCCGAGAGGAGATCTCCTTTAAAAGGTTTTTTTTTTCTTTTGAGCTCTGGTGGCCATTTTGTTTAGCTGAGCGGAACCATTTTAGCAATTTTGGTAGAAGGCCACTCAAGGAAAATTCCTGCAAAATTATTTCCAAAATCATTAACCCGTTTAGGAGAAGATGTCTCTTAAGTAGATTGTTGATAGACGCATGACAGTCTACGCCTTTTTTCATTTTTTAGCTCTGGTGGCCATTTTGTTCAGCCAAGCGGAACCATTTAGCAATTTTGGAACATAAGAGGAACAGTACTGTGAAATTATTTTGAAATCGGGTCATAGGCCTAAGAGGAGATGTCGATTAAAGGTCTTTTCCTATTTTTAGCTCTGACGGCCATTTTGTTTAGCAGAGTGGAACCATTTTAGCAATTTTGGTAAAGGGGCATTAGAGGAACATTTCTGTGAAATTATTTTGAAATCAGGCCACTGGCATGAGAGATGTCGTTTAAAGGGTTTTTTTTTCTATTTTTAGCTCTGGAGGCCATTTTGTTTAGTGGAGCGGAACCATTTTAGCAATTTTGGTAGAGGGTCACTCAAGGAACATTGCTGTAATAGTATTTCAAAATCTATTGGCCGGTTTAGGAGAAGACCCCAGCTAGCATTCTACGTGAATCTACATCGGGCCGTCATCGGCCCGTCAGCTACCCTGACGGGCCGATGACGGCCCGATATGGATTTACGTAGAATGCTGACTGGGACGTCTTTTAAGTAAATTGTTGACGGACGTATGACAGTCTACGCCCTTTTTCTATTTTAAGCTCTGGTGGCCATTTTGTTCAGCGGAGCCAAACCATTTTAGCAATTATGGTAAAGGGGCAGAGGAACAGTTCAGTAAAATTATTTTGAAATCGGGTCCTTGGCCTAGAGGAAGATGTCGTTTAAAAGAGGTTTTTTTTTATCTATTTTTAGCTCTGGCGACCATTTTGTTTAGCAGAGCGGAACCATTTTAGCAATTTTGGTAAAGGGGCACGAGAGGAACATTCCTGTGAAATTATTTTGAAAACGGCCATTGGCCTGGGAGGAGATGTCGTTAAAAGTTTGTTTTTTTTTTGTTTTTTTTTGTTTGTTTTTTTTTTGTTTTTTTTTTTATTATTTTTAGCTCTGGCGGCCATTTTATTTAGCGGAGCGAAACCATTTTAGCAATTTTGGTAAAGAGGTATGAGAGGAATATTTCTGTGAAATTATTTTAAAATCGGGACATTGGTCTGGGAGGAGGTCGTTTAAAGTTTTGTTTTTTTCTATTTTTAGCCACCATCTTGTTTAGCGGAGCGGAACCTTTAGGCAATTTTGGTAGAGGGTCATCTAAGGAACAGTTCTGTGAAATTATTTCAAAATCCATTCAATGGCTTAGGAGGAGATGTCGTTTTAAGTTTTTTTTTTTCTATTTTAAGTTCTGGCGGCCATTTTGTTTAGCGGAGCGGAACCATTTAGGCAATTTTGGTAGAGGGTCATCCAAGAAACATTCCTGTAAAATTATTTCAAAATCCATCCACTGGTTTAGGAGGAGATGTCTTTTAAGTAAATTGTTGACAGACGGACGACGCACGACAGATGACGGGCGAAGGCCGGTCACAAAAGCTCACCTTGAGCCTTTGGCTCAGATGAGCTAATAAAAACAGAAAGTAGTGACATCTGACTGTGATTGTAGAGATGTTTTTTCACAGATTGGTTTTGAATGTGGACATACGAAGGTTTGTGCTAAAGGGCATCCCCTCCCCTGGGGAAAAATAAGAGCATACTAAATGTTAACTTGCGTCAGTCTAGTCTGTGATCTAGTAATTGGATCTGATATATTAAATAGCAATATCAAATTCCAGCAACTTATTTCAAAGTGTTTGGGGAAACTGTAAACATAGAAAAGTTAAAAAAAAAAATGGGGAAAATTGGGAAAATAACTCAGTAAATATAAACAATTACAGTTTGTCATTCGTATATATGACAAGGTTCTTGACTTGATAAACAGCACGGTAAAAGATTCATTAAAATCAGGGGATGTGGTAAGTATGCGTATTTGACGATAATTCTGAATTGGTTCTGAACAAATGCGTTGATTATTATCAAACGTACCGGCAGCTCACAATGAGATGAATATTATTTTAAAAACGTTAGATAAGAGACGTATCCATCACGAAAACATGCCTATATAATTTTGAACCCCTTAAACCCAACTTTTATATAGTAAAACTGGGGTTTACAGGGATATACATTATTTTTCTTATTCCTGCTCAAAACATAGATTGTGGGTACTCGTTAGAACTGCCTCGTCGAGGCGGTGCTAACGAGTACCCATAATCTATTTTTTGAGCAGAAATAGGAAAAATTATCAGAATTTTTTATCTGAAAATTTTCATTTTTTGGTGGTAAAATTTACAGTATATTTGAATAGGCCTGTTTTCGTAAAGAAATAATGTTTTGGGTTGTCTCGACTTTGCATCACATGTTGTAGGTACTCATTAGAAGTGCCTGGGCGAGGCGCTTCTAATGAGTACCCAAATCATATATTTTCATGGATTAGAAAAAGAAGAAAAAATATCAGTATTGCTAGGTTGAAACAAAAACTTATCTCATCTGGAGCTAACCTTTCGTCAATATTGCCTCCATTTTAAAGGCAAGAATGGACGGTCGACTGACGACAAAGACTGATCAGACTGCGCAGATGCACAGGTTGATTTGAGTCTTCGTTGGGCGCACATGTCAGAAGGTACGTCTTCTCACGTTAAGGCTCAAATTATCTTTATTTAATATTTTGCATCACACAGAGGAAAAATACTTATTTGCTATAACGGATTTAACCGTTTAGCCCTGTAAAACATGACATATACATTTGCAAACATTGAAGATCCAGATGAGACGGCTCATCAAGATCTAAACTGCTTGACATTTTGCTATCAATTTGTGACTGAAACCCCTATTTGCAACAATGGCTGTCCAAATGCATAGATGGAAAAGTCATGACAGAAATTCAGGGTTGAAAGGGTTAAAACAGAAGAGAAGAAAACTTACTCGGAAGTCATTCCTGAACTGTTCCATTTTAACAGCAATAATGTTTAACCACAAGATTCCTGCAACACGAATATGTTCTTCTTCCGTCCAGTTGTCGTCAAAAACTGTGGCTGAAAAACAGTTGCATTTTATGATTATCGTCGTATATACTTTAACCCTTGTCCTGCCGAACCCGGATATACCCTTCCTTAGCAAACAGTGTAGATCCTGATCAGTTGGCTTCTAAGAAGCCAACTGATCTAGATTTGCACTATTTGCCATTCAGTATGTGGATTTACATCAACAATCTGGATCAAATAATCTGACTGGCTGAAAATTTTAAAAGGGCGTGGCATCTTAATTTATTCAGCAGGACAAGGGTTGATAAGTACAGTCGAACTTCAATAGCTCGAACATCTTTGGAACCAGTGAAATTTGCTCCAGACATCAGTAGTTCGAGCCACTAAGGGTTAATCATAGCGGCAGGTCATGAGGTAAATGGGGCCATTTAAGGAAGTCATCGATCTTGTAGAAATAATGGCACACTGAATGTACTCATTAGAATCATCTCGATGAGGTGGTTCTTATGAGTACACACAACATATATTTTCAATACAAAATAAGAAAATTTTCCCTACAATATCCCTAAATATTTGTTTTCTTGAGCGATCGGAAGAATTTCCGTAAACGAGGTATCGGTGCTCCAGTCATTGAAGTTTGTTCTGTATTTGGACAGACAGACATTAGCAAACAGTGTTAATCCAGACCAAACGCCTTTTACTATATATGTCTCTTAAACTTCGTACAAGTCTATTTGACTACCTATGGATATGTCTAAAATTGCTGGATGGGTGGCAAACCGAATAGACTGCACGTTCTAATGCGTCTGATCCGGGTCTACACTATTTGCCACTCATAAAGCAGTTTTTAGGCGGGGTACGGACATTACCCACTCGGACAATTACCCACCCTGAAATTTACCCACCCAGACAATTACCCACATTTTTTTTTTTTTTTTTTTTTTGTTGAGGGGTGATGATAAAATAAATTTGAGATAAATTAATGTTGTATTAAATCTTTAATTCTTTTCCATTTCTTTTGTTTTATACTTTTAATATATCCGTAATATTGTAGAAGTATTTTAATATCACAAATGAATAGTCTTTGGTATGGATGAACTTCGAAAGTCTTTAGAAGTCTTTGGCTGAAAGGTCGAACTCGTTATCGGGTCCCCTGGATGTGTGAGGTTTTCAAAGTTCGACAGTAATGTATTTCTGACTTCTTCATGTCTGAATTCGGATGAAGAAAAGATATAAACAATTGAATTTACCCATTACTCCATAGGGACGACATTTTAAGTCTGCTGTATGCGACATGTTTTGAAAATATTGAAATAAAAGGTGAAATTGCTCATAATAATGCATTTCACTTTTTTGTGAAATTACTATAAGAATTTGACAGCTTTGTTATTTTTTCTGTTTGCTAATAACTACGTTTGTTGCATGTGTCAAATTTTGTTTACATGCTTCATGCTGTTATGGATGATGACTTAGGGGATAACTGCATTCAAATTTGTCATTTGGGGAGGTAAATCGGCGGTTTTACGGTCGGAAATTTCGTTTTACGGCGACGCCGTAAAACGAAATTTCCGACCGTAAAACCGCCGATTTACCTCCCCAAATGACAAATTTGATGCAGTTATCCCCATTCTAATGCATTTATTCATTTTTTCTGTTGAAATAATGTACTATTTGCACAAAACGACAAGTGCTGTGAGCTGCGTAAAACCAAATGCCAGCCAATGAGAAGCGACGTTACGTGATGACGTCGGATTTGCGACAGTATATCGCAGAATATACCGTCGCAAATTTTTGACTTTATCCAATCAGACGTCGCGTTACATACGCGAGTGCATTAGAATACCTTTTCATTGCTTAACGTACTTAAAGACTGCAAGGTCTATCATGAAAACAAAAATTGATTTCATCCTTTCATCTTTGTTTGTTTTGTTTGTTTTGAGGTTTTACGGCCCAGTCAACCCAATGGGGTCATGTCGAGCGCGGACAGTTTACCTAACCACACGTCTACTAGGCAGGCTTAGTCCTCTAAGCGGTTAACCAGTATTGTGCACATTATTTCGCCAGAAACTGACAACTGCCTTTCTTGAATCAGCGGAAGAGAATGACCGTAGAAAATATTTCATGATCAATCTCTACGAAAGAATGTTGCCGACCTCGGCAGGGGTTGAACCCGCGACCACCTGGTCTCCAGTCGGACGGCGCATCCAACCGAGGCACTGAGGCCGGCTACTTTCATCTTTAATACATGACTTGTGACAACAAATATATATACCCAACGAAAGTTACTTAAATACTACAAAATCATTTTTGAAAAAAAAAAAACAAAAAAAAAAAACATTTCATTCATTCATCTCTGATACAAAGAACTCTTGAAAAGATACAAAATCACTTTAACCAGATATAAATGAATTAATAAATATTAGACAATTTACAGATCACTGATAAAACATTTAAGAAATGTTTTATCAAAAATATTTTCGGGTGGGTAATTGTCCGCTTTTAGGTAAAGAGGGGTGGGTAAATGTCCGGGTGGATAATTGTCCGGTGGGTAATTGTCTGGGATAGTAATTGTCCTATACTCTTTTTAGCACATCAACAGGTAGTCAAATATGCGTGTTCATTGTTTAGGACAAGTGTACCAAGGAATTTTTCACTCTCTGCCCATGGGCAAATTAAGCAGACGACAAACTGATGATATTTTTCTTTTTTTTTTTTTTTTTTTTTTTTCCTTTTTGCTAGAAAATAGGTTTTGATATATTTCATTCAAGTTCCTTCCCCAGACAATTTGCATGAAATGTCAAAATCTATTTTCTGGAGAACAAAGAACCTAGTATTTCAAAATCTGCTGAAAGTTTTACCCAGCTGCTATGCGTTTATGTGTCCGAATACTCAAGGGGAATGGATGTACATTTCGGGTAGGCAGCTCTGTCTTTATTCTCCCCTTTGCAAAAAGGGTCTACACTAAAGGAAAGAATTCGCTCCCCTTTTTCAGACAGGTCATGATGTGCAGGAAAGCAAACCAGACAGTTAGAAAAAAAATGTCTCCATTTAAAACAAATTGCACAACATCTACCAAGTATATCCAGTCATCACCCCTCACCATCAAGAAAAGACGCCTAATCAAATATACTGAGAATTTTACCACCAAAAAGTGAAAACTTTCAGATGAAAAATTCTGGTAGTTTTCATATTTCTGCTCAAAAGACAGATTGTGGGTACTTGTTGGAACTGCCTCCGCGAGGCGGCTCTTACAAGTACCCACAATCTATGTTTTTGCGTAGAAATAAGATAATTAAAGTATACCCCTGTAAACCCCAGTTTTATTATATAGACGTGGGATTAAAGGTTTGTGAAAACTATATAGACGTGTATTCTTGATGGTCATACACACAAAAAAAAAAGATTAAAAACATCTGAAATTTCGTTAATACTCCCATTATTCCCTGGAAAAAAAATCCTAGACATTTTATGAAAATCGTCTCCTAAGAAACTGGAACGCAACGCTTGACCATTCTCTTCGTGGGAAAATAAGAAGACTAGCTATGCGATACGTATGAATGTCAGTCTGCTAGTCTAATATTTACATTCGGGTAATAGGGAGAACACGATCCGTATGAATGTCAGTCTGCTAGCCTAATAATTAAATTCGGCTAATAAGGAGACCACAACCCGTATGAATGTCCGTCTGCTAGTCTAATATTTAAAATCAGCTAATAAGGAGACTACAATCCGTATGAATGTCAGTCTGTTAGCCTAAAATTTAAATTCGGCTAATAAGGAGACCTTGATCCGTATGAATGTCAGTCTGCTAGCCTAATATTTAACTTCGGCTTATAAGGAGACCATAATCCGTATGAATGTAAGTCTTCTAGTTTAATATTTAAATTCGGCTAACAGAGACCACGATCCGCGAGAATGTCTGTCTGCTAGTCTAATATTTAAATTCGGCCAATAAGGAGACTACGATCCGTAAGAATGTCAGTCTGCTAGTCTAATATTTAAATTCGGCCAATAAGGAGACCACGATCCGTATGAATGTCAGTCTGATAGTATAATATTTAAATTCGGCCATAAAGGAGACCAAGATCCGTATGAATGCCAGTCTGCTAGTCTAATATATTTAAATTCGGCCATAAAGGAGACCACGATCCGTATGAATATCAGTCTACTAGTCTAATATTTTAATTCGGCCATAAAGGAGACCACGAATTGTATGAACGTCAGTCTGCTAGTCTAATATTTAAATTCTGCCAATAAGGAGACCACGATCCGTATTTAAATTCTGCCAATCAGGAGACAACGATCCGTATGAATGTCAGTCTGCTAGTCTAATATTTAAATTCGGTCAATAAGGAGACCACGATCCGTGTGAATGTCATTTTGCTAGTCTGACATTTAAATTCGGCCAGAATGGAGACCACGATCCATATAAAAGTCAGGCTGCTTGACTAATATTTAAATTCGGCCAATAATGAGACCACAATCCGTATGAATGTCAGACTGCTAGTCTAATATTTAAATTCGGCCAGTATGGAGACCACGATCTGTATAAATGTCAGTCTGCTGGTCATTTATTTTAAAATTGGCCAATAAGGAGACTACGAGCCGTATGCATGTCAGTCTGCTAGTCTAATATTTAAATTCGGCCAATAAAAGACCACAATACGTATGAATGTCAGTCTGCTAGTCTAATATCTAAATTCGACCAGTATGGAGACCACGATCCGTATGAATGTCAGTCTGCTGTCTAAAATTTGAATTCGGCCAATAAGGAGACCATGATCCGTATGAATGTCAGTCTGCTAGTCTAATATTAAATCGGCCTATAAGGAGACCACGGTCCGTATGAATGTCAGTCTGCTAGTCTAATATTTTAAATTCGGAAAATAAAGAAACCATGTCTGTATGAATGTCGGTCTTCTGGTCTAATATTTAAATTCGGCCAATAAAGAGGCCACGATCCGTATGAATGTCAGTCTGCTAGTCTAACATTTAAGGGGAAAGGATATACATTCAAGGGAGACAACCAAGTTACAAATGTCTCTGCTCCCTTCTGAAAAAGGGTCTATTCTAAAAGGAAAGAATTTGGGGAGCAAATTGTTTCCTTTTAGATTAAACCTTTTTTTCTGGCAGAGATTGGTATATAGGAAAGGAAACATTAAGTCACAAGAATTGTCCCCCTTGTTAACAATGGCAGAAAGTCTACCATGTGCACCCTCTCTAGTATGGAAATGAGATCAGTATGAAAAACCCTGTTGTAACAGAAAATAAGAATAACTTAAATACATCATCTGCGAATATTTAACCCATTTACGCCTATAAACATTGGCAAACAGTGAAGACGCAGATCAGACGCCGCAGAATGTAGCGTCTGATCAGGGTCTGCACTGTTTGCAGTAAACACATGAAATTCTATAAAACATAGTAATAATAAAAACTACAACCAGACACCCTTTCTATTAGAAATGGATCGATGCGAAGAGATTAAGATAGAAGTCCACTCGGCATACATGGGTTCAATTCAGAAGAATGACAGTGTTTAAAATAAATGCAGCAAAACTCAAAATGAATGGGAATGAGACCACTTTCATGGGAAGTAACTCTGTCAAAATGATTTTACTTACTTCTGACAATGGTCTACTAGAAAAAGAAAATAGCATTCCGACTGGGAACAATTTCTTTCCTTTTCGACTAGGCTCGTTTTCAGAAGGGCTTGGCGTGCAGGAAAAAAGGAAATCACAAAAGTTTTTTTCCTTCTCAAAAATGAAGGAGCTGCACATTTTTGTTTTGTTTTAATCACCATTTAATCACTTTAATATCAAATGGCATTTAAGTAACTTCTGTCAGGAACGATTGTAATTTCAGATATCACAACAAAGCCTGATCTTGTTTGTTTTTGCTTTATGTTTGTAGAAAGAGAAAAAATATTCTCCATGTAGAATTGTAAATCGTCTTATCTAGATTACTGTATCAAATTGTATAAAAAAACTGATATTTGGGCCGCGTCCAGCAAAAAGGTGCCTTCGAACATGCGCTAAATGTGCAGATTCACATCATTCTGCGCATGCGCAAAATATCATACCGCTTTCTTCTCCAGTCATACATTCTATAATATCCAATGATTTTGTTAGCGGACAGTGAAGGTCCAGAACAGACTGCGCAGAAGCGCAGGCTGATCTGGGCCTTCGCTGTCCGCATATGCCCGAAGTCACGTGTTCGCATGATACGACCCATTTATAGCTTGCAAAAAAATCAGACTTGGTCCGCAATTTTGAATATTCCAGTTAATGTTAAGAAACAAGGATATAACATATTAAGTGTTTTCTCTTATCCAACTTACCAATCTAAAAAGGGCCTTCCCAGTTTCTTTTATTTTATTTATTTATTTATTTTATTTTATATTGTGATTTTCAAAATTGTTTTAACTGACAGAAACTCAGCAGACGACAATTTGAAACAGTTTTTTTTTTTTCTTAGTCTTCCCCAGAAATCAGAAATCAGAATATATTACAATCTGCGTGAGGTGTCTAACCCTATTTTCTTGGAAACTACTAAAGTAATTGTCGTTTTTTTTTGTTTTTTGTTTTTTTGTTATTTGTTTGCTTGTTGTTTTTTTTTTGTGTGTGTTTTTTTGTTGTTGTTTTTTTTTTTTTTTTTTTTTTTTTTTAATCATTTTGAGAAAAAAAAAATAGAATAATTAGTAACGGTATTTTCAGAGAAAACAGGTGTCCCCCAACCGCGAAGTTTTAGTTTTTCTACTGCTGTGACCTTGAAAATTATGTCAAGATCAGCCAAATCTAATCAGTTCTTTGTTAGGTCCCAATTATGTTTCCACGAAAATTTGGTAAGAATCCAATCACTTGTTCACAAGATATTATGCAGACAAGAAAGTGTTACATCGACACCGCCGCCGACGCCAACTGGATCCGTCCCCAAATCAATATGTCTTCCAACCCGTAAGGTTGGGGACATGAAAATACCTTCACTTCATGAACTCACCTGTCCTTACATTGGATAGGGTCGCATGAGGCCCAACACTATCTTAAACCATAAAGCGCCCATCATAACTGCAGAGACAGTATTTTGATTCTTTTTTATTTATATCTTTCAGAGAAATTTAGCCCTGATATTTCATGTGAATCGTCTGCATAGCAAATACCAAGTCTTATTCTCTCTGAAAAATAACATAAAAATAGAATGTCTTCTGCTACAGTTTTTGCTTTGCGCTAATTATATGGGTTAAGGTTTGCCTAAGGAAATCCTTAAAGCACCAATCAAACTGCAGCAGACGACTTTCTTATTTTATAATGCATTATTATTGCATTTCTCAGAGTAAATAGCCTTGACATTTCATGTGACTCGTTTGCTAAGCAGACGATTCACATGCCATGCCAAATCTTATTTTCTCAGAAAGATAGGCTTTAAGGGTTAAAAAATAAACAATTGACGTACCTGCTAAAATCTGAGTGCTTTAAGGGTTAAAAAATAAACAATTGACGTACCTGTATAAAAGCATCGTGCAGCATTCATGTATTTCCCTGTCTGTAATAAAACGATAGACATAAGTTCAAATAAATAAATGAACTGGGCTGTGAGGAATGGGAACTTATTGGAAAATGCACGCCCTGATAATTCTCCTATATTAGAATATATCAAGGAATTTAAGAGGCTAAGGTTTGATTTCACGCATGCGCAGATTTTTATCTGGAACTTGTCTTTCGCATTTGACATGATCCACCGTGTCTTGTACATGTATAAGCTAGAAGATACGTTTTCTTATGGCGTGGCCCATGTCATTTGCGTTCGCGCAGTCTGATCACGGCCTTTACTGTCCGTTAACAGAAACACTGGTTATTACAAAATACTAAATGTATGAATAGAGAGCAAAGGCCCATGTGATATATTGCGCATGCGCAGAATCTGATCTGAATCTGCACATTTTGCATGTTCGAAGGCACTTTTTCTCTTCATAAGGCCCACATAGTGTGTTGTTACCCTAAATATTGGGAAATTTTAACTTATTACCATACTCGTCCTTACATTTGACCAAGTCTATCTGATTAGCTGTTGATATGTCTCAAAACTGCTGGATGGTTGGCAAACAGTGGAGACCCTGCTTAGACGCCCCGTTATGCGGCGTCTAAGCATGGTCTACACTGTTTGCTCAGGCGTGTCTTTCCCAATATCTGGGTTACTACGACAATCATATGTTCTTATGGTGAAGCTCACTTTACTATTTATCACAGTAATATAAAAGCAGTTATTATTTATATTTTAACCCATTTATGATGGGCCCAAGAAGTTTTACTGCCCATGCTAGAGAACAATACCTGCTTGTGATAGGGGTCTTGTCAAAAATAAAATCAGATTCAATCTTTCATTGATAGTTCTCTCACAGGCGGGCCCATCTCAGAAATATCCCTGCGTTAATGGTGTAGCTCCCAGTACCAAGAAGTTTTTTTGTTTTTTTTTTAATAATTAAAAGAATCTATTGGTTGACTCCCCATTTTACAATATGACGCTACAATTTGCGGACGCGACAGCTCTCCAAAGGATAGTAGAGATGTTAAGCTTTAATTTGATACTTAAATTATCCTTTCGAACGATGGGAGGATTTGTAGTCTCAAAAAGAGAAGAGGACTCAGCGACAAGACTATGGGCAGTATAATCCAAAATAAAGACTTCTTTCTTAACCCTTATCCTGCTGAATAATTTATTTAGCCACATCCATTTCTGACTATCAGCCAATCAGATTACATCATAAAATGTTTTCGTTCAAAAACACAAACTGAATGACAAACAATGTAGATCCTGATCAGATGGCTTCTTCAGAATTTCTGAGAGATGAATGTCGGTTCCAACAGAGGGGGTCTGAAATGTCAATGTGATAATTTCTTCATCTGGGTAAACGAGAGTATCTGAAGATTATAAGTGATAACCAACTGTCCATAACCTCCATACCAAGGTTTGACAATTGGAGACAGCAGCCAGTTAACTCCCCTGAGTACTCTCTGTAAACAACTAGGTCCAATAAATTGGTTTCTTCTGCTTTTATCATTAGTACCTCCATTTAATATATAGCTTTCTTTAACTTGAGATATCTGATTTAAACATGGTCATATTCCAATAAATCTTCCAAACGTCTAAACGAAACACTTTCTGCGCAATAAAAGATAAAATTTTAAATATTTTATGTGGATATGGAATAAAAAAAAAACTGAATTTAGATACCAATTAAATTCCATTGAAGACCTATGCTAAAAACAGAGAATTCAAATTAGAAGGAGCCAGTTAGTATTCACTCTACCTTGTGCTTCACCTATCATGGGAGATAGAAACACAACTTCTCTCATTATGCAGGGAACAGAATCTAAGATCAAACAGTCTTTTCCCAGCTGGCATTCTACATAAATCTACAGCGGGCCGTTACCGCCCGTCAGCTACCCTTGCGGGCCGATAACGGCCGGCTGTAGATTTATGTAGAATGCTTACTGGGCTGTGTGTTGCAATGAGTGGATCATATTTTCCGGTAGGAATCCTGTGGCACTGTTCAATGGAAACACAAGTCGGTTGTCTCACTTAAACAATGTAGGTAACGAATTAAACGGTTTTACAAGGGAGGGCCTCGGTGGCTCAGTTGGATGCGCCGTCCGACTGGAGACCAGGAGGTCGCGGGTTCAACCCCCGCCGAGGTCGGCAACATTCTTTCGTTGAGATTGATCATGAAATATTTTCTACGGTCATTCTCTCCCATCCGCTGATTCAAGAAGGGCAGTTGTCAGTTTCTGGAGAATGTGCACAATGTAGGTAACGAATTAAACGGTTTTACAAGGGAGGGCCTCGGTGGCTCAGTTGGATGCGCCGTCCGACTGGAGACCAGGAGGTCGCGGGTTCAACCCCCGCCGAGGTCGGCAACATTCTTTCGTTGAGATTGATCATGAAATATTTTCTACGGTCATTCTCTCCCTTCCGCTGATTCAAGAAGGGCAGTTGTCAGTTTCTGGAGAATGTGCACAATACTGGTTAACTGCTTAGAGGACTAAGCCTGCCCAGTAAACATGTGGTTAGGTAAACTGACCGCGCTCGACAGGACCCCACTGGGTTGACTGGGCCGTAAAACCTCAACACAAACAAATTTACAAGGGAGACCAGTTCCTTTACCCAAACGGTTGCCTCCCCTAATGTATGTAAGGAACCAAAATGTTTACAAAGGAGACAATAAATTAAAATGTCTCCTTCCTTTACCTACTCGGTTATTTCCCCAGACCAATGTAGGTAAGGAACTAAACAGTTTAACAAGGGAGGCAATCTTATCTCAGTAAAACTATTTCGTTCTTTACCCAGTTGGTTATCTGCCCGTAACAAATGTAGGAGTTTTACACGAGAGACAATCTAAAGGTAGACAATTAAAAAAATTAAACTGTTTCCCTAGTAAAACTGTTAAGTCCCTTTATCTAGTCGGTTATCTCCCCAAACCAATGATGGTAAAGAACTAAACAGTTTTAAAAGTGAGAAGATTAAATTGTCGCTTTTTTAAAACTGTTTAATTCCATTACCTGCATTGGTTTTTGAAGACAACCGAATTAAAGCTGATTAAAGCTTTGCGTCAACTGATCAAGTGAGTTTCTCCACTAAAGATTGATATTGCTTACCGCATTAAGTATGCAGGCACATGTACCAAACCAGTGAGCTAGTTGTTGTTTGGTGTATGGTGATCTGCCACTGAGATAACTGTCCTTTGCGTCTCTAGCGCCGACCATAGCTTGTAGTGCCATCCTCTCCGCCACCTCGAGCTGGCCATCATCTGCCGCTGTCTTCCCACGTTCTACCAAGTCTGTCAAAATATCAGCCTGTGACTCTGTCGGCTGAGGTTCAGCTGTTTCCTGCAATGAACAAAAATTTCATATCATATGGTTTATTCTTCCTCTTGGTTATTTGGCTTGGAGTTTGACAGCCCAGTCAATACAATTATTAAAGTCATGTCGAGCCGATCAATGTACCAAACCACACTTGTCCTGGACAGGCTTATATCTCAGCGGTTAACTAGTACAGTGCACATTCTTTCGACAGAAGCTGGCAACTGCCCGTCTTGAATCCGCGAAAGAGAGAGAATGACCGTAAAAAAAATTTCGTGATTCATCTGAAATATTTTCTATCTACAGTCATTCTCTCTCTTTCTTGTGACGTCATTGGTAAGCTATGTTCTTTGATTAAGACTCTTCTTGGACGTTTTCTATTTTACATGTATTTTGCACATTATAGCTTCCACAAATAGAAACCGACTTTACGCCATATGTTACTGGAGTAGATCCAGAGCAGCCTGCGTAACCGTACAATAGCCCCTCTTGAATCAGCGGGAGTTGGGGATTGGCCGGGGAAATTATTTTCACAATCAATCTCCGCGAATGTTATGTCGCCGGGCTGGGGTTCGAACTCGCCCGGTTTAATACAAATTCCATATGATACGCAATGCATGAAAGTTACCTTATGCAATTTGCGGGTAACGAGGCTCTGATCAGCCTGCGCATTTGCGCAGGCTCATCAGAGCCTGCGTTACCCGCTTTTTGAAACAATCGATATTGTAGTATATGTCGACGACCAGAGAATGTTTAGATCGGACGAATGCACATGCTGTATGTATATGACATAAAGGTTTTTCCAACAATACGCATAATGTGAAAGGAACACTTTTTTTTTTATCATCTAGCAGTCTAAATGACTCATTTATGCAAAAGAGAACATATTACACAGTAGTTCAATTTGCCGTCTGATCAAGGTCTTTCCTCAATCACAGAATCTTCAAGGCCAGTGCAGTGTACTAGAGAGCAGCCTAGACCCCTGGGTGCATGATAAAAACCGCAGCCGTTTTATCTTGACCTTGAGGTCTGAATAAACCAAACACACGGTAGGAGGATTCCCATGGCACTGTTCATTGGGAATACAAGGCGGTTGTCTCCCCTAACCAATGTTGGTATTAAGGAACGAAACAGTTTTACAATGGATACAATTATATAAATTGTCTCCCCAATAAAACTGTTTAGTTCCTTTACCCAGTCGGTTGTCTCCCCTAGCCAATGTAGATCAGGAACTAAACAATATTACAAGGGAGACAATTAAATTGTTTTCCTTTGTAAAACCGTTTAGTTCCCTACCCATATTATGTAGGGGAGATACCACGTTACTCCTCATGGTTAAATTGACTAAAGGAGTTAATCCACTAATCGTATAATGTTTTATTTTTATTTTGTTTTGTTTTGTTTGTTGTGTTTTGTTGTTGTTGTTTTTTTTTTTGTTTTTTTTGTTGTTTTTTTTTTTTTTTTGTTTTTTTTTTTTTTCAGTTTACCGAAATGCCACATCCCATATACTCAATCCAGGGCCGCAATAAGTGAAATATCCAAAGGGAATGGGCACCATTTAAAGGGTGACAACTCTTTCAAAATTGTCTTGGTTCTAAAAGGTTCTTTGGGGCTAAAAGGAAATCATCTGCTCCCTTGTGAGCAAATGCTTTCCCTTTAAAGAAGACATTTTTCCAGATGGGGCTTATTGTGCAGGAGTTACAAAGTTGTCTGTCTCCCTTGTTAATTGGCTGAAGATCTACCAAGCGTATCAAATCCTCTTAACCCTTGTCATGCTGAATAAATTAAGATGCCACGCCTACTTCTAACTTCCAGCCAATCAGATTACTTGATCCGGGTTTTTTGATAGATATTCACATATTTAATGACAAAACAGTGCAGATCCAGATCAGTTGGCGTCAGAAGCCAACTGATCTGGATCTACACTGTTTGTCAAGACAGGGTATGTCGTGTTTAGCAAGAGAAGGGTTAAAAGCACCAGACCCATCTGCTGTTACCATAATACCTCATTTTTTTTTTTTTTTTTTTTTTTTGTTTTTTTTTTTTTTTTTTTGTTGTTGTTTTTTCGAATCAAGACGACTGACCACCAGGAATTTTCAGACTGGCGCAAAAGCTAAGAATCTTTTCATAGCCCAGTGCTCGCTGAAATTTTGGATTTCCGCACTGAATTTAAATGCGGGAGGTAAACATTTTCAATGAGTTCCACATTTAATATGAAAATGATCATTGTCAGAGTTACTTAGTTGCTCTTTGAGAAAAAATCCCTTTATTTAGCAATTTTCCACAAACTGATTGTGTGAGCTGTACCTGTAAATTAGATGAGAAAGGGTTTAACACTTAAAGCGCCAGACAAATGCAGCAGACGACATATCCTGATTTTTCTTCAGCGAAAATAAGGCTTGGCATTTCATGTGAATTGTCTCCCATGCCTCATTTTCTCTGAGAAAAAAAATAGAATTTCGTATGCTTTATTGTTTGTGTTGAGGTTTTACGGCCCAGTCGACCCAATAGGGTCATGTCGAGTGCGGTCAGTTTACCTAACCGCACTTTTACTGGGCAGGTTTAGTCCTCTAAGCGGTTAACCAGTATTGTGCACTTTCTTTCGCAAGAAACTGACAACTGCCCTTCTTAATTCAGCGGAAGGGAGAGAATGACCGTAGAAAGTATTCTTCGGTGTTTTGAGTTATATTCCTCGAAAATAGACATTTTATTATTCAAGAAAGGCTTAAAAGATATATATGGTATAAATACAATCATACAACGGGGCATCTGACTGTCTGTAAATTTCAGTTAGTCTCTCGTTCTTGAAATGAAAGGATTTTTATCGTATCTCTGAATTAATGTTACCTACATTAATTCAGAGATACAATAAAAATTCATTTCATTTTTGATTCACTTCAAAAACTAGAGACTAACTGAATCTACAGGCTGTCAGATGTCACATTTTATGATCTTTACTATATATCAATTTATTAAATCTTTCTTGGATAAAAATGTCTATTTTTGAGGAATATGGAGCCTTTAAGCATTGCAGAAGGGGTAAACCCTTAGAGTGCCAATGACAACTGCAGCAGACGACATTTTTATTCATTTATTTCTTTTTCTTACAAAATAAGTCTTGACATTTCATGTGAATCGTCTGTCAAGGAAATTTTAAGGCTTATTTTCTAAGAATTTTTTTTTTTTTTTTTTTTAGAATGTCGTCTGCTGCAAATTTTGCTTGGCGCTTTAAGGGTTAAAATACTCATTGCAACCCTTATCTGGAGTACTGAGGCAGCACTGAGTCTGAGTCCCCGGGGTCCGAGTAATCAGTTATGGCCATTTTCCCAGGCATATTAAATTTTATGAAGAGAAACCACGATAGCCGGGTAGCTTCGTCGCGATGTTGTTTATTACTACGTGCCCGCTGGGATATCCAAGGTTGTGTCCCCCTTCGGGAGTTGACTGCTGATAAAATACATGGAGGGACCCTATACTCGCACGGGACAAAATCAATCAGTGTATATATGTGGGGGGCCTGATCACGGCGTTCACTGTTCGCATATAAGCTGAGCTTAATGAGGATATAAATAGCCTGTTATTGTTCGGTTGATCTATCAACGCCATGATTTTCACCCTTAGAGCGCTTAGCAAAATTGTAACAGACCACATTGTTTCTTTTTTTGTTTCCTTTTTTTTTTCAGAGAAGAAAAAAATATTGGCATTTAATGTGAATCGTCTGCTTGAACACTGGTTCTAGCCTTATTTTCTCTGAAAAAAAATCAATATAAAGAAAATCAAAATGTCTGCGTCAGTTGTGATTACATGCAGCACTTTAACGGTAAATAAAGACGCCTGGCCTGCACGATCGCACGATGTCCGATAACGGTTAGGCAAAAATAGAGATTTTCTCAAACTAACAAAATTCGCCTACCCAACCAAATAAAGGCCCTAAAGATGAAGACAGAGAGTCAACAACTCTCTTCATTCGCTCCATAATATTTCAAAACTTCCTGTTTATGCTATTCACTGAATCTCGGCTAAAAATAGCTCGATTATGTACTTTCAGTTTGTTTTTCTCGGAATAACAGTCATACTCGCGTGTAGTGGGCCAAGGTTAGCTTTTGAAAACCGAGGGCATATAATTCTCCATTTATTTATTTATTTATTCAATTATTTTACTGTACTTGGGTTTAACGACAAGCCAACTATTGTGGGTCATTTTGTGTCGTCTACCAGAGAAAGGGAGAAGAGAACTCGGACAGAACTGAGATAGTAGAAGAGAGTAGAAGAGATGAAAGAGACGTACACGAGAGAAAGAGGTAAATGAATGAAAGAGTAGAAATAGAAGAAATAACAACATTACCCCTCTACCATTACCTGCTGCAAGGACAGCAGGCCTTGCCCAAATGTAAGCTAACATCAGTTAAACGCCCCGATGACGAAAGATAAACGACACCTTCGCCTCACCCAACCACCCTACCCCGGGCACCATATTCGTGCGGTTTAAAATGGGAAAAAATTACTCCCTCCATCTTTGTTGTTTTGCTTGTGTGTGTTAAAATCGCCCAACTAACAGATTTGAATGGGTTAATATTGGTTACAATAATGTATTTAAAAGTTGTGATTTGACTTTTACTTTAGAGAGTTGGTGAAGAAATATTCAACATATATAGATCTACATGCAGGGACTAGTACCAAAACCTATTTGACGATCTTGTTGGTTGTGCGAATTTTTAACGCTACCAGACACCCGAGGCACATAGAGGCAGCGGCGATTGTTATGTACATGTATTTGTACAGCCTTGTTTTCATGGATCATCCATGCACACTTGATGCCGCTGTCTGTCACCAAGCGCCGCCCTGTCCACTTTATACTCAACCCAGGGCACGTCGAATATGAGGTGGGCGTACTAATGGTCTGAAAAATTTGACGATCTATAGGGTCCTTATGAATATATTTATATAAAGGTTTAATTTGATACTGGTTCCTGTGTAAAGATCTACAAGCAACGGTGATACGAAAAAAGATTACTTACCATTTCTTCTTCCATCATAAATGATTAAAATAGATTTATTATAGATATACACCACAACATATCGGATGTAAATGAATTTTGCTGATCCAAGAGATTACATTCAGTATATAAACGCAGTTAAATCTATTTTTAGCAAATGATCGGGTTTTCCGCGAAGGTAAAATATGCATGGTTCCCTTCTACTATTGCCTTGGAATAGCAGAACGGGGAACGATCCTCTTTTACTTTCATTTTTCCGAAAACGAAACTGGCTTTTCCACTGTTGTTTTAATCTCATTCCTATTTTTCGAGAACCAAACTAGGTTGAGTATAAATGTCACACAGTACATTTTATTCGCCCTAGGTTGGTTTTCGAAAACTAATATGAGCCTTAACTTCAACAAAAAACAAACACATAATTATATTAACCTTTACCACTCTCTGGGCGCATTCAGCAGACGACAAACTAATGATTTGTTTGTGTTGAGGTTTTACGGCCCAGCCAACCCAATGGGGTCATGTCGAGCGCGGTCAGTTTACCTAACCACACGTTTACTGGGCAGGCTTGGTCTTGTGCACATTCTTTCGCCAGAAACTGACTATTGCCCTTCTTGAATCAGCGGAAGGGAGGGAATGACCGTAGAAAATATTTCATGATCAATCTCCACGAAAGAATGTTAAGGCTGTGTAAATGTAAAATTATAAGTGAAGATTCTCAGGAAATGCCACACATTACGAAAACACGCCTATTCAAATATACAGATAATTTCACCTCCAAAAAAATATTTCAAGACAAATTAATGAAATTGATGATATTCTTCTTATCATACTCAGGAAATAGGCTTTGGTATTTCATTCAAATGGTCTCCTGTTTTCTGGGGAAAAAGAAGAAGAAAAAAATGTTTCAAATTGCCGTCTGCTGAAATTTTACCCAGCATGCTACACATTAAATAATCATTAATTTAGATAACCGACTCTCACTCCTATACAAAACACTAATGACCTTGTTGCTAATTCCAGGGACCAGTGCCTCACAGTCCTGCAGAGACAAACCAGAACCTCCCACCCGATTGCAAACATCCACAGATTATTATAAATATTCTTTTTTTACCCCGAACTATTGTACATTGAAATTCCCTCCCCTTAGTAGTAGTCACCCCGCCCAACGTCGATGAGTTCAACAGGGCAGTCAGCCAGATAAACCACGTCTCACCTAAATCAACCATCGCCTTGCTTCAATCATCCAAAGAACATCGAAATGTCATTAAACTAAGGCGACGTCCAAATGACGTTGTTTCAACGTTTTATGCCTTCCGGTGACCAAAGAACACAATATTCCAACAACATCAACGAAACTAATCCTACTCTGACGTTGAAAAAGCTTTTTTTATATTATACTTATGTCGAGTCGAAGAACACAGCCGACCGAAATAAATCAACGGTTGCTCGTAGTCTGGCCAGCGCCTGCTTTTCGTGAAGGTCACGTCCCTTACAAAAAGGCAGTCGCCGCAAAAAAGAAAGACTTTGCTCCACAGGGAAGCAAATCGAATTCTTATTTTTAGTGTATCCCGTTTCAGAAGGGGGGGGGGGGGGGCTGGGGGGGGGGCAACAACTGACAGTGATTGTTGCCTCCCCTGAAGTTGTATTCATTCCAAGCCTGGATATGATAGAATTTGCTGTCTTAGCTCGAAGCCGTGTTCAGCCTGCTCGACTGCATAAGCTAAACATTCCCGCAGGCTATTCTAGACTTTACGTGTGCGCATGCATGCTGAGACTCCTTCAATAGTTTCTCAAGTAAAGAGAGACTTGTCTTCACGAAAACACGCCTATAAAATTTTGACCCCCTTAAACCCCACTGTTATATGGTAAAACTGGGGTTTACAGGGGTATACATTATTTTCTTATTTTGCTAAAAGCATAGATTGTAGGTAATCGCTAGAGGTGGTTCTAACTAACGAGTACCCACTATGTGTAGAGCAGAAATATGAAAATATCAGAATTATTTTATCAGAAAATTTTCCGTTCTCGGTTGTAAAATTTTCAATATATTTGAATAGGCATGTTTTCGTAATGCATACCTGTCCTATAATATGAACAAGTCTATTTTACTAAATCTGTCTAAAAACTGCTGGATAAGTGGCCTACAGTGTAGGCCTGGTCAGACGTCGCGTTCTGTAGCGTCTGATCTTGGCCTTCACTGTTTCTTCAGCCCTGTCTGCCCTAATACATAAGTAGATACTCAACCCTGGTTAAACGTGTACATAAAATAGATTAGAGTAAGTACATGATTTTATTTGATTGTATTTAAACAATGGTTTTTATCAACATTAGATCAGCCACAACGTCAAAAACATACCTTAGGACATCGTCAGAAAAAAAAATACCTTAGAACATATGTGCCCTAGCAAAGATTATGATCGGCATGCGCATTTGCACATTCGGATCAGAATCTCCCACGGGTTCATTCAAACAAGAGGCCCATTGGGGCGACAATTCGCTCACCTGATAAAATCAGCTATTACATATTTGCAAATGCCAAGCAACATTCTTCCAGTATTGCCGCAGCAACTCGGACACAAATTTGACCATACCATAAAAAGGTCAAAGGTCATCCTGGTAGACCTTGAGTCCCCAATGCTGTATACCGATTCAGCCTCAAAGTTTTCTTAGTACTGGAGAATAAGAGTTTTAAGTGTTTTTACCATATATGGGCATGGAAGCCATCTTGTTCAGTGGTGCAAAACCATTTGAACAAAGTGTCAACATCCCTTCGATAGAAATCTGAAGAAAATGGGTCAAGCGGTTTTAGAGAAGAAGACGTTTAAAAATTTCATTATTTTATACCTGTATAGAGCCCAGGGACAAGGGCAGATAACCCGAGGGTGGTGGGTGAGGGGGGGAGGGGGGGGGGGGCGAATCTATAGAGACGCAAATTTGACCTTGCCGTAAAAGGTCAAAGGTGAACCTACGATCATCATTTGAATAAATTTGGTAGAGCATGAGCCAGCGATGCTATATACCAAGATTAAGCCCCAAAGTTTTCTTGGTTCTGGAGAAGAAGATTTCTTTTAGTTTTTCACCCTTTATGGACATGGCGGCCATCTTCTTCAATGGCGCGGAACCATTTGAACAAATTCAACAGAAGGCCCAATGTGAAATTTGGTGAAAATTGCTCAAGCAATTTCAGAGAAGAACACATTTAAAAATTACACAATTTTATACATACATAGCCCAGGGGCAAGGGCAGATAACCCTCAGTAAGTTTCAGCCATTAGTCTTTAATAATACATTTTGAGAAAATGACTTTTCAACATTTTCCCCATACAAATGCATGAGGATGCAAATTGCCCTTTCCATAAAACGGTCAAAGATTAACCTACAATCACCATTTAAACAAACTTCGTAGACTTTGAGTCCTCAATTCTATATACCAAGATTCAGCCCCAAAGCTTTCTTGGTTCTGGAGAAGAAGATTTTAATTGTTTTTTGTTGTTGTTGTTGTTTTTTATCATAGCCTATATAGGCATGGCGGCCATCTTGTTCAATGGCGCGGAACCTTTTGAACAAATTGGCAATACCCTTTCGACAGAAGACCTCATTTGAAATCTGGTGAAAACTGATCAAGCGGTTTCAGAGAAGACGGCGTTTAAAAATTACACAATTTTATACATGTATATAACCTTGGGGTTAGTGCAGATAACCCCCAGGGGACAAAATTTTGTTTGATTTTAACTAAAATGTTTTATTACTTTAATCATTCGTTGTAAGTTTCAATGGACGGAAGATGGACGGCAAGTGATCACAATAGCTCATCCTGAGCAAAGGAGGCAAAATTTCTTCATGCAAACAATAGATAGATAGATAGATAGATAGATAGATAGATAGATAGATAGATAGATAGGTAGATAGATAGATAGATAGATAGAGGGATGAATGGATGGATGGCTGGGGTGGGTGGGTGGGTGGACGGACGGACGGACGGACGGACGGACGGACGGACGGACGGATGGATGGATGGATGGGTGTGTGGTAGGGTGGTTGGGTGGATGGATGGTTGGGTGGGTGGATGGATGAGGGACGGACGGACGAACAGAGACAGACAGACAGACAGACAAACAGATAGATAGATAGATAGATAGTCTCGGCAGATTTTTCCAAATTTTGTAAAAAAAAAGACGACATTTTGTGACTTCCAGTTTGATTTCCTGTATACCATGCACTTCGCCGGCGGTGGCTCAGTTGGATGCGTGTCCGACTGGTGATATGGAGATTGCGGGTTCGGTTCCCGCCGGGTCGGCAACATTCTTTCGTGGAGATTGATCAGGAAATATTTTGTATGGTCATTCTCACCCTTCCCCTGATTCAAGACGGGCAGATGTCAGTTTCTGGCGAAAGAATGTGCACGATACAGGTTAACCGCTTAGAGGACTAAGCCTGCCCAGTAAAAGTGTGGTTAGGTAAACTGACCGTGCTTGACATGACCTGTGTGGTTGACTGGGCCGTAAAACCTCAACACAACCCAATCCCATTTCGAAAAAGGGTCTTCGCTGCAACGGAAGAGGATTTTTTTCCATTTAGAGGAAACCCACTTTCACAAAGGGAGACAAAACACTTTTTGACAGTAGCCTCCCTTCAAAGTGTATCTGTGTCCCTTGACCCATTAATGCCAAGCGTCCGATAAAAGGGACATTGGCAGACAGTAAAGACCCAGATCAGACGCCGCAGAATGCGGCGTCTGATCAAGGTCTATGCTATTTGCATTTAATATTGGAATTTCTATAAAACACGGTAATAATTAAAAATAACCAGACACCCCTTCTATTTGAAACGGGCCATTTCAAATAGTTAAGATCTCGTGGGGGTGGGGGGCAGGGGGTCACATCCTATATGGAGCTGTTCAGGGATGTGGTGCTGGAATAGGTATACTTTTCAAGCCTGAGATTATATGATAAGGTATCAATTTTAGCACCAAATTATCAATAGCAACCATTTCTTCAGCAGCATTACATCAACAGCCCATTGATTTCCAATTTTGGCAGGCAACTTACCTGACCACACACAGAATCAAAACATTAGGCAAAATGCACATATATTTTGCATATAATTCCCGAGTAAGTTGTCTGTTTTGGTTCAACTAGTGTTTATAAAATTCTTCTATTATATAAATAGGGTATCTTTTTACATGCAAATTATATGAATAGATATGTTTTGTTAGTCTGAAAATTATATGAATGGGGGGTGGGGTGTGTGTGTGGGGGGGGGGGGGGGGAGGTATTCAAAGTTCCTGTGGCACACCCTTTCCTTGCAAGTCTAATAAAAAAATGTTAAAAAAATCAATATCTTGCCCATATGAAAAAACTTTAATTATTTGCAAAAAATATACCTATTATATAATAAATTTACACACTATTACCTCTAAACAATATGCTGCGAAAAGTTTACAAAAACTTTCAAAGGGGCATAAATCTGCAAATATTTGGTGCACTGTAACCTCGAAATAATATGTGCTGCTCCACATCATCGTGTAACTACTTATGAAGTTTCAGCTGCTTAACTGTCCACGAAGTTTCAGCTTGAGTGGATGTAAACTGTAGGAGGATTTAGCCAGAAACGAAAAATTAATATAAATTTTCAAAGGGATATAACTCTGCTAATATTTGGTGGACTGTAATCTTGAAATAATATGCGCTGCTCCACATCATGGTCAAACTACAAATCAAGTTTCAGCTTGATCGGATGTAAACTGTAGGAGGAGTTACCCGGAATCGAAAAGTCTACTGAAATTTTCAAAGGGGCATAACTCTGCTAATATTTAGTGGACTGTAACCTCGAAATAATATGCGCTGCTCCACATCATGGTCTAACTATATATGAAGTTTCAGCTGGATCGGATATAAAATGTAGGAGGAGCTAGTTAACCGGAAATGAAAAGTTTACAGAAATTTTCTAAGGGGCATAACTCTGCAAACATTTGGTGGACTGTAACCTCGAAATAATATGCGCTGCGCCACATCATGGTCTAATTATATACCAAGTTTCAGCTTGATCGGATGAAAACTGTAGGAGGAGTTAGCCGGAAACGAAAAAGTTTACGGACGGACGGACGCCATACACCGTAACATAATACGTCCCGTTTTTCAAACGGGCGTATAATAATTAAAGCACTGAGAGTGCTGATGGGGCGGTTACCTGAACTCTTGAACTGATCGGGATTTTCGTTGACATTACGAAAACACGCCTATCCAAATATATAGACAATTTCACCTCCAAAAACTGAAAAATTTCAGATAAAAAACTCTGATATTTTTCATATTTCTGCGGCGAGGCGGTTCTAACGAGTACCCACAATCTATGTTTTTGAGCAGAAATAAGGAAAATAATGTCTACCCCTGTAAACCCCAGTTTTACTTTATAAAAGTGGGGTGTAAGGGGGTCAAAATTATATAGGTATGTTTTCGGGATGAATAAATAGAAAAGCAAATCCAAAACAAAAAATGGCAACCCGTTTGGGGTTTTACCCATTTAATGCAGATATCTGCCTTTCAAATAGAGATATATCTTTTAATAAATACAGATCTGTATTTTTTGGAATTACATATATCTTTAATTGAAATGCAGATATCTATAATTGAAACAGAGATACATCTAACTGAAATGTATTTGAAACTCGGACATCTCTATCTTTTATCATAATATAGATATCTGCATTTCAATTAGCGATATTTAAAGTCAAATACAGATATCTGCATTTCAATAAGACATATCTCTAATTAACATCAATTCTGGATTTCTGCATTTAAAGTACATGTATTTCTAACTGAAATGCGTATATCTGTTTTTGACATGAAATATCTGAATTTCTAAGTAAAACACATAAATCTGTATTTCAGTTAGAGATGTCTGCATTTCAGTTAGAGATGTCTGTAATTATTAGTGAATAGGAGATATCCCTGTTCACTCTTCTTATGGGAAATTGGTACCTCTCTCGCCAATTTTTACATGCGCATCGTTCCCCGGTTACAAATACCAATGTGACGGACGGTGCAGTTCGCCCCTTACAGACGACACAAAAAAATAAAGATGCTCAAGATTTCACATCATTATCTCTTTACAGTCAAACCCATCGCTATAAACATTCGCATATTTTTGGATACAAACAAGCATACAAAACCTTTATTCGCATATGCCGCCGTCTTTGTTGTGCCAAAAGAATAACCCCTTCTCTGCCTTTTTACTGTAGTTAGTAGAACCGCAGCTAGGGTAATTGTATTTTTTTCTTTATTTTTTGCTTTTCAAAGATTAATATAGAGCGAGGGATTCGCACCGATTTCTGGTGGCCTCTCAAAGTTTCATGTACTGGATGGGGGCGTGCTTCAGCAAAAAAAATAAATAAATAAAAAATGAGGATTCCCGCAATTTTCTGCGCGATTTTCATTTTTTTTTTCCTGACATAAAAGTATTTAAGAAGTTGATTTTCGTAAATTTTTCTCTGACATGAAAGCAAGGCATCAAATATTGATAAAAAATCAATGATATTGCTTAAACTAATCAGATAACTCTTCTATTGAAAATGGACCAGTCCAAAGTGCTGTGTTAGAAGAGTCCTCATGGCATAAATTGGTTAAATCGAACCACTTGCTGATATCCTGGTTCCGCTCCTTTTTTTTCGGCTGCTGCAAAATATGCCATGTCACAAGACAGCGCATCGTTTGGCATACACAGATAGCGAAGGCCCAGTTCAATCTTTGCATGCTTGCAGACTCTTCAGGGCTTTTTTTAAAGCCCTTTTATGCCTAGTGGACTCTACTACCTATATATTCTTTGGCAAGTCCATGTGCAACTGAAGAGTTGTGTATGTGTTTTATTATTATTCTTATTATAATTATTATTTATAAAAAAAAAAAAAAAAAAAAAAAGCATTGACTTAATGCAAACAGTGTACATCCTGATTAAATGCCGCATTTTGCCAATGTCCCCTTTATGTGACTCTAGATATAAATGGTTTAATCCACAGTTTCTTTGTAATAGCTTCCATTTAGACTTTGTGGGGCCCGTTTGAGTTGAAGGGCTGAATAACTAATGTAGTTAATTGATTTCGTTGTAACAGTAATTCTTGACATTATCAAAAAAAAAACAAAAAAACTGTGATACAGTTTGGTACACTAAAACCTCTTCAGTATCATGAACTTAATGCAAAAAAGTGTACGCCCTGATTAAATGCCGCCTTTTGCCAATGTACCTTTCATATGACTCTAGATATAAATGGTTTAATCCACAGTTTCTTTGTAACTGCTTCCATTCAGAATTTGTGGGGCCTGTTTGAATTGAAGGGCTGAATAACTACTGTGGTTAATTGATTTGGTTGTAACAGTAATTCTTGACATTTTCTTAAAACTGTGATGAAGTTTGTTCACTAAAATCTCTTCAGTATTTCATAAAAATTTGGGCTCTGTTGGGGGCCATTGCTTTGATTCTGCACCAAAATAATGTTGACAGGGCTAAATCTGCATATTTTGCTTATCAGATTTTGCTTACTAGATTTAGATAATTTACTCTTCTCTGAACATGACATGCCCTGTCTTAGCAAACAGTGTAGATCCAGATCAGTTGGCTTCTGAAGAATCTGCATTGTTTGTCATTAAATATGTGAATTTCTATCAAAAATCAGGATCAGGTAATCTGATTGGCTGGAAATTAAAAGTGGGCGTGGCATCTTAATTTATTCAACATGACATGGGTTAAGTATCTTAAATCTATACAACCCGAGCTGAAAAATGATATATGACATCATTACTTTACACCTCGGGAAATGGCTGCAAAAAGAACATAAACCTTTGCCTTGCTGAATAAATTAAGAGGCCACGCCCACTTCTAATTTCCAGCCAATCAGATTACTTGATCCGAGTTTTTGATAGAAATTCACATATTTAATGTCAAACAGTGCAGATCCAGATAAGTTGGCTTCATCAGCAAGAGACGGGCTAACATGATTGGAGTTATTTGTGTGAACTGTATCCTTGTTCACGATGTGCAGAGCTAGGTTCTAATCAAACTCGTGTAGCGCGGGTGAATAGCTAATCTGGGCTTTCATAATTAGTTCTGAAAACCCCTTTTCGTACGGTGCAGTTTACTTAGCTGTCAGTAGCTCGGTCATTTGAACCATCTCTGTCCTGTAAACCAAAAGAAAGACTAGACCGATTTGAGACCAGCAGTCTCATTAGGATCTACACTGTTTGCTGTTCTGACATTGTTTTTGTGACATAACATTTACAAAAATGGTCGAGTCCAAAGTCAGAGAGGGAAGTGTCCACTTTAGAAACTGTGAGTCGAAGGGAAAAGTGTTTCAAAACTACGCAAAATAAATAAATAAATAAATATAAATAAATAAATAGATAAATAAATAAATAAATAAAATAAAATAAAATAAAATAAAATAAAAATAACTGAAATTATAATACGAAAGATCTATGTTGTCCGGTTTTTTTGTTTTTTTTTTTTTTGTTTTTTTTTTGTTTTTTTTTTTTTTTGTATTTTTTTTGTAACCAACCAACAACAAATAAATAAATCAGCTGCTTTCAAGTTTAAGTGCTTACCATAACTATTAGTCTGGCCTCAGACCCTTTCTTTATTTTTCTTTCCTTTTTCGTTTTTTTTTTTTTCTTTTTTTTTTTTTTTGAGGGGACACAACACTTGTATAGCTTGATTTTTGTTTACTTCAGGTAACTTGAAGTTGGATTAAAGAGGATCATGATAAAAAAATAATGTAGAGGAAGAGAGAAATAGATATAAAACAAAAACGACTGGAGCCAGTCTACATAACTATATTTGCGATTTACTTATAATGTAAATTAGGTAAACAACTAGTGAACATTTATATGTACTTCCTTGTTAGTTCGAATTTGATATTCATGTACTTGTAACCATAAAACCGCCAATCACAACTGAAGCAGCGACATTTTTTTTTCAGACGAAATAAGGCTTAATGTTTCATATCAATTTCGCTTTGCATTTTCTGTGATAAAATATTTTCTTTTTATTATGTTATTAAAACATTTCATCCCTGCAGGCCAACACGAATACCTTTGCAAACAGTGTAAATCCAGATGAGAAGGCTTGTTATGAGCCGTCTCATCAGGTTCTACATTGTTTGCTATCATTTTTGTATTTCAGTCAGACGCCCCTGTTTGCATAAGTGGACATGTCCAAATTTAAGGACGAAAGTGTCCTTTTCAGAAACTCATAAGTACGAGGGTAGGTCAATACATGTAAGTTCGTAGAACTCGGTATTTTTCTATACAATTCAAGATTTCTTTTTTCATTTTTGTGCAGTGTAAACCTTTGTCAGTTGAATGATAACAGCCATTCAGTCAACACGTACATTTTTTGTTCTTTTTGTTTGAAAACCTATACCCATAGGCAAAAATAGAAAGTCAGAATATTGAGTTCAGAGCAGTCAGAAAGTTCCTCACTAAGGAGGGTGCAAAGGCCAAAGAAATCCATCGGCGAATGGCTGATGTGTATGGTGATAGTAGCCCAAAGTAATCCACAGTGGCAAAGTGGTCAGCAGAATTTAAACGTGGGCGAGACTCCTTAGAAGATGACCCAAGGCCAGGTCGCCCTGCTCATGTCATCAGCCAGGAGATGATCGACCGTGTTGAGAGACTTGTGCTAAACAATCGCCGAATTAAAGTTGTCGAACTTGCTTCAGAATGTGGTATTTCTAATGGAAGTGTTTACACTATAACCCATGAACATTTAGGCATGTCAAAAGTATCTGCCAGGTGGGTACCCAGAAACCTGAACATGTAAGATCGTCAGCAAAGGGTAGAGTCAAGTTAAGAACTTCTAGAAGTGTACAATGCCAATCCAGAAGACTTTCACACTCGTCTTGTAACAGGAGATGAAACTTGGCTTCACCACTGGGACCCAGATACTAAAAAAGAGTCCATGCAATGAAGCGCCCTGGCTCACCCCCACCTAAGAAATTTCGTACCCAACCATCAGCCAGCAAGGTAATGACCACGGTGTTTTGGGACTCCAAAGGGATTATATTGATAGATTACAAGCCTGCTGGTACTTCAATTACAGGAGAATACTATGTCAATGTCATTTAACAATTAGGGGTTGCTATAAAAGAAAAACGAAGGGGAAAGCTAGCTGCTGGTGTCCTTCTTTTGCATGATAATGCCCCTGTGCACAAGTCCAGAGTTGCACAAGCGGCTATTCGTGAGTGCAAGTTCGAGCAGTTAAATCACCCGCCATACAGTCCAGACCTGGCCCCAAGTGATTATTATCTGTTTCGAAATTTGAAGTCCCACTTGCGTGGAACGAGATTTCGGGACGATAATGAGCTCAAGGCTGCTACAGAGGCTTGGTTTGAGGACCAAATAGACGACTTTTATTTCAAAGGCATAGACTGCTTAAAAGAAAAGTGGGCCAAATGCATTGAAGTAAAGGGGGATTATATTGAAAAATAATGTTGAAACCATCTTCCAATCTGTGAGTTAAACCCCGAGTTCTACGAACTTATTGAACTCCCCTCGTACAAAGAGTATTTCCAGAAGCTTAATATGAAGAAGCCTACCTTTGGTCCCTCCATTTTATGTATAATTCATGCACATATAATAATTTAATTGTTTTCATTAGTATTATGAATCCAAAAATAATTGCTGCTTATAAACTGGAATATTTCTTCTAACTGAACTGTACGTTGCTGTTTTGAAACTCTATATCACCTGATATTTATATCACCTGACATTGTCTTTTAAAAAACGACCAACAAAATTACTTCTACTTTTAGTTTTGATTTCTTGAAATATAATAATTACAACAACAACAACAACAACAACAACAACAAAAAGACACTATCTGGTGACAATGGGGAGCTTATAATAGGGGTCACTACGTGAGAAACCGTACCTTCTACCATGTGCGTCCAACGAAGACTCAAATCAGCGCAATCTGATCAGAGTCTTCTTTGTCCACATGGAGAAACTTTGCATCCTTGGCTATCCAAACTATACCAAATGAAGATTCTGATCACACTGCGCGAATGCGCAGGCTGATCTGCATCCTCACTGTGGCCAAATATCTGAAGGTACATTTTCTGATGATGGCTCGCAATATCATCCTTACAAACTGTTGAAATATTTGGCATTTTGTGCTTTTAAAAGTTCATAATAGAGACATCTGTAATACAATTTATCGTCTACAATCCTAGGGTTTGATATTGCTCTGGTGGTCCAATATAGGGATCAAACATGTTTTTTCATGCATTAACATTCGCCAGGTCCCGTGGGAGGTGCTGAAAACCGAGGCCGAAGGTCCCAAGGGACCTGGCGAATGTTAATGCATTGAAAAACCATGTTTGATCGCTATTATTGCATAAAAACTGAAAACAATTGCTACATTTCGCGTTATTTCTTGCACTATTTTGTTTCGCCTTTTCACCGATGTCTCGCGAACGAAGTTACCACGGACTATGCTCGTTCTAGGGCCGGGCAGTACACATCTCGTAACGGCAGCAAATCTGTGGCCCCGGTACGATCATATTGAAAGTTCCGTAGCCGTGCATTAACAGCGCGTGAATTGCCTTTTTAAGGCACGGTTTTTCACCGGTTAATGCACGGCTGCTAATAACGTGCGGCACTGCTTTTTATTAAAACCAAGTATTAGCTTTCAGAAAAGCTTGGTTACGCTTAGAACTCGTTTTTCGAAATCTAATACTTGCTGTATCTCTAAATCGAATTACAAATAGTTTTCAAAATGTCTAGGAGAAGTCACAGTCACAGAACATTGCCTGCCGATGACACCACCCCCTAACCATGACAGACAGAACACAAGCCACAAACCAAAGTAAGATAACCAGCTTTCTCTTCACTAACGAGGTGATCACAACGGTAGACGGGATCCATCAAAGTCATCAAAAAGACAACGAACTGGACAAAACAAAAAAGGCCCCGCAGCGAGCAGCTACAATGCCACATAAAAAGCAAACAACACCAGAACTTAGAACGGTCTGTAGTAAAACCTAGCGTGGGGTTTAATATAGGGATCAAACATGGTTTTTCATGCATTAACATTCGCCAGGTCCCATGGTAGCTGTTGAAAACCGAGGCCGAAGGCCGCGGTTTTCAACACCTCCCAAGGGACCTTGCGAATGTTAATGCATTGAAAAACCATGTTCGATCGCTATTATTGCATAAAAACTGAAAATATTTGCTACATTTCGCGTTATTTCTTGTACTATTTTGTTTCGCCTTTTCCCCGATGTCGCGCGAACGCTATTTCCACGGACTATGCTCGTTCTAGGGCAGGGCAGTACACATCTCGTAACGGCAGCAATTCTGTGGCCCCGGTACGAGCATATTGAAAGTTGCGTAACCGTGCATTAACAGCGCGTGAATTGCCTTGTTAATAGACGGCTTTTCGCCGGTTAATGCACGGCTGTTAATAGCGTGCGACACTGCTTTTTATGCAATAAATTGATTTAAAACATCATGTTTGTCGTAAATATTTGATGAAAGTATATAAATTCATCTTCGGTATCAGAAGAATTAGTTTAATTTCACTGAAGGTCGGCTGGACCATCTGAACAATCAACTGTTCAAAATGGATCGTATCAGTATAAAGCAGGCCATCTAGGTATTTATAAGTAGAATATATTGAATAATATCAGCTTGATTTTTGTCAGACAACATAAAATCTCTCTCAGTACAAAATAAAAATTAATCCGCAACAAATGGAGCGCAGATAATTCCCATCCGAATATCCACAACGTGACCGTAAAGTGGCAAACCTAATAAATATATTGACAAAATGTAAACAAGAGCTTCACAAACGTTTTGACATGACCATTGATTATAATTTTGTCCTCCTAAGAAGTTAAGAAAGCCCCTTTCTCATTAACACCCAGATACAAAGTGCCTTCTTGTGTAAATGACTACTTGATAAACTTTTCTTAAATCAACAGAAAATATTGATAAGATGCAGGTTTTTAAAAAGGTTCACTCGTCCAAAGTTTTCAAGAGATTTACAATATTATTATGGAATCCCAGCGGGGCATTGGGGTGGGGGGATACTCTGAATTTTATCTGCTACATAGGCTTGGCCTCAGCATCTAGGATTTACCAAAAAAAAAATATATACGGTATATCAGCCGTACACCCCCCCCACCCCCCACCCGCCCCACAAAAAAAAAAATATCCGACAGTAGATTCGTTTTTATTTTAATGGCATTGAACTGATGCACAGCAGAAACTGAGCTGTTAAAACTAAATAAAACCAACCATCAGTTCAAAAGAGGGTTCTAGCCCCGATTCTTACAATACCCAAAAAAATAAACCGAGAATTTTTGAAAGACCTAAAAATAGTCGGTTTTGAAAGTGACCCAAAAGAATTATCTGCAAATGGCAAATACCATCCTCCCGCCCCTCCCTCCCCCCCCCACACCATACACCCTCCCCCCCCCCCCCCCCACACACACACACACACAAACACACACACACACAAAAAAAAAACAAAAAGCCACTTTTCCCCCAAACCAAAAATAATAATAGTAAAACTCAAAATTCTAAACCCAAAAAATAGTCCTAGCCTATGTCGCCTATGTAGCAGGCAAACCACCCCCTTCCCTCAACCCCGCCCGCCCCCCCCCCCCCCTCCCCCACACCCACCCACCATAACTGAAAGTCAATTAAGGAAAGCAAAAAACTATTTTCTAATAATAAACTGTCTACTACAGAAATTATATAGGGCAGACCCATTTTTGCCTGTAAAAGTAATTTTAGGGTAAAATATCTGAAAACAAAGCACTAGCTGAAATAGAAAACAAAAGGTTCCTGATAAGATATTTCAATCACAAATCAAATAAAAATAAAAGGTGAAAAACACCTCTCCAATGAATTTCGAAAGCACGTTCTTTTATTTCTAGATTTAAACTTTTACGTTTAGCCCATTTATGCCTAGCGTCCCATAAAATGGACAACAGTGTCGACCCAGATCAGATGCCGCGGCACGCGACGTCTGATCAGAGTCTACACTGCGTTTAGGAGAGGAATTACTATGAAATATGGTAACAATATTTAACTAACCAGACACTGCTTATGTTGAAATGAACCAGTCCAAAGAGTTAATGTAGAAGAGTCCACTTGGCATAAATGGGTTAAGGCGAATGGATACGCATTGAAAACGTAACTTCTGACCCGTGAGGCAAACGAAGACTGAATTCATCCTAAGCATCCGCGCAGTCTGGTCAGAGTCTTTGTTATCCGTATGAAGAAATTTAGCATTCTTGTCTATCCAAAATGCGCCCAGTGAAGAGTCTGATTAGAATGCGCAAATGCACATTGTGCTCAGAATCCTCGCTGGGCGCACATATCTGATGGTACGTTTTCTGAAGTTTCGGCTCATTTTGCTGAAAGCAAAAAATTAGCTAGACTGGTTCTCAAATGTCTTTTAATATAGATGGATCGAAAAAAAGCTCGTGAACTAAGCTAGAAAATGGCGTAGAAATCACATTGCACCGCCAAACTAATACCCGAGGCAGAATAATAAAATGAGCATTAGCCTTAGAAAACGAACCTTCGGACAGTGCGTACAGCGAAGATTCAGATCAGCCAGCGCATTCGCTCAGTCTGATCAGAATCTTTCCTGTGCATTTTGGACAGCCAAAAAAAATTGCATAGTTTCTTCATCGGACAAAGAAGACTGATTAGTTTGCGCAAAGGTACGTTTTCTCACTTTGTGACTTAGATGGTTAGTATACTTGTAGGTGCCCGGTGACCTGTAACTTCTGGTTTCAGTTTATACAGCTGGTAACCAGAAGTAGGCTACGATCTTAGGACAAGGTTCTTCTATATGATACAAGTGGAAATAATACAGCAATAGAACTAACTTACCCATCGGAAGAAAGGACCAACGAGAGATTTAACTGAACTAACAGCCTTTCTCACATGATCCATTTCGTATTCTTTTTATGGTGCATATAAACTGATATTGTTAACAGTTTGTCGTACTAATGCTGATCAATGCTAATATCTGGTAAAAGTTTGTCGTGCTAATGCTAATATCGCCCAGGTAACCTATACCACGCTTAACTTTGTTATGAATGTGGAATTTTCTGAATAAATATTGTTTGAATCAATCTGAAAGCAGCGCCGCTAGGATTTTTATATGAGCTGGCTTTAAAAATAGACATAAAATACATATTAAGTCTGGGTGCTCCTGTGTATTAGATGTATAAAATTAGCCTCGTTCGCCAGGAGACTACTAAAAATAGCTGCTATCGAGCTGACTAGTATAAAATATCGTTTAACAGGAATCCCTCTGTCGTGTTTTATTATGAAAGTACAACTATGTGTATTGTGTTACATAATGTAAACCTATACCACTCTCTAGACTAATTCAACAGATGACAAATGAACAATATTTGTTCCTTTTATTTTTCCCATTAAATAGGCGTTAACATTCCATACAATTTAGCAGGAACAAAAACCTGTTTTCTGGGGAAAATATATATATATAAAAAATGTTTCGAAATATTGCCAGTTATTTGTTTACCCAGCGGGCATATGACATTTATACAACGTCGGCTCAACGTCGATGCAACGTCATGACGTTGCATCGACGTTGAAGCGACGTTGTATTAATTTCATGTGCCTGCTGGGTACCCAGCATGCTAAGCATTAATTTGTGTAAATTTAGATCCTTTTGTTTTTGGGTTTTTTTGTTTTGTTTTTTTTTTTTTTTTAAATCTGGCGTACAGGAAGACTATTTACAGCAGCGTTTGCCAGTCCAAAATGATTTATTATTATTCCATATTCAGTTTTAAGACCACCCCTATAATAACACCACTTAACCCATTGTAGACTGAATGAACTCTCCCACACTTTACATTGGAAGATTCTAATTTCGATTTTAGGTATGTCAGGCGAAGTGATTTAGACATTTTGAGAGAACAATGGTTGCACTATTTGGCAAAACGTGGAGACTCTGATCAGGATCTGGGTCTGCACTGTTTGTCAAATACCAATTTAGGGGTCACCAGACTAGAATGAGTCTTAATAGCGGAATTTTACTGCATAATGGATGACTCCAGTTGATATGCGAGAAATACCGGATTTACCGTATGTATTCGGAAAGATAGGCCATGAGTGGCAAACAGTGTAGACCTGATGAGACGCCGTGTTATTTGGCGTCTCGTCTAGGTCTAACTGTACAACTGATATACGAGAAATACCGCATTAACCTTATGTATTCGGACGGAGAGATTATAAGTGGCAAACAGGGTAGGCCAAGATGAGACGCCACAGAACGCGGCGTCTCACCAGGTCTACACTGTTTGTCACTCATCCAGCATTTTTAGAGCTCTGTTTTAGACACAGCATCGGGTAGTACATTGTACTTGTTCAAATTGTAGAACAGGTACGGTAAGGAGTTGTGGTGTCCGAATACTTAGCGTATATACGGTAGTACAGAAAACTGTTTGTTTTTAGATGAAAGGATGAACTGGCGGTCTTGCCGCGATTTTCATAAGGGAGATAAATTTTGTGATTTCCTGTTTGCATTTTTGCACATAACCGTATTTAACCTTAAGTATTCGGACATATCTACATCTTACCATGCTTGTTCTAAAATTTTAACAAGTACAATTCCTACGTGATAGTGTGTCTAGAAATTGTTGTATGAGTGGCAAACAGGGTAGACCCTGATGAGCATATCTGTGGCATATCATCTGGGTCTATTTTCTCAGGCCTGTCTGTCCAAATACATACGGTGAATACGGTAAACCCTCTCTGAATAGGGTTTGCTCTTACAGAAAAAAAGTTACCGCCCCTGAAACTGAATCAAATTGTAGAAATGTATACACTTTCACGGGAAAGAACACTGACATCGAAATAGTTATCTCTCTTTTTTGATTGTGGGAGTGTGAGAGAAAAACCGACAGCCCAGAAACAGAACAGAACAGAACAAATCTCCTCTCTCTCTCTCACACACACACACACACACACACACACACACATATATATATATATATATATATATATGTCCTTTCACCAGTTCGTCAAAGTACAAGCTATGAGTGTGATGTTTCCTATACAATGGTCATTCGTTATAACAGTATTTGTTCCCACAGATGCCGCTAAAATGAATTTGCTGTTGTAAAGAATGAAAGAAAGGGTTTGTTTTATTGTTATTTCCTCACAGAACATGTTATGGACAGTTCCTAGGATCCTATCAAATACAATATTCGTCATACTTTCTGTTTAAAATGCTGGGATTCTGTTTAATTGTCATTTCTTGAACGAAGGTTTCGTGCCAGTCAATTTATCATTATAACGATATTTGTCGTTGTATCGAGTGTCGGTTTAAAGCGGTATGAACCCATTTGATTCATGTCTTGGCATGGCGTGTCACTCATGTCAATTATGCTCAGTCAGCATCTAGAAAAGAAGCAAATGTTAAATAATCAATAACCCCGTTCAGTCTGTGAACCAGTTCATGTAATTTACAAAATTAGAAACATAAAAATAAGTTTTAACATGGAATTTCCCACAATACTTCTATTTTAGGAGTTCTCAGAAAATTTAAATAGAAAGTAGACTTGTTGTGCTCGTATTTGTTTCTGTTGTAATCATCAGCTACGTCAATAGTCGACCACTCAAAACAGAAACCGACCTTGTAAAATATCTCAACGTCAGAAAACGTACCTTCGGATATGTGCGTCCAGTAAAGATTCTGATCAGATGCGCAGTCTGATCAGAATCTTCACTGGAAGCATTTCTGGATGGCCCAAGATGCAACGGTAATTTCCTTATGCGAACAATGAAGACTCCTATCAGACTGCGCGGATGCGTAGACAAATTTGACTTCGATGGTTGCACATAGAAGGTACTTTTTTTTTTCATTGTTTTGTTGTTGTTGTTTTTTTGTTGTTGTTTTTTTTTTGTTGTTGTTTTGTTTTGTTTTTTCATTTTGCGGCTCATATATGCATACGGCATTAACGCCGAACAGCCTGCATGTCATTGTAGTTGGAACAAGTTCTGTTTTTTCTGTTTTGTTTTTTTTTTGTTGTTGTTTTTGTTTTCTTTTTTTGATGTTATTGTCTTTGTTTTGATAGCATGAATTGCACAGTTCCGGTCTGATTATATGAGAGACTAAATAAGAGGTTGAATCACATCGCCCGATTTTTGTTACCCAATAAAAGCCTGAACGTGGGAACGTCCGTCCGTCAGCGCTTTCGTCATCCGTGTCCACTCCATAACTCTGATACCGTCAGAGATATTTTCATCAAACTTCACATAAATGTAAAGTACTATAAGACGACGCGCAGAACACATAAACCGTGACTCTGGTTTGTCTACTTTTGGAGTTATTGCCCTTTGAATATTGAACATAGCCATTTCTACCATGTACTCGTGTCTGCTCTGTAAGTTGAAACCCGTTCGAGATATTTTTACGAAACTTTACACAAATGTAAAATAGAGTTTATTTGGTTGTTTGGATCGATTACGGAAAAATAATTCGCTAGTGTTCTAAGGCTTGCTCGTAAACAACGAGTGAGCGAAGCGAATGAGTTGTTTTTACAAGCAAATCTTAGAACACGAGTGAATTATTTCCCCGTAATCGATCAAACCAACCAAGTAAACTGTTTACTACATTTACATACAAGTCTTACCCTTGAATTTTCACATTCATTCGTTATGATTTCCTACAAGAATAGTTCCATTCAGTGCATGAATTTCAAGAGGCGTGGTTTAGTTTGAAAATCAGTCGCCATCTTGTTTTCACTTTAATGCAAATATCATTATATGATTGAAATACAGACACAAACTGTCACGAAAGTTGAACTGGATTATCAAGAAAATCATACTTTATATTTTCCTCAAAAAACGCCAACTGGACGTGAAAATTGCTGTCTGATTTCCATGAATTTATCAAATTTTCCGCGAAACGTCAGCTATTGTTATTGTTGTTACCAACAACATCAGCAAAGTCGCCTAGCAATCATGACGTCAAAACGTTCGAAATGAAATAATTCACTCGGTGAATTATAGATTATAACACTGATAAAACTCAGTAAATACTGCTGAAAATGCAACTATAGAGGATATTTACTCTTTTGCTGTGAATTCCATTGTCATCGAATGAAAGGAAAACATCAGTATTTTCACGAGTGCATAGCACGTGTGAAAATTTGCATGTTTTCATTGCACGAGATTAAAAATTTTTATGATATTCACTGAAAATGAATAAAATTCCTTTTTATTTTTTTGTGTATACGCCAATGTGCGTTTCTGACGTCATAACTAACGTCACCAAACAAAACATGAACGTCTTGGCGTAACATTCAATGCTTTTAAAATATGTGAAACGCTGGAGAGACAAAAACAAAATGAAAATAATCTTGATACCAAAATGTTTTTACATTCTAACTAAGAAAATGCATACCAACACTGGATAGTTTAGTTAAGAAACAAAGAAGTTAAAGCTGTTCAAAGATCTGAAGTGGAGGTAACATCCACTTCTGAAACAAGGAAGAAAACCGAAGTCATTTAAAGCGAGGAGTGAAAATATAAATCGTATCAGTCACTAGTAAAATTAGACGATATCAATTCACTAGTGATTAATACCACTTTTATTTTCACCAGATATACACTGATTTTATCGCTAACAATAAAATAAAACACTATAAGACAACGTGCAGAAAACATGTACCGTAACTCTTGTTTGCCTACTTTTGGAGTTATTTCCATTTGAACATTGAACATAGCCATTTCTACCATGTACTTGTGTCCGCTCTGTAAGTTGGAACCGTTCCAGATATTTTGATGAAATTTTTCACAAATGTAACGCACCATAAGACAACGTGCAGAACACAAAAACCGTAACTCTGGTTTACCTACTGTTGCAGTTGCGGCCTTTTGAGCATAGTAGATATCGAAAAAAAAAAAATAGTTCTGCTATGTATTCGTGTCCGCTCTGTAAGTTAAAAACGTTTCCAGGTATTTTGATGAAACTTCACACAAATGTAAAGCATCATTAGGTGCGAAACACAAGAATGGTAACTCTGGTTAACCTACTTTTGGATTTATGGAAAATTGAACTTTGAAAATAGTGATTTCTGTAATATATTTGCGTCCATTCTGTAACCTGAAAACTGTTTGAGATATTTTCTTGAAACGTTATGCAAATGTATATCACCATGATACAATTTGCAAAACACAAGAACCGTAACTCTGATTTACCTGCTTTGGAGTTACCGCCCTTTGAACATTGTCAGTAGTGATCCAAGTCATATACGCGTGTCCTTTCTCTAAGTTAAAAAACAAGTCCAGAGATTTCTTTGTTGCCTTGCAAAAATGTAAGCGACATAACATGTAGAACACATTTTATTTTTGATAGAGTTATGGCACTTGCTTGTGGATGCAGTGGCAGAGAATGATGCAGTGCTTGCAGCGCTTTTATTTTCAGGAGAAAACATTTTCTTTGGCTTGCAACCAAGAATGTGCTATTTTTCACTTCTGATGTATACACGAATTATAGTTTATGGTCGTATCAAAATGTCTATGATGCCCTTATTTTTGATAACATTTTTATTAGGTTTGGAACTAAGCCTTATATGCAAACTGTTGGTATTCCGATGGGAACTAATTGTGCTCCTCTTGTTGCGAATTTATTTCTATTTTTGTTATGAATGTGATTTCACGAAGTCTCCCTCACGGAAAAATCAGGCTGACATTATTGAGGCTTTAAATTCCACTTCAAGATACTTGACGATTTATTAAAATTGATAATATTTACTTTGACCAAATGGTGAACCGTATACACCCTACTGAACTTCAATTAGATAAAGCCTATTCCTCTAATACCAAGGTAATTTTCTTGGATTTGAATCAATTTATTTCTAACGGTACAGTATCCACTGAAATTTATGAAAAACGGGACGATTTTGATTTTGATATGATCAATGTCCCTTATCTGGCGAACGATGTCCCCCGGCGTACCGCATATGGGGTACATATCTCAATTGATTCGATTCGCCAGAGCTTCTTCAAACTTTAGTGACTTCAATTATCATAACAAAGCCCTTACTTTGAAACCTTTGAATGTTTTCGCAACGGTTAAGCTGCTATGAGTGCAAAATTAAACTTTTGTTTGATTTGAACAAAAGAGACCTTTTGTCAGATTTGCGCATGCACAGCTGACTTATTTTTGCGTCAAAATAAAAGCGTCGCAGACACTGCATGATATTTAAATATCCCACCACTGCCGGGCAACAAAACATTCAGAGAAGATGGCTATATAAACGTTAAGATATCGAATAACCCTGAAAAACGACGGTTTGGTTGACCGCAACCTTAAAAAAAAATGACAAGTCCAGAAACAAACACATGGTCAGAAAGGAAGTCTTAACTTTCGCAACAAAGTTGTTAACCTTTTCTAACTTTGGTGAACTGCAACCTCAGAAGAATATTCACTGCACCATATCACAAAGTCTTATTACCTTCGAAAATTAAGCTTGATCCTGTAAAAAATGTAGGAGGATTTATCCGCAAATAAAGTGCAGAGCAGAACGGTGGTAGATTGTAGCTTCAAAATAATATGCGTCGCTGCACACAATGGTCTCAGTATCTATATAATATCACATTTATCTAATGAAAAAATATAGTAGTTAGCCGGAAGCAATGTCATGTCTAAGAATATTTGAAGAGTTATAACGTTCCTATTTACCTGGTGTATTGTAACCTCAAAAGAATACAGTCACGCTGCTCCACCTAACGGTCTTACTATCCAGTACGTTTCAGCACAAGAGATGAAAACTGTAGAAGGATTCGGCGGAAATAAAATCATGTCTGAAAATCTTAAAGAAATGGTGATCTCTATAAATATTTGGTTGTCACGTCCCTGTTTTATCTTGAATATATTTTACATGTACATAGTATAAAAAGAAGCTTGTATCGATTTTTATTAACCAGGTTAGATTAATGCATTTGTAACTGGAGCGCTGATTATTATGATAGTTTTACTTTTTAAGCAAGTAGGTACACTTCAGCTTTCAAGTTACGGTATTACGGTAATCACGAGATAATGCTGAGGGCGTATTTGATTATTTACGTCTATATACTTGAGCGGTTACCAGAACACTATATATTTCGAGTGAACCTAGGTTTGGTGATCAATATCTTCACTGTTCTGGGATTGATTTTCGTCTCAAGGCTATCTTTTGAAAGGGGAGACAATTTTCTGTCGTAATTTTGCAGTTTTGTAGCGTTCCTAGAGAAAAATGTTTTTTTTTTTTTTGCTTCATAGTTTTAGCAGTTGCTGTGTGAAACTTTGCCCCGTTCGGACAATCGAACAGGTTATTTTAAATCTTGACTATCACGGTATTCTTGTGAATATTATTTTTAGATCTTGAATTTCACGGATTACTTGTGAACACAATGTTTCAAAACGTGCCACATTACTATAAAAGTTCCCTGGTTGAATAGAACGATACACACTACAAATTCATTTCATCGAAGACTGATCCTTGTCTTCCTTTTTCTAATCTTCATGTTGTGTTGTATCTGGGGAATCTGACCATGGTAAGTCAATAATTTATTTTAATTTTATTCTTGCAATATTCTTGCTCGTCTTTACCGCAGCTAAAATTCGAGTAGGTAAATTTATTGCTTTACTACGTTGCGATTTTATGTATCATTCGTACTTACAAACCCGGCATGATAAGTAGATAGACCCTGATCAGATGTGTATACTTTGGTTATATGTGTAGACCCTGATCAGACGAATAAGCCGTGTCGGGTGTGTAAACTATAAACCGAATAGGGAGGTTAAGTTTGATCGATTCTATGGATCCTGATCAGTCTGGTGAGTCTGATAGGTTCTGTAGACCCTGATCAGAATGCAATCATTAATATTTTTTGATTTGAATAAGATAAATGGATATTACATATTCTCATCTGACATGTACATACCAGACATATACGCTTAAATGTAAGACACAGTTAGGCGTTATGTTGTTATGTTAACCGCACACACCGTACATATACGCGTAAAAGTACGCTACCGTTAGGCGTTATGTTAACTGCATACACATTCATTAATAAGCGCGATTTACACAAATGACAAAGACTATATTCACCTTGAACACATATACAGAGGTCCTTTTTATTTTAATCACAAGTCTGTTTACTAGAATATTTTACGGTGAAATGGCTCAAGCAGCGAGGAGTCGTGTTTGAGGCTATGACGATGGCATGTTGATATTGTACCCAATGATTACGTGGGGACGATGTGTGATCGTGTAATCATTGTGGTATAATGGCAGTTATAATTTATTTTAGCCTTTAGCGTTCTAAAGGGATTCTTACAGTGGAAGGCGCATGGGTTCTTCCTGTAAGAATGTGTAATCGTCGAGATGCCATTCCTCCGATTAATATAGATGTCAGATATATTCTGACTGTGTGTCTGCCTGTGTTAGATTTTTTTTACAATATTATATGTCATTAACAGCGTCCATGTGGTTTTAGGATCTGATTTTGCTATATAATAATCAATTGCAACGGACTTGTCGCATTTATAACATTTGGCGTACACACTCTGTATATCTAGTGGAAATTAATAAGGAAATATCTTGTCATGTTTGATATCGAGAGTTCTAGGACATGATACTTATTTTCAGGTCCAGTATCAGTATCCGTATCCGTTTATGTATCTGTTTCACCACTGTTATCGTCACTATGATTGACCATCAAATGTTTTCCGGCAAGTTTTGTTCAAAGTTCTATAGAAACAAGTGTTAGTGATAACCGGAAATATCATGGAGGATACATCCGTGGACAAGTTACGTAATTACTTCAAATTTATATTATATTTAATTATGGAAATATAATTAAATAGATTTTTTCAGATTATGAAGTTTAACAGTACCTGTGGATTATGGAAGCTTCGGAACATAGAAATTGATTATGGAAGCTTCGGAACATAGAAATTGGAACATGGAAATTTGAACTTTAATTATAGTTTTTTTTTAACTTTTTAAATACATGCTTGTTTTTATTTTACAAAGTGTTGTGTTTATCCTCTGATTGCTTGTGATTGCGTCTAGTCCATCGTCACCGTGCCCAACGCTCGTCCGATCACGTGACAATGGTGTCAGAAGTGGGATCATGGTGACTTTGTACACGTTATTCTAGCAAACAGAGGATCAGATGTATTGTGTTAAATACATTTTGTTGTTTATGTTTTGTATGTAGTTATATGTAGTTATGTGGAATTAGTTACTGTCAAATTATGTATATTCCAGAAGGTAATGACAAGCGGGACCATGGTCAATCATGTTGTGTAGTGTGTCCCATGGTGAGATAAACAGATACAGCACAGCAGGTGTGAAGAAAGGATAAGGTCGGAAAAGCTTTTTGTTTATTTTCCAGTGGTCACTTTTTATCTGTTGACCGTGAATGCCCTTTATATTTTATTGTGGATAAGCTAACGCGCAGGGTTGTGTATGTTCCATTGATAACTCGGAGAGGTGTGATATTAACATAGTTAATGAGTAATTTTGTGTGGATATATTATGATATAGGCAACGCGGAGTGATGTATGGGTTTATTTGGTATTATGGATGCCGTTGGCCTATGATCATTTTTGAGCATTATTATTGTCCTCTTCTAGAGTTAGTGGATATTGTATTCATATTAGTGGAATGCTTTATTTCGTGTTAGACTTCAGTGTAAACTAAGAGTTAATTTTAGTTTTAGGGCATTTAATTAATAGTGATTTTCTGAGACTTATCCTATGAAACTTGTGCTTAATTGAAACAAACTTCTTGCTATTGTTTCACTGGGACTTAGAGAAATGGAGACCTTAGAAAATTTAAAAGCTCAAGGGGAGGCTTTAGGGTACGAAGGCGATGCACTTCGAGCTTTTATAAAGGATCAACAAGATAGGTAACGCGACGAGAGAAAGGCACAGCGTGAGGCGCAAGCACGCGAACGCGAACTCGCGGAGGCTAAGGAAGCACGCGAGCGTGAATTAGCAGAAACGGCGGCAGCGCGTGAATTAAAAGAGCGCGAACTCGCAGCAGCGCGTGAATTGAAAGAACGTGAACTCGCGGAGGCTAAGGAAGCACGCGAGCGTGAATTAGCAGAAACGGCGGCAGCGCGTGAATTAAAAGAACGCGAACTCGCGGAGGCTAAGGCCGAGGCTAAGGCAGCACATGAACGCGAGATTCAAAGAATGCAATTACAACAAGACATTGAGCAAAAGAAACATATATATGAAATGGAAAGGTTAGCCGCAAAGCAAAATATAAAGCCGGCAGTGCAGCATAAGGAAGATAAATCTTATGTCACTGCTAAGACCCCAAAAATACCAGCATTTGATGAAGGTAAAGATGAAATGGATTCTTATTTGCTTAGGTTTGAAAGGTATGCTACAGCTCAAAAATGGAAGAAAGAAGATTGGGCTACTAATTTGAGCGCACTTCTCAAAGGTAAGGCACTTGATGTATATGCATTAATGCCTGTAGAAGAGGCATTAAATTATGATATGTTAAAGGCAGCTTTACTCAAAAGATATGAGTTAACTGAAGAAGGATTTAAGAGAAAGTATAAGAAGTGTAGGCCAGATTCAGGTGAAACTTTTCAGCAATTCACCAGCCGTATGAAAATTTATTTTACAAGGTGGGTAGATATGTCTGGCATTAATAAGACTTATGATGGATTAGCAGATTTAATACTTAGAGATAAGCTTGCATTTATTTGTAATAGAGACCTTGAACTTTTCCTTAGAGAAAGGGAACCCAAGTCACTTGAACAGGCTAGTAAATTAGCAGATCAGTACAAAGAAGCCAGATATACTGATATTCTTAATTTGACATTTAAGATCAATGAAAGACCAAGATCTAGGTCAAGGTCGAGATCACCTTCACCTTCTGTTCGAAGGTATAATCATCAAGGCCCACAGCCTTTTAGAGGGTCATGTTTTATTTGTGGTGATAAAAAACACATAGCTAGATTTTGTCCTGATAGAGCAAAGGGTAATATGAAGGTAGCTGCAACACGAACATATGGTAGAGGTAGAAGTAGATCCCCCTCGAAACATGTGCGTTTTCAGGATCAGAGACAAGGACAGGAACTGAGCGATGACGGGAAATCGGATGACAACCAGGTATGTGGAGCGTGTTTTATTCATACTGATACAGTTAGTTATGTCCAAGCAAGCAATGATGGCACTAAGGTCTGTCCAGGGATGGAAGATACATTGAAGGTAAGTACTACAGCTCAACCTTCACCCATTTGTAATGATATGAAGACCGTACAGGGTATAATGGGGAACCAAATGGTTAGTGTCTTGCGCGACACTGGGTGTACTGGGGTGATTGTTAAACAATCATTAGTTTCCTCAGAGAATTTGACTGGCAAGATGCATTCATGCATGATGGTAGATAGGATTACATTACAGTTTCCTGAAGCTAAAGTATCATTAGACACTCCTTATTTTAAGGGAGACACACTTGCCCTTTGTATGGAGAACCCTTTGGTTGATGTTATTATAGGTAATATTCCAGGGGCGAGGGATGCTTATGACCCGAATATGAATTGGGTGCCAGCTTTAGCAGTACAAACCCGGTCCCAAGCCAAACTACCTAAACAAACCAAAACATCACTCAAAACCCCCAATATTATCGATAGGGATATTTCACCTCAACAAATTAAGGAAGCTCAAGTTAATGATCCTACTCTGGCAAGAATTCGAAAAGCTTGCGATGAATCAGAAGTTAAAGGTAATGCTAAGTTTTTTTGCAAAAATGACTTGATATACAGACAGTTTAGTTCACCTTATGTGGAATTTTGGTAAGATTTTTATTCAACTTGTAGTTCCACAGCAATATCGCAAGATGGTAATGAAATTAGCCCATGAGTCAATCCTGTCTGGACATCTTGCAGTGAAGCGGACTATTCAAAAGGTACTATCAGAATTCTTTTGGCCAGGGATAGCAAGTGATATAAAGAGGTTTTGTCAGTCTTGTGACATATGTCAGCGCACTATAGCCAAAGGTAGGAATACAAGAGCGCCCTTAGGCAGTATGCCAGTTATAGATACCCCATTTCAAAGAGTAGCAATTGACTTGGTTGGTCCACTTGAACCCCGTACTGAGAATAGGAATAAGTATATTTTGACGTTAGTTGATTATGCAACTAGGTATCCAGAAGCAGTAGCTCTGTCTTCAATTGAGACCGAAGCAGTTGCAGAAGCTTTAGTTAGTATATTCAGTAGAGTCGGAGTACCGAAAGAAATATTAACTGACATGGGAAGTCAATTCACGTCAGCACTGATGAAAGAGGTAAGTAGACTTTTGTCATTCAAACAGTTAGTTACTTCCCCTTATCATCCCATCTGTAATGGCTTAGTAGAGCGCTTTAACGGTACATTAAAGAAAATGTTGACTAGAATGTGCGCAGAACGTCCGAAAGACTGGGACAAGTATATAGATCCATTATTATTTGTATACAGAGAAGTTCCACAGGAAAGTCTGGGGTTTTCTCCGTTTGAATTAATATATGGATGGCCTGTGCGTGGACCTATGCAAGTTTTAAGAGAATTGTGGACGAAGGATATCGAGGATCCTCGGGTACGTACTACTTACCAGTATGTTTTAGATTTGAGGGAAAGATTAGAGTCAACGGTAAGTTTAGCACAGCAAAACTTGCAGAATATGTCAAAGAAGTATAAAAAATACTACAATCGGAAGTCGAGGCGCCGACATTTAAAGGTAGGTAGCAAAGTTCTCGTACTTCTTCCGACTAAGACAAATAAGTTGTTGATGAGTTGGAAAGGCCCGTACGAAGTAGTGGAGAAATTAAGTGTCTTAGATTATAGAATTAAAATGGGAAAGAAAGTAAAAACTTTCCATATCAATATGCTTAGGCAATACATTGAGAGAGAGGATGATCAACAGACTACAGATGTTCAGGTATGTTCTATTGCAGTATTAGACTGTACTTCGGAAGATACCGAAGATAATATAGAAAGATTAGTGGAATCACCATCAATTTGTGACAATGAGTCAGTTGAACTGTTAAACATTAATCCAGACTTGACAAAAGAGGAACAAAGTCAGGTAAGGCAACTTGTAACAAATTTTGCTAGTACATTTACAGGAATACCCGGCTGTACCACTCTGTTGGAACATGACATTAAATTGACAACAGATACGCCGGTAAGAGTTAAGCAATATCCACTTCCTTTCAATATGATGGAAGCAGCAAAGGATGAGGTAAGAGATATGATCAATTTAGACATTGTAGAACCATCAGAAAGTCCTTACTGTTCCCCTGTTCTTATAGTCAAAAAGAAAGACAATACGAACAGATTTTGCATAGATTTTCGTACACTTAATAAGATTACGGTTTTCGATGCAGAACCGATGCCAAATATGGAGGAAATATTTACGAAAATAGCAGGTCATAAGTACATATCCAAGCTTGACCTTACCAAAGGTTATTGGCAGATACCTTTAACTAAGAATGCTAAGCAATACACAGCTTTTCAAACACCATTAGGACTGTTACAATTTAAATTCTACCTTTCGGTTTAGTAACAGCTCAAGCTTCCTGTAATAAACTGATGAGGAAACTGCTGAAAGGTATGTCTAATATAGACAATTTTGTTGATGATATCATCATATTCACATCTACTTGGGAACATCATATGCAAGTATTCGAGGAATTATTGAAGCGACTAAGAGATGCCAATTTGACTGTGAAACCAAGTAAATGTTTCATTGGTTTTCAAAATTTAGAATGTCTTGGTCATTTGGTTGGTGGTACACTTATTAGGCCCTGCCCTGATAAGATTCTAGCAATTGAAAAAGCAGAAAGACCTGTTACCAAGAAACAAGTACGTTCATTCTTGGGACTTGTAGGATTTTATAGATCTTTTATTCCTAATTTTTCTCATATTGCCGCACCTTTGACAGAACTTACAAAAAAAGGTGAGTCCAATAAAGTACACTGGGATGAACCACAACAGAGAGCATTTGATTCATTGAAGAAGGCGTTGACAGTTCAACCTATTCTTAAAATGGCCGATCTGTCAAAACCATTTACTTTACAAGTAGATGCCTCTAATGAGGGATTAGGAGCTGTCCTTTTGCAAGACGAAGAAGGTAAGAAAAGTCCTATTGCATATGCAAGTAGAAAACTGAAACCTAGTGAAAAATCATATGCAGTAATAGAGAAAGAATGTCTTGCGCTAGTATGGGCAGTGCAAAAGTTCCATAGATATTTGTATGGCACAGCATTTACGATAGAAACCGATCATCAGCCATTAAGCTATTTAAATAAAGCAAAGCTTACAAATTCTAGACTGATGCGATGGGCTTTGGCATTACAGCCATATAGATTTCATATAGTGGCAATACGTGGTGCAGATAATGTGGGCGCAGATTATTTAAGCCGTGTATGACGTAATATATTCGGCGATATAAAGTGACGTAATACTCTAGTGCTACGCACTTCTGTAAGAGGGGAGATATGTCACGTCCCTGTTTTATCTTGAATATATTTTACATGTACATAGTATAAAAAGAAGTTTGTATCGATTTTTATTAACCAGGTTAGATTAATGCATTTGTAACTGGAGCGCTGATTATTATGATAGTTTTACTTTTTAAGCAAGTAGGTACACTTCAGCTTTCAAGTTACGGTATTACGGTAATCACGAGATAGTTATGCTGAGGATGTATTTGATTATTTACGTCTATATACTTGAGCGGTTACCAGAACACTATATATTCCGAGTGAACCTAGGTTTGGTGATCAATATCTTCACTTTTCTGGGATTAATTTTCGTCTCAAGGCTATTTTTTGAAAGGGGAGACAATTTTCTGTCGTAATTTTGCAGTTTTGTAGCGTTCCGAGAGAAAAATGTTTTTTTTTTTGCTTCATAGTTTTAGCAGTTGCTGTGTGAAATTTTTGCCCCGTTCGGACAATCGAACAGGTTATTTTAAATCTTGACTATCACGGTATTCTTGTGAATATTATTTTTAGATCTTGAATTTCACGGATTACTTGTGGACACAATGTTTCAAAACGTGCCACATTACTATAAAAGTTCCCTGGTTGAATAGAACGATACACACTACAAATTCATTTCATCGAAGACTGATCCTTGTCTTCCTTTTTCTAATCTTCATGTTGTGTTGTATCTGGGGAATCTGACCATGGTAAGTCAATAATTTATTTTAATTTTATTCTTGCAATATTCTTGCTCGTCTTTACCGCAGTTAAAATTCGAGTAGGTAAATTTATTGCTTTACTACGTTGCGATTTTATGTATCATTCGTACTTACAAACCCGGCATGATAAGTAGATAGACCCTGATCAGATGTGTATACTTTGGTTATATGTGTAGACCCTGATCAGACGAATAAGCCGTGTCGGGTGTGTAAACTATAAACCGAATAGGGAGGTTAAGTTTGATCGATTCTATGGATCCTGATCAGTCTGGTGAGTCTGATAGGTTCTGTAGACCCTGATCAGAATGCAATCATTAATATTTTTATTTGAATAAGATAAATGGATATTACATATTCTCATCTGACATGTACATACCAGACATATACGCTTAAATGTAAGACACAGTTAGGCGTTATGTTGTTATGTTAACCGCACACACCGTACATATACGCGTAAAAGTACGCTACCGTTAGGCGTTATGTTAACTGCATACACATTCATTAATTAGCGCGATTTACACAAATGACAAAGACTATATTCACCTTGAACACATATACAGAGGTCCTTTTTATTTTAATCACAAGTCTGTTTACTAGAATATTTTACGGTGAAATGGCTCAAGCAGCGAGGAGTCATGTTTGAGGCTATGACGATGGCATGTTGATATTGTACCCAATGATTACGTGGGGACGATGTGTGATCGTGTAATCATTGTGGTATAATGGCAGTTATAATTTATTTTAGCCTTTAGCGTTCTAAAGGGATTCTTACAGTGGAAGGCGCATGGGTTCTTCCTGTAAGAATGTGTAATCGTCGAGATGCCATTCCTCCGATTAATATAGATGTCAGATATATTCTGACTGTGTGTCTGCCTGTGTTAGATTTTTTTTACAATATTATATGTCATTAACAGCGTCCATGTGGTTTTAGGATCTGATTTTGCTATATAATAATCAATTGCAACGGACTTGTCGTATTTATAACATTTGGCGTACACACTCTGTATATCTAGTGGAAATTAATAAGGAAATATCTTGTCATGTTTGATATCGAGAGTTCTAGGACATGATACTTATTTTCAGGTCCAGTATATGTATCCGTATCCGTTTATTTATCTGTTTCACCACTGTTATCGTCACTATGATTGACCATCAAATGTTTTCCGGCAAGTTTTGTTCAAAGTTCTATAGAAACAAGTGTTAGTGATAACCGGAAATATCATGGAGGATACATCCGTGGACAAGTTACGTAATTACTTCAAATTTATATTATATTTAATTATGGAAATATAATTAAATAGTTTTTTCAGATTATGAAGTTTAACAGTACCTGTGGATTATGGAAGCTTCGGAACATAGAAATTGGAACATGGAAATTTGAACTTTAATTATAGTTTTTTTTTTAACTTTTTAAATACATGCTTGTTTTTATTTTACAAAGTGTTGTGTTTATCCTCTGATTGCTTGTGATTGCGTCTAGTCCATCGTCACCGTGCCCAACGCTCGTCCGATCACGTGACATTGGTATATTTTAAACTCAAAACAATATGCGCTGTATTATCTCATGGTCTAACTGTCCATGAAGTTTCAACCCGAATTTATATGTAAGGCTAATGAAAATCTGATCAAAAGTGAAGGAGTTATGCTGACAACAAGGTCAGACAAACAGACAGATAGGTGCTTTCAGCAATCAAGGGGACGTAACTATTAAATATCTCATTATCTGATCAGGATAATTTTCGAATTTATATGACTTTATACATGTCCACTTTATCTGCAAGTTTCATGATGATCCGCGTTATGCTGATCATAAAGTCAAGGGGACGTAACTGTAATATTGATTATCAGCTCTGGCCAGTTTTCCAACGCATACGAGATTTCACCCATGTCCACCTTATCTGCAAGTTTTATGACGACTAGATTAAAAGTGAACGAGTTATGCTGATAACAAAGTCAAACAGAGGCGTTTCGGTAATCAAGGGGCGTAACTCTAAGATTAATGATCCGATCTGGCCAGGTTTCAAACGCATTCGAGATTTCATCCATGTTATGCTATCTGCAAGTTTCAGTAATATCCTATTAAAATTAAACGATTTACGCTGACGAAACTATAGAGGATTTTTCAGCAATCAAGTGGTGTACTTCTAACATTTCCAGGTTTCGAACTCTTCTGAGATTTTATCCATGTCCACCTTATCTGCAAGTTTCAGATAGAACCGATCAAAACTGAACCAGTAATACAGATGAAAAGTCAAACAGATGCTTTTTCAGCAATCAAGGAGACGTAACTCTTTGATTAATGATCCGATCTGGCCATGTTTCATACGCGTCCGAGAATAAATCCATGCCCACAGTATCTGCAAGTTTTAGGAAGATCCAATCAAAACTGAACGAGTTATGCTGATGTCAATGTCAAACAGAGGGTATTTTTAGCCATCAAGGGGACGTAAATATTAGATTAATGATCCTATCTGGAAAGTGTTTCAATTAGTCCGAGATCCTATCAAAACTGAAGGATAATGTTGATGGCAATCATTTTCCCATTGTAAGTCTATGGCATAGCAACCAAGGTTTTCATTGAATTTCTATGAAAAACTTATGCTATCAATCCCCTACAAGAGGCGTGGTACAAATGAAAAATGATTGAGATCAGATTGCAGCAATATAACTTTTCAAAAAAGCAGACGAATGAGGGACGAACGACGGATGGACTACTATCCTATAAGCATCCCTGAAGCCTTCGGCCCAGTGAGCTTAAATCTATTGTTGAATTATGCATTTTAATTTCTTATTAACATATTAATATGCTGCACATCTTATCTTGCAGACACTCAAAGGTAACGCTTAGCTGACGTATTATATCAGATTTTCCGTTCGTAAACTCGGTTCCTTACTGTCGCTTGTCTGCTGGCATGCGCGCAGGAACAGTCAAATAAATTGTAATGAACGTTCGTTTCAACAAATTGATTTTGAGATGCAACTCACTCAAAGAAGAATTGTAAACCCTTTTAATCCTAAGTTTCTGAATTAGGCTTTTCCGTTCTTTAATTATTGAATGAAAAAGGAGTTTCAGTGTAAAAAAAAAAAAAAAAAAAAAAAAAAAAGATGCCAAACAGTGTAGATCCTGATAACACGGCTCGTTACAAGCGGTCTCATCTGGATCTACATTGTTTTGACAGGTATCTTTTCGGTCTTCAAGGCTAAAAGGATTAACTTGTAACAGATCAAACTAGTAACATTGCTTAAAGAGAAAACAGAAGTCCCCTCATCGTGAATTTTCAGTTTTTATTCTGCTGTGACCTCGCAAATAAGGTTAAGGTCACAAAAATCCAATCAATTCTTTGTAATGTCCCACTTATACATGTATATATTCTTGAAAATATGGTAAGAAATCAACCATTGGTTCAAATGGTATTGAGCAGACAAGAAAGTGTCATAGATTTTGTTTTAGATTTTCTAGTGATGTGACTTTGAAAGTTAGGTCAAAATCACTGAAATCTAATCACATCTTTGTTATATCGCAATTCTACATCCATGCAAATTTGATAAGAATTAAACCATTGGTTTATAAAGTATTGTGCAGACAAGAATTTACAGAATTTTCAGTTTTTGTACTGCTGTTACCTTGAAATTAGGTCAAAGGCACCAAAATCTAATCAGTTTTTTGCTATGTCCCAATTATATGTGCATGTCAATTTAGTAAGAATCCAACTACTAGTTCCCAAGATATTGTGCAGACAAGAACGTTAGACACCAACGCCGACGCTGATGCCAACGCCGACACCTACAGGATTCGCACCAAAATCAATATGTCTCCACCCCCTCACAGTAGGTGACCTAAGGCTTCTGCTTCCCAGCTGTATAACGTCAAAACGAAAAATGAAACCAGAAATCACAGGTCATCGGACATGGTTATATTTATACCTATACTTTCACTGATTGAATAAACAGAAATCAAACAAAATGCCATTTTAGTTTTGTTCATTTAATTCCAAAAGCATCACATAAAATTATATAAACAGAGTTTTTAGTTATTCATCACAGAAAATTCTTGAAATCTCAAAATAAAAATAAATCTTAAAAATAGTATTTGTTCAGATACAAATTGGTCACTTATCAGTTGGTAAAGAAATGAACAAAATCCAAGCTAGCATTATTTATGAATCTACAGCGGGTGGTTATCGGCCCATCAGCTAGATTTATGTAGAATGCTTACTGGGATGGTAGAAAATACAATATAGTATAAAAATAATAATATGCCGGTATGTAAAAACTGCTCCAGGTACACTGTATATTCAGGATTGCGTTCAGTTTGTCGAAAGGTTCGCGATCATTCGCAAACTGTTGCAATTTCTGTTCACATTACGAAAACATGCCTATTCAAATATACTGAAAATTCTACCACCAAAAAAATGAAATTTTTCAGATAAAAAATTCTGATATTTTCCATGTTTTTGCTCAAAACATAGATTGTGGGTACTCGTTAGAACCGCCTCGACGACCTGGTTCTAATAAGTACCCACAATCTATGTTTTGAGCAGACATAAGAAAAACATGTATACCCCTGTAAACCCCAGTTTTACAATATAAAAGTGGGGTTTAAGGGGTCAAAATTATATCGGCATGTTTCCATAATGAATTGTGATAGTTTTCGGCATCCGCAACTATTCTCACGCTGTCTTTTTGGCCAAACCAAAATGGCGGCCTGTGCGATTAACTTTTTTTTTTGCATGCTTTGTCGTGGCAAAACAAAAATATGCTTTGTTGTACTGGGTTAATATTATACATTCGATCCTTTATAAAATGAATAATTATTGTTATACTTTATTTGATCTGATACCAAGTCACGTCAACAAGAATAACGGGAACTCTCGCACTGAGGTCACATAAGACGGATTTACAAGAACCGTTCAAAAGATGCAAAATACTTTGGAAAATCTCTCGCGAGTGTTTTGCTCTACTAAGCGCAGCCCAGATTAATTATTATTCCTTCACGTCCCCAAAACATATAACTCTCCATATATGGTGATAAATTCAGTGATTATTAATGGCTGTATTAAAAAAAGTAAACCACTCACGAGAGTTTTTCCCAAAGTATTTGCATCCTCACGTCCCCAAAACATATACGGTAATATATGATAATAATTTAGTGATTATTAAAGGCTGTATTTTTAATAAAGTAAATCACTCGCGAGATAATTTCCCGAAGTATTTGTATATTTCGAACGATTCTTGTGAAGCCGCCTTATGCGACATTTACTTAGAAGGTAGCCGTTATTCTCGTTGACGAGACATGGTGTTAGATCGAATAAATTATAATCTGAATAATAATTGAGACAGCGCATGACAAAACCTACAATAAGACCTGTGTGATCAGCAAAGACTCAAACTTTGGAAAATCTACATGTTCGCACAGACTGCTTCAGAAAACAGCGTCAATCTACATCAAACTGCGCCTAAAACAGTTATCATAGTCTGCCCTGTTTGCTATTCAACAACCATTTTGTTCGACAAATCAACGGTGTTTAATCCATGTATACCTTGTGGACTCTTCTAACTCTTTCTTTGAGCAAGTCCATGTGCAAGTGAAGGTTTATCTAGCTTGTTTTAATAAGTGCGTCCAAACCGAACCGCGAAGCTGTTCGGCGTGCAGACGCACTACTATAGACTAACTATGTGACCAGTGATGTGTATGACCAAAACTGTGATGGTATAACAAACGCTTTGGTGGTTCGGTGCTTATCCTGAAAAACAATAAGCGTTCCGTGATTTGGCAGAGGCCATTGACAATAGCATCAAAACCGCCAATAACGCCAAGTATTCCAATTGCAAGGGACATGACATCAGCCTAAAAAATTTGCGATCGCCGCCATTTTGAATTTTGTCTCCACTTCGAATTTTATTTCTATCCATTCTCCGTCTAATTACAAACTAAGCATGATTTGTTTAGTGCATAAGGTTCGCTTTGATATAGATTTTTAGATAACACATAGACTTTACGCTCTTTTCACGTGATAATCTCTAAAATCTTCGACACAATAATGGTTTTGTTCGACCAATTCGTAAATTGTTGTTATTTGTAATGTTGTTCTTTTTCCTGCTTCTCATAAGATGTAGACTAGCAAAAAAAAAAAAAAAAAAAAAAAGAAAAGAAAAACAAGACCAAAAAGAAACAAAGACAAAAACGCACAAACAGTCAAAAATCTCTAGAAAAAATCCTGAAGCAGTAAAATGGATTTCAGGTAAGCGCATGAACGTGTATTGTCGTTGTACCTGCCATCGGCATACACTAGTTTTCGGTATTCAGAAATCATGACCACCGCCTACCGGGGCCCGTGAAATAGATGGGCTGCCTAAAGCCTCCATGGAGAGCTGCTAGTAAATACGCAGGACCCAAATTCATGTGATCGGGTCGGGTAAAAGTCCCACAAATTTGGAGGCACTGTCTCTAAACTACAGAAATATTGTTGACGGACGTTATATCGCAATTCATGCAGTGGATTCATAAGTCAAACGTGGTCTGAAATCAAATTCAGTTAGATCTGGCCAACCCATCTAAGCATGTGATGATAATTTGGACGCACGGATATAGTTACCACCTAGTAAATTCATATTAATTATCATGTATTATAAAATTCATAACTAACTGCAAACAGTATAGACCTTGAGCAGATGCCGCGTTTTTGCGGCGTCTGGTTTGGGTCGTCACTGTTTGCCAATGTCCCGTTTATTGGAGGCTTGGCATAAATGGGTTTAAAACTTATTCCAACATTAGAACAGATCAAGTATAGAAGTCAACCCAACAGGCACGCAACGTTGAGACACTGTCGCATCAACATCGATGTAACGTCATGGCATTGCATCGACGTTAATACAACCCCCTATTAACATCATGGCCGGCTGAGAGTTTTCCGCAAAGAAAGCATTCCATTTGCAACTAAAAATAAGCTGAGCTGGTCCTCAGGCACTGTTTCTCAAGTCATATCCTTCCGACTTTTCAATTACGAAAACACACCTATTCACATATATAGAAAAGTTCACCTCCAAAAACTGAAAATTTTCAGATAAAAAAAACTCTGATATTTTTCATATTTCTGCTCAAAACATAGATTGTGGGTACTCGTTAGAACCGCCTCAGCTTTTTAAGATGCGGTCGTCGTGAACTTCCGATCGGAACGATTTTAGCTATTTTCGATCTACAAGTCGTAAGTTTCAAGCTAATTGGCATTTCGGTTAAGGAGAAGTTCAAAACTGATTTTCAAGATGGCGGCAATGGCGGCCATCTTGTTCACCGGAGCGGAACCATTTTAGATATTTTGGTAGAGAGTCACCTAGGCAACATTAGTGTGAAGTTTGGTTGCAATTGACCCAAGGTGTAGGAGGAGTTGTCATTTAAAGCAAATTGAAATGTACTGACGCCGCACTACGGACGACGCACGATGGACAACAATATTGACCGATCGCAATAGCTCACCATGAATACTTCAAGCATAGATGAACTAAAACACTACAATATATAAGTTTTTTGTATCCCTTTTCAAAATTAAAGTTGGCTTTGATGGAATTTGAATCCCTTCTCAAAAACTTCAATGGCTCGAACATCTTAGTGACCATGCAATTTTGTTCTAGTTTTGAGCAGTTCGAGTCACTGAGGGTTAATTGTAGTGCTAGGTCTGGAGAAAAATGGGGTAAATTTATATTACGAAAACACGCCTATTCAAATATATAGAACATTCACTTCTAAACACTGAAAATTTTCATATAACTAGAAATGTGTCCAGAGTACACGGATACCCCTGCCCCGACCCCTAGCCCCGCCCAGGGGCATGACCCTGGGGCAACGGTACCATACATTAAAGGCTCTTGATGTCGGTAATTGTCATACAAAATTTCAACTTTCTAGCCCAGAAGGTATAAAATTTATTAGCTGCAAGAGTAACGCGGACGTAATTTGCACCTAGACTTGCAGATAAACTTGAACCTGGTAATGCACGTGACATACGCACGTACGAACGTAACATCACGGCGAAACGTTATATGCACCACTCCTGCCAAGGCGGGGCATAAAAACTCTGAAATTTTTCATATTTCGCTCAAAATATGGATTGTTGGTACTCGTAAGAACCGCCTCGCCGAGGCGGTTCTAACGAGTACCCACAATCTATGTTTTCGAACAAAAAAAAATGTTTATCCCCAGTAAACCCCATTTTTACTATATAAAAGTGGGGTTTAAAGGGGTCAAAAATATACAGGCATGTTTTCGTGATGGGAATATCTTTTCGGTCTTCAAACAAACAAGAACTGTCAATAAGCAATGTTGATTAGATACTCCTCGGGGTATTTACTGCCTTCTGATAAATTATTTAGTAGGATAAGAGGCAGAAACCAAAACGTAACGTACGGACAGACTTACGGATGGACGGACAACGCGAATAAGTATACCCCACAAGTTTGCGGGGGAATAATTATGGTATGGAGTGCACTCAGAATCAACTTGATGAGGCGATTCTTATGAGTACACACAATTAACATTTCATGATAACATAAGAACATTTTCTTAAAATATCCCTAAATACATGATTTCTTGAGCTATCGCAAGAATTTCCTACAAACCTAAGAAGGAGTTCGAACGAGCCATCAGTGTTCCGAGTCATTAAAGATTTTCTGTAAAGACAGAATTTGCGTCCAGTATGATCGAAATATTTCCTCTAAGAGCACACCAGCCCTCCCTTCTTTGAGAAGAGATGTAAACTGTGTCCTGTCAGAGTGAACTCCCTTGAAGATGATATATTTACCTTAAGTAAAAACGAAGCCAGATATTACATACACAATACTACATGTTCAAATAAGTAAGTACAACGTTGATAAAATATGAAACTAGCATGTTCAAATAAGGAGACATTGCTAAAAGGTGAAATAAGCATAAAATAATGCATGTTGTATTCAGATATGGCTTTTGTTACATACATCTACCGAGATAAATACAGTATTTTGCATGAGTGGTCATTTCAAATGGCATATATGGAACGCGTTGGGCAATTTCGGTAATTTGCGAACCTCCAGGCATCTGATCTGAGGATTTTTAATGACTGTTTGACGACAAGTTGATCGTTGATGTTGAAAGTGCCTTAAAATATTATATGTCGCCGGTAAACATCGAATTTAAACCACCATGAAGATTTCTGAAAGCCGTATTATTCACATTGCTTTTGTGTTGTGTCTCCCCCTTCCATCGATCTGAACTTTATTGTTCATCTCAAAACTGAGGGCAGGATCTGTTGCAGAAATGAAAGTTGTATAGGCGGACGCCATCTAGGTTGCTATCAATATGCGGATTGGTTTAAACAATAAATTATTAAATATAATGAGTACAACACAAACATACAAAAATGACATAGAGGATCAGATAACAAGCTAATAAAAGCTTATGTGAAATCTTCTCTTAGCACAAATATTAAATATATGCGGATTAATACGAATATTAATGAGGATAATTAGGCTCACCAATGACAGCATTGCAGGTGTTATTACACATGTGGTCATTAGATTTTTATGACGTGGGTTATTTCACTGAATAGCTTGGCGGTCATGAGATAATCTTATTTACATTACATCTGGCTTGATGATGATGACGATGATGATGATGACGACTAAAAGATGAAATTAGTAAAGAATAATGCATATGACAATCAGATATGGCTTTTATTACGAACATATACATATATGATCTTATTTACATTGCATCTGACTTGATGATGATGATGATAATCTTGACCCCCTTAAACCCCACTTTTATATAGTAAAACTGGGGTTTACAGGGGTATATATTATTTTTCTTATTTCTGCTCAGAAACATAGATTGTGGGTACTCGTTAGAACTGCCTCATCGAGGCAGTTCTAACGAGTACCTACAATATTTTACCTGAAAATTTTCATTTTTTGGTGGGAAAATTTTCAGTATATTTGAATAGCCATGATTTCGTAATGGATGTTAGTGGTGATGATAATGATAAAATGTGAAGTTAGCATAAAACAATGCATATGGCAATCAGATATGTCTTTTGTTACACATATATACAAAGATAATCTTATTTACATAACATCTGAATTGATGATGATGATGATGATAATGATGGTAAAAGGTGAAATTAGCATAAAATAATGCATTGGACAATCAGATATGGCTTTCGCTACATACATATACATAGATAATCTTATTTATATTAGATCTGACTTGATGATGATGATGGTGGTGGTAATGAGGATGATAAAAAGTGAAATTGGCATAAAACAATGCATACTGCAATCAGGTATGGCTTTTGTTTCCTGCATATACACAGATAATCTTATTTACATTACATCTTACGTGATGATGATGATGATAACATGTGAAGTTAGCATAAAACAATGCATATGGCAATCAAATGTGGCTTTTGTTAAATAGATATCAATATTATTTATTTTATTGCAAGCGGTAAAATCAATGCGAAAATGATTAAAACATATATTTTCACAAGTGAAAGAATATGATATTGTCAAAAGTGAAAAATAACCAGTCATGTTACTTTCACTACTCGTTTCGGATTAATTCGGTTGTCTTCGTTGCTTCCCTAACAGATGCCGTTCCCACTTCAGGTTTTTGAACTCCTCTAACTTCTCTGTTTCTGAGCAAAACTATCAAGTGTTGGTATGCATTTTCTTGGTTTGTTTTTAGCTAGCTGTAAAAGTGCTTTAACCCCCCCGGTGGTTTGCTCTACCGACCGTTCTAAGGCGGTGGTCCCGGTGTTAGTCTTACTCTTTGTTGCTTTGTGGTTTATTCTACGAGGCGATTTGTTGTATGTCTTTCCGTGTGTCATTTTGTTCTTGTGTTTCTCAGTCCTTTTAGTATTGCGATTACCTCGCTTGGGGAAGAGAGAGCTAATCTTAGTGCTTTTCGTACGTTTGTTCGGTTTGTGCTTGTTTAGATTTGTCGGTTTTCTCTTCCTCTTGGGGTCTGGGAAGGGCTGCGGTTTGTGATTGTGGCACTCCCTGGACTTTTCTCTTACCTTTTTTGAATGTAAGGAACATTTTGGTAAAAAGATTATTTTTTGTCGAAACATTTTGTTTTTGTCTCTCCAGCGATTCACATTTTAAGCACTGCACGTCGACGCCATGACGTTTATATTTTGTTTGGTGACGATAATTATGACGTCAGAAGTGCGCATTGGCGATTAAACAAACAGAAAGAAAATTTACTCTATTTTACTGAATACCATTAAAATGAACACACGTGTAACGAAAACTTTCAAATTTTCACTCGTGCTTCATACTCATAAAACACTGATGTTTTCATTACACTGAAAGTATTTATGGTATTCACAGAAAATGAGTAAATATCAACTATTTATATTACAATGATGATGATGATGATGATGATGATGATAAAATGTGGTTAGCATAAAACAATACACACGGCGATCACATACGGCTTTTTCTTTTATACCTATAAACATAGATAATCTTATTTAATATCACATCTGACATGATGCTGATGTTAATGATGATGATAATGATAATGGTGATGATGATGAAAGGTGAAATTAGCAAAATACAATGCACATGGCAATCAAATAAGGATTTTGTAACATACATACACATAGGTAATGTTATTTATTTACATTTGCATCTGACTTGATGATGATGATGACGACGATGATGAGGATCTAAATTATATATTGGCCCATTACAACGATATATTGGTCCATCAATGATGATGATTGTAATGTATTGATAAGACCTACAAGGGAGCCTGGCTGATGTCGTATACTCACACATACAGCTCTTGAAGATGATTTTGATGAGCTAAATAATAGATTGGTCTATAATTCTAATGTGCAGGTTGCCTTAATCTCAATAAACAATAACGGAATTACCACTAAAATGAGACTTAATTATTTCCGCCATTTTAACAAGGGAAATAATTTTGTGACATCCTGTTTGGTTTCTCACATATCAAGCTTCTAGAAAGGGGTCCACTCTATAAAGAAAAGAATTAGCTCGAAAATGAAGCAGCAGACAACATTTTCATTTTTTTTTTTTTTTTTTTTTTTTTTTTTTTTTTTTTTTTTTGCAGTTTTAGAGAAAAAAAGACTTAATATTTCATATGAATTTTTTGACTAGTTGACGATTCATAAGAAATATCAATCTTATTTTCTCTGAATAATAATAACAATAAGAAGACAAATATAAGGTTATCTTCTACAATTTCACTTAGCGCTTTATGGGTTAATAACTAATGTGAAATTAAATAAGCTGTACAGAATTTAGATCAAAGCTCAGCACTCTGGGTAAAATTTTTAGCAAACGATATTTTGAAACATTTTTTTTTTTCACTTTTTTTTAGAAAATAGGTTTAGAAATTTCATGCAAATTGTCACCATAGGAAACAATTTGCATAAAATTTCAAAGCCTAATTGTTTGAAACAAAAAAAAAAATATTATCAATTTGTCGTCTGCTGAATATTCCCAGGGACATATATAGTTATATACAAATCAAGATTTGCTGTTAACCTTTACCACTTTCTCGAATAATCAGCAGACGACAAACTGGTGATGTTTTTCTTAGTTTTTCGAGAAAACAGGATTGGAAATTTCATGCAAACTGTCTTCAGTGGAAATGATTTACACAAAATGCCAAATTCTGTTTTTTGGGGAAACTTAGAAAACTATTTCAATATGTCGTCTGCTGATTTTCTTTACACAGTGTTAAGGGTTTAAATAAACATTTAATACTAATCAATATCAAGAGATTAATTTGCAAGAGAGAAAAACAAATAAGCACATGGAAACGTACAAAAATGTACATGAAATAAAAATAATATTTGCTTGCGAGATTCAATAGGAAAGGGTTATAAACTTAATGATATTCCTTCAGATACAGACATTAATACAGATAAACGGTACTAAATACATTGATGAAATGGGCAACGTCAAGCAAAAGAAAAACGTACCTTTGAACAAGCGCAAAATAGGCTTCAGATCATCCGGCACATGCGCAAAGAATCATTTGGGCATTTGCTCTCCATTCTTATATTTTGTAGTATCCGATGATCCTGTTAGTGGACAGTAAAAGCCCTGATCGGAAAGCGCATCCGAGCAGTCTGATCTGGGTCTTCACTCTCTGCATATGCCCAAAGACAAGTTTTTGCATGCGCGGCCAAAATAATTTTTAGAGCTCTAATGTACACTCACAGGTACAAAGCAGAAAGAATGCACAGCAAAGCTGCGCACACGCATGTTCACAATGTCCTAGCATTACGAAAACATGCCTATTCAAATATGCTGAAAATTTCACCACCAAAATGTGAAAGTTTCAGATAAAAAGTTCTGATATTTTCATATTTCTGCTTAAAACATAGATTGTGGGTATTCGTTAGAACCTCCTCGCCGAGGTGGTTCTAACGAGTACCCACAATCTATGTTTTTGAGCATAAACAAGAAAGATAATGTATACCCCTGTAAACCCCAGTTTTACTATATAAAAGTGGGGTTTAAGGGGGTCAAAATTATATAGGTATGTTTTCGTGATGCCTAGCGTTAAATGAATAATATGGCTACAAAATCATCTATTTGCATTAAAATGAACGGTTAGATTGCTTGATAGCTAATTTACTCTCCTTTCTCAATTTTAATACTTAGCCAAGGTATGTATTGGAGACTACCAAAACAGACATGCAATTGTTAACAAGTTGATAATCTTTTAACAATAAACACAAATAATCAGACCTTAATATCAGGCTAGCAGCTAGTCTAATAATGTCCCAGTAAAGTCATCGCCACTTTCATTCCTATCCCCTAGTTTCTGATGTTGACTCTTCTGTCTTTGTAATTGGGATTAATTGAGCTGAGGTTTTATGGCCAACGGCCAAGTCAATCAATTAAGGTCATGTCGAGGAAGACAGAATACCTAACTACCCTTTTCCCGGGTAGGCTTAGTCCTCTAAGCGGTTAACTAGGATTTATGCAAATTCTTTCGCCAGGAACTGACAACTGCTCGTCTCGAATCAGCGGAGGGGAGAGAATGACTGTAGGAAACCTTTCATGATCAATCTCTAGGAAAGAATGTTGTGTGACACGCGGGCACTGAACCCGCGATCTCCTGATCACCAGTCGGACGTGCATCCGAGCCATGGCGACCGGCTTAGGATTTTGGGAAGAACAAGCAAATTCTATAGGGAATTTATGTCCCCCGCCTAATTTTTATTTGAGGTGTTAAAAATGGGTAAGTTAACCAGAGGACCATTGGTCCTGTATCACTTACCTAAGTATTGAAGCAAAAAAAACAGTGATAAAAAATAATTTCAGGATTCTGAAAAAACACATGCATATCTTCAAACCATCCTTAAGCATCTGTAAAGTTTCAAAAAAATCGGCTTAAAACTGTGGTAGGAGTTACGGGGACAAGGTACCTACTCCCTATACGCTTCTGTAGTATTAGAACTCAAAAAAATGTCTAAGTTAAAAATGCGGAAACAGTAATAAAAAATTATTTCAGGATTCTAAAAAAAACTCATGCATATCTTCAAGCCATCCTAAAAGCCCATGTAAAGTTTCAAAAGGATCGGCCAAAAACTGTGGGAGGAGTTAAGGGTACAAGGTACCTACTCCCTATACACTTCTGTAATATTAGAACTCAAAAAATGTCTAAGTTAAAAATGCAAAAAAAGTAATAAAAACTTATTTCAGGATTCTGAAAAATCCACATGCATATCTTCAGGCCATCCTAAAAGCCCATGTAAAGTTTCAAAAGGATCGGCCAAAAACTGTGGGAGGAGTTAAGGGGACAAGGTACCTACTCCCTATAGACTTCTGTAATATTAGAACTCAAAAATTGTCTAAGTTCAAAATGTGTAAAAAGTAATAAAAATAATTTCAGGATTCTGAAAAAACCACATGCATATCTTCAGACCATCCTTAAAGCATCTGTAAAGTTTCAAAAAGATCGAACAAACACTGTGGGAGGAGTTAAGGGGACAAGATACCTACTAAAAATTCGGACCCACGCACCACGCGCCACGCACCACGCACCACGGAAAGCCGAAAACAGTGTCCCTCCGCTTTTCTTCGAAAAGGCGGGGGACAAAAAAAAACATACAGGTGCTAATAGGGGCGTCAATCAAATCTTAAACAAAATAACAAAAAGTGTAGATGCTGATGAAATGAGATTTCTAACTGGAGGGGCTGATATCAATGAAAGATGTAAAACAAGCTAGTTTTTGAGTAAAAACCTCCATAGAACAAGTAGTCAACCCTTTTTATACCGACACTCGATACAACGATAAAATCGTTATAATGATAGTCTAACTTAGACGAAACCTTCGACAAAGAAGTGACAGTTAATGAAATGTATGCAAGAACATTATATTTAATACCAACATGAACCATGTGTTTTGGATATTTGTTAGTGGTTATTCTAATAAGTATCTTAAACATAAGTTCCATCCGGAAATAAGAATAAAAAAGCCTTTCTCATATAACATTCTGCTCATTTAGAATTCCATACAACAGCAAATATATTTTAATGGCGTCTTTTGGAACAAATGCTGTCGTAGTAAGGAGGATTCACTATACTTTGTCGCGAGAAACTGTATCTACAAAACTGACCAATCAAACTTTTATAACATACAATAATCAAAATATGATGTGATAATATGATATGAGATCCACCAAACAGAACCCAACCTTATGACATATAGACAAACGCAGACCCAGATCAGCCTGCTCATTCATACAGTCCGATCCAGGGTCTACACTTGTCCCTAATACAATGTATGAACTGTTATCATTATATTAGCTGATAGTGTGGATTCGGATCATATGTGTGGGGCGATCTAGGTCTATTCTGTGCGCATGTCTCTATTTGGAGGGGTTATATGCGAGCATACCAAATCCAATGAAAACAACAACAAAAAAGGTATCTTTAGCAAATAAGGCATCACTACATTATTGCACAAAAAAGAAATAATAAAGCCAGAAAACAAACATTTTCAAAAAGAAACAGTAATAACAATTTCGCATCGACTGCAATATCGATTTTGTATCTATAGTAATAACAACAAACAATTTCAAAAAGACAGAGGAATAATAATTTTGCATCGATGGGACTAACAATTTTGTATCTACAGAAATAACAATAAACAATTTCAAAAAGAAACAGGAATAACAATTTTGCATCTATGGAACTAACAAGTTTGTATCTACAGAAATAACAAATTTTCATCTATGATGCATTATGTACACTATACAAGAAGGCATGTTGTGGGAATGCGGAATTCTTTATGTTGCAGTACTGTGCTGATCACTAACTAGGATAATATGAGCAAAGCGATAAACTAAACAGAAATAGAATCACATCAAAATGTTATAAATACAGAAAAGCACAAAGCAACACTACAAGGATAAAAAATCAATATAAAAGGATTATCACAGACAAGTTAGACTGGATTGTTACGTTGCTCTTCCGTTGACAGTGGAAGCATATACACAAAATCTGCATCAAATATGGAATAGTGAATATCACCAGTGATCATCTGAGACTTTAACCAATCTCTCTGGGTTAATTTAGCAGACCACAAACTGATCATATTTTCTTATTTTTTCCCAGAAAAAACGGGCTTTGACATTTCATGCAAATTGTCTCCAATGGAGACAATTTGCAAGTAATTTCAAAGCCTGTTTTTTTTTGTTGTTTTTTTTTTTTTTTTTTTGTTTTTTTTCTGTTGTTTGTTTTGTTGTTTTTTTTTTTCGGAAAAAAAATATTTCAAAATGTCACCTGCTAGAAGTTTTACCCAGCATGATAATCTTTAAAACAAAAGATAATGCTTCTCATTACGAAAACATGCCTATTCAAATATACTGAAATTTTTACCACCAAAAAATGAAAATTTTCAGATAAAAATTCTGATTTTTTCTTCATATTTCTGCTCAAAACATGCTCGTTACGAGTACCCACAATCTATGTTGTTGAGCAGAAATATGAAAAATAATGTATACCCCTGTAAACCCCCGTTTTACTATACAAAAGTGGGGATTAAGGGGGTCAACACTATATAGGCGTGTTTTCGTGATGTACAGCAAGGTTAAATCATATCTTTAGATAAGAGGGATATTAGATATGTTATTTTCTCATTTCTCAACAAAAGCATGTTTTGGTATTCATTAGAAGTGCCTCAGCGAAGCGCTTCTAATGAGCGTCCACAACATATGTATCCGTAAAGAAATAAGAAAAAAAAATACCAATACTTTTAGTTGAAAATAGAAGTGCTTTATCTGGAGCAATGTTATTAAATTTAACGCTGGGTACATTGTAAAACATTCAGTAGACGACATTCTGAAACAACTTTCTTATTCTGTCCAGAAAATAGTCTTTGATATTTCATGCAGAATGTGTCCTTAGCATTCAAGTTGCATCAAACGTCAAAGTATTTTACAGTAAAAATGAGAAAAAATGTCATCAATTTTTCGTCTGCTGAATTGGCCCAGAGCGTTGTAAGGGTTAAGGAAGATGAGCACAGGTAATACGAGAAAAAATCACATTTTCACAAAACTATAGCAGACGACATTCTATTTCAGTACTATTTTTCATGAAAATAAGTCTTGACTTTTCATGTTAAACGATTCACTTGAAAAGCCGTATGTTCTCTAAAATTACAAAACAAAATCAAAATGACGTCTACTGCAGTTTTGATAAGTAACCACTTTATCTTTATTTACAAATAAGGATTTCCACATAGCTAATAAAAAACTACAGGATTAAGAGTTCAACATTTACAGCAAAACCATTTTTTTACAAATACTGATGTGAAGCGAAAAATGGTATTCGAGCCTATGTCAGATGCACATTTAGACCAGTTCTGCACAGAGTTTGACCAGAGTCTGCATTCCGCATAAAATATCCGCAGGCTTGTACTTCCAAGACGACCAGACCCTGATAAGGTTGGTGGCAGGCAGAGTCCGATCTGGACCTGCCATGTTATCATAGGCTCGAAAGACTTCTTTTTTTCACTTGGCAGATTTTAATAGTCTTTGAAAAGTATGACAAGATCATATTTGATAAAAGAAATAATGGCAAATCAAATAAAATCACATAATCAAGTAGAATAATTCAGCGTAGCAGCATTTATGAAAAATTAACCCATTTATGCCAAATGGATTCTTCTACCTAAACTACTTGGACACAATCATCTAAATATAAGGAGTGTCTGGTTTGTTTGTTTTGTGACCATGTTTTATAGAAATTCATGTATTTATTGCAAACAATGCAGACCCTGATCAGACGTCGCATTCTGCGGCGTCTGATTTGGGTCTACACTGTTTGTCGAAGTCCTTTTAATGGGGAGCCAGGAATAAATGGGTTAAGACACTGGATCCGTATTAACATAAAATACAAGCAACAGAAAATGTGGATATTTTAAGAACACACGTTCCTTTGTGACCAGTGGTTTCAAGAATAAACTCATTCTTGGAATTCAAAATACACGAATACACTTTTATCATGAACTATTTACACCATCTGCATGTCTTTCATCCCACTTCAGATCACTGTCTCAGTACAGGTCAAAGCAATGCACAATTTGACCGTAACCACTCTCTGGGATAATTCAGCAGATAATTCAGCAGACAATAAAATGGCAATATTGATCTTATTTTTCTCAGAAAACAGGCATTCTATGCAAACTCTCTCCAATGGAGAGACCACTGGCATGATATGTCAAATCCTGCTTTCTGGGAAAAATATTTAAGAAATATATTTCAAAATGTCGTCTGCTGAAAATTTTACACAGAATGCTAAATATTAATGACGTCCTTTCCGCCGTCTCTGTTGCTGCCATCCATCACCAGCTTCATGAACATCTCGCCGTTCAACGTTTCCATGATGAGAATTAGACCTCTGAAAACGAGACCTGCCTGACCTACCACTGTCGGCCTCTGCGTCTCCCGCCATATAAGGACCGAGTTCTGGCAAAGCACCAGGAATGAACCGCTCGTCTCCGTATCTTTGTTCTGACATTTGAAAAGCAGTCCTCATCCTTTCCTGTCGAGATTTCTTGGGTGGAAACTCTTGTGTACTCTTGATACATCCTCTCTCTTCATAGTGCTTGAGCAACTTACCCCATACCTTGTCACATCTTAGAAGGTTCTTGTTGCCTGTTAACGAAGATTCTTGGATTAAAATTTCAGTAAAATGGAAATTTATGTATATACATGTGTTTCACGTGCAAATACAATTAGTTTTAAACCATGAATGAGATTGGAGTGTTACGCAGCGTAAGGCGGGTGCTATGCTTATGAGAATGGCAAAAAAATCACAGCCATATATATATTATATATGCTGATATCATTAACTATTTTATCCCTGAGTTTCTGAAGTAAACTCTTCCATATTTGGACACATCCATTTTTGCAAACAGGAGCTTCATTCAAAATCAATAATAGAATGGCAAACGATGTAGATCCTGAAGAGACGGCTCGTTATGAGCTGTCTTATCTTGACCGGCACTGTTTGTAAAGGTATCTGTATTTGACTTTAAGGACAAATAGATTAAAAACAAAGCAAACACATTTTGAAATACATTTTTTTTTTCTAGAAAATAGACTTTGGGCTGTTTTAGGTCTATTGGCCTATTTTAGGTACAACATCAGGACATACTACTTCAGGGAGAGCAACAATCACATGAAAGGGTTAAAAATTAAGCAGACCACATTTTGATATTTTTTCGTATTTTTTTTTCTAGAAAAAGACTTTGGACCATTTTAGGTCTATAGGCTTATTTAAAGTAAAATAGCATGGAATAATACTTTAGGAAGAGCCTCAATCACATGAAAGGGTTAAGAACTAAGTAGACCACAGTTTGAAATATTTTTCTAAAAAACAGACTGTAGACTGTTTATGGTCTAGTTACCTATTTTAGGAAAAATAATATAGAATATAGTTAAGAAAGAGATACAATCAAAGAATATAGCCTGCCAATCTCTCAAATGAGGTGATCACAGTGCTAGACAGGACCCTTAAACAATCAACAATAACACAGCAAACCGGTAAATTTTGAAAACAAGAGGACCATAGGCCACAATGCTCACCTGAGTTAACTGCTGTAAGTTTATCAGGTCATTTATTCTTACTCATCATTCCTTAACAGCCTGTCAAGTTTCAAGGATATGGCTAAAACAGTTTTCGAGATATCTTGGTTACAAGCTTAAAATGCTGAAATTTTCAAATAATAATAATTAAAAAAGAATCACTTTTTTTCAAAAGTTAATTGGGTCATCTACTTATCATTCCTGTCAACACATTAAGTTTCAACACATAGCTCAAATAGTGTTCTCTTTTTGTGTTTTTTTTTGTGTGTGTTTTTTTTTTTGTTTTTTTTTTTTTTTTTTTTTTTTTGGTTTTATTTTTTTTAAGATATCTTGCTTACAAGATTTCACTGCAATGTTTTGCAAAGGGGCATAACTAAAACAGATAGCATGTGGAAGTGATTGTGTCATGGCTTAAGTTATGTTGATTAAAGGCGACCATTTATTTTTTTTGGGGTTGTTATGGCCAAACTTTAAAGAAGGAAAGTTGAGAAACACCAGCAGCGAAAGAAGACCGTGAGAAGCACCAGCAGGAAAAGATGGACCATGCAATGCGCAAGCAGGGAAAGAAGATTATGTTAAGCGCCAGCAGAGAAAGAAGATCCTGCAGAGCTTGTTTCTTGTCAATATTTAGTTCTGGCGGCCATTTTGTTCAACCTAGTTGAACCATTTTAGCTTTTTTTTGTAAAAAGGCATAAGGGCAACATATCTCAAATTATTTTGAAATCAGGCTGCTGGTCGTGGAGGAGATGTCATTTCAAGGTTATTCTATTTTTAGGTCTGGCAACCATTTCGTTCAGCAGAGCAAAACTGTTTTAGCAACTTTTGGTAAAGGGGCAAAAGTGGACTCTTTCTATGCAAATTATATTGAAATCCGACCACTGGCCACCGAGATTTTGTTTAAAGGTTTTCTAATTTTAGCTCTGGCGACCATTTTGTCCAGCAGATTGAAACCAGTTTAGTAATTTTGGTACAGGGGATAAGATAACGTTTGTGTGAAATCGTTTTGAAATCGGGCAACTGGCCATGAATGAGATGTCATTTAAATGTTTTTATTATTTTTAGCTCTGGTGGCCATTTTGTTAAGCCGAGCGTTAGCGATGTTGGCAAAAGGCCATAAGAGGAACACTTTTTTGCAAATATTTTGAAACCCAACCTCTGGACGTGGAGGACATGTCTTTAAAGTTTTTTTTTTTATTTTATGTTTAGCTCTGGTCGTCATTTTGTTCAGCCCAGCAGAATCATTTTAGCAATTTTGGTTGAGGGCCATTAGAGGAATACTTCTGTGCAAATATTTTGAAATCGGGCCATTGGCCAAGGACATGGCATCTTGTTTAATGGAGCGGAAACATTATGGCCATCTTGGATTTCCGATCGACATAATGTGAGCTCACTTCGATCCAGAAGTCATCCAGTTGCTACAGAGCAAGTTTCGGCTCAAAACGACCTAAGGTTTGGGAAGAGATGTCGAAAATTAGTTTGCAAGGAAGCGGCTGTGGCAGCCATATTGGATTTTCGATCGGCTCCGTTTTGGCTATTTTGTGTCTACTAGGCGCCCTAAGGCTCCTGATTAAGCTTAAATTCAATTGGATTATAAAGGAACTATCCAAAATATGAGTTCTTAGCATTTTTCCATGTAACTGTATAGGACCTATACAAATGCATGGGGAAGCAAATGGTACCATGCCGTAAAATGGTCAAATGTCAAAGTAGGACCATTATTTTAGCAATTTTGGTAGACCTCCTCTCCCTGATGATTTGTGCAATGATTCAGCCCAAAGACATCCTCGGTTGTGAAAAAAAAAACATTTTGAAGGTTTTTACCATATATGGGCAGGGCGGCCATCTTGATCAATGGACCGCGACCATTTTAGCAATCTTTCGTTATCCTGCTCCAAGGAGGCTTCATATGAAATTTTAGCAACATTGGACTGGTGGCTTCAAAGGAGAAGCTGTTTATTATTCTCAATATTTTCTCATACAAACTTATGGGGCTCATACAAAAGCACAAGGAAGTCAACCTGACCTCACCGTAAAAAGGTCAAATGTCAATGTACGATTATCATTTTAGCAATTTGGGTAGACCTCCCGTCCTCTTTAATTTGTGCAAAGAACAGCCCTAAGGCATCCTCGGTTCTGGAAAAGAAGATTTTTAAATGTTGTTAACATAAATGGGCATGGCGGCCATCTTGGTTAATGGACGAAGACCAATCTTTCGTTCCCCTAACCTTGGAAGGCTCCATATGAAATTTTAGCAAAACTGGCTCAGCAGCTTAAGAGGAGAAGTCGTTTGAAAATGTTAACGGACGGACGGACGGATGTACGGACGCACGACGGACAAAAAGTGATTACTACAGGTCATCCTGAGCATAGCTCAAGTAAGCTAAAAACCACCGCAGTGAGCAGCTACAAGGCCACACAAAGACATCAAAGCACCAAAGCACTGAAATGACAGATTTTTTGAGAAGTTCGTTAAAATCTGAATCTTTTAAGGGTAGTGTAATACTGTTTTTATTCTTTCTTATAGGTAGCTGCTAGTGTGCAGCTGGAACTTTTCGCTTTTTTATGTGCATCACTTTTTAGATTGTTAGTATGGTTATAGAATGTCTGACACTATGTAAGCAGTAACTGTCAGACCTGTTACTTCAAAAAAAAAAAAAATAAAAAAAAAAAAAAAAAAAAAAAAATCCGACACCTTTGACATTAAAATGGCTACTGTAAAAATAATCATTTTTTTTGAAGTTCGCTACAGTTTCTGCAAAAATGGATATAATAATTGTATGTGAGATAGTAAACTTTAATTAATTACTTTTCTCGAATCGATACTTGTATGGGTTTTATAGACCTTACAAGAGTTTAGGCAGAAACCAAAGCTGACGAGAGGTACGCCTTTATTGGCTGGAATTTAAAAACAGTAGAACCTCGATAATTCAAACTCCAATAATTCAAAATTCTCAATAATTCAAAATCATTTTGAAGTCCCGACTTCAATATATGTATGCATTTTAACCCTCAATTATTCAAAAAAAGGGTAAGAGAAAAGTCCAGGGAGTGCTACAATCACAAACCGCAGCCCTTCCCAGACCCCAAGAGGAAGAGGGAACCGACAAATCCAAACAAGCACAAACCGAACAAACGTACGAAAAGCACTAAGATTAGCTCTCTCTTCCCCAAGCGAGGTAATTGCAATACTAAAAGGACTGAAAAACACAAGAACAAAATGACACACGGAAAGACATACAACAAATCGCCTCGTAGAATAAACCACAAAGCAACAAAGAGTAAGACTAACACCGGGACCACCGCCTTAGAACGGTCAGAAGAGCAAACCACCGGGGGGTTTAAAGCACTTTTACAGCTAGCTAACTTCACCCTGGGTCCCGATGCTACTCTTAATACAGAAACACATAAAAATGCGGTTCGCATAAAGGCTCCCAACTCAGTCAATGCATCAAAGCGAAAACATAAAAATCAAATTAATCACTATAATAAACAAAGATGAGTACTCATGGCTAATTCTACTGTATGCCAGAGTAAATGAAAACCAATAGTTGAACCACGGCGGGCCAAGCCAAAGACATATCGTCAAGCCCCAACCCACTGGTTAAAGTTTTACGAAGAGACCGTCATTGAGTCTGAGGCCCGAACCGCCGTCGTGCAATTAAAGAGTGAAGCATAGCCATCAACAATGACTGGGTTGACAACTAGACATGCAGTCTGCCGCATAATATCCAGGCTATAGCCAATTCTTTTATAACAGTTAATAAGTTTTCTGAATTGCTCCGAAAAGTTTGATTTACCTACAATTTTTCTAAATCTGTACACTAAGTCACCGTAAAATTCTGGTTCCGATATACCTTGTTGCAGAAGTGTTTTCAGACTGACGCTATATTTTACTAACAAGTCTCAATAATTCAAACAAAACTGTTTGGTCCCTTGGACTTTGAATTATCGAGGTTCCACTGTAGTAGCAACAACTCCGATCACGTATTGTAAGCTCAAACATTAGTATTTCATACATTTTGAGAAAATAGTTTTTCAACATTTCCCTATACAAATGTATGGGGATGCAAATTTGACCTTGCCGTAAAAAGGTTAAAGGTCATTCTACGATCATCATTTGAACAAACTTAGTAGACCTTGAGTTCCCGATGACATATACCAAGATTCAGCCCCAAAGTTTTCTTGGTTCTGGAGAACATAGACATTGATAAAAATGACATGGCAGTGTTTGTACGAGAAGTTAATTTATGTGTCTAAGTAGGTGATGAGATCTTCCCGCCACAGTGTATGATGATTTTTAAATACTAAATAAGCCGCAACGTCCGAAAATGTACCTAAGGAAATCAGTGTCCAGCAAAGATTTTGATCAGCCTGTGAATTCGCAGTCTGGTCAGATATTCACTGCCTACAGTTTGGATAGCCAGGGATGCAGTTTCTTCATGCGGACTGTGTAGATTCTGATCTGACTGTGCACCCGATGTGCAGGTTGATTTGAGTCTACGTTAGGCCCACATATCAGAAGGTACGTTTTCTCACGTTGCGGCTCAAATATGGACTTACCCAGGAAGGTTTTATTCACGGCATTGACAACATAAATCAGCTTGTAATCGAAAACAGGAACAACCAGAAGAAACAGCAACAGAAATACCTCCAAATTGGAACCAAACATTGAAGTTTAGTCTTGATTTCCGATTTAATGTATACAATAAACCATTACCCCTTTTAAAGTTATAGTGCAGTTCTTTCTCATGATTATTATTTGCTGTAACTTTGCTAAACTAACATGTCACTTTTTCAGTTCTGATTAACTTAGCCTAGCTACCATGTCGCTAAGACCAATTTGGTCTGTCTTGCAATATTAGTCCTTTAACCTAACTTTACGTTGAAGTATGATGATACAAATCTCTGTATCTGATTCAATACTCCATTACACAATTACCTGCTGATAGTTTTGAGAATGAGAATACATACGTTTTTGTAATAGATCAACATAAAAATATATTACCGATAATAATCAATCCCTTTCGAGCTCTTGTCAGGGCAACATTAATTTGGTTCTGGTCCGTTATAAAACCAAGGTTTTGTCTGCACCATCCTAGAGTTGGATTCTCCTCTATCTTGTATTCAGGTAGCGAGCGTACAGTGCTGAAGATGACATAGTCCCATTCCCCACCTTCAAGAGAGTAAAAAATACGGTTCTAAATTATTATGTTTATATTATGCTCAGTGACCAACATCTGTCAACATACCTACATTAGGTCGTAAACGGTTTTTCTGCAGAGGTGTGAAAGGGTCTACATATGAGGCGATAACATGCAGACGAGCATTTTGATCCATGGGCGTTAATTAACACTGGATCAGCATCGTTCTCAACGTCATGATGTTGCATCGACGTTGATGCGACGTTACATAAATGTGATTTTATATTTGGGATATAACAGTTCACGATGTCTTTAAAAAATAAAGCATATTAAATAAAACCAGAAGACCAATGGCCCTAAACCGCTCACCTGAGTGATGGGTGTTTTTTGAAATGAATTTGAAGGTCATTATAGAAGACTGTCCCATGGACCGTTAATATGCTTATTGGAAGTCAGGCGCGTGTTATGGGACTTTATGCTCCTCCTTAGGATTATGAACCCAGAGGTCTGTGCCATGAGTTTAATTGCTGATTATGCTAAATTCTGTGCTAAGGTTGAAGGTCAAGGAGTGACCTTGACCTTTGATACGCATGTAGGTCAAGCCAGTCATCATTTGAATAAACTACGATGGATCCCGAGACTCCAATACTACATACCAAGTTTCAAGGCAATAAGTCCAATGGTTCCAGAGAAGAAGGTGTTTTAAATGATTTTACCATATACGGGCAATGCAGTTACATTTGTCATGTGACCAATCCCACACTTACTAATTTTCATTTCCTTGTTCTAAAAGCTTTCCTAGGAAATTTGGTTACAAACGGCCCAGTGGTTTCTGAGAAAAACAAGTTTTAATTTTACACATCTGAATGACCGTGGGCAAAGGTCAAGGAATGACCTTGACCTTGAATTCTCATGTAGTTAAATTTACTTATTTAGCTACTTGCATCTACGATTTTCAGACCACAGGCTGGAATAGTTGCTGAAGAATACAGTTTTGACTATTACCCATACAAAAGTCTATGGGACCAACATTGACGGTCTAAAATAGGTCAAGGCCATTCAGGGGTCATCATTTGAATAAATAATGATTGGCTTCAGTCCCCAATGCTACATACCAAGTTTCATGATAATCAGCCAACTGATTCCTGAGAAGAAGATTTTTAAAGGGTTTTGAACATACGGACATGGTGGCCCTACTGGTAATGTGACAAAACACTATTAATTAATTCGTATTTTCTTGTTCCTACAAAAATTTCATATGAAATTTGGTTACAAATGGCCCAGTAGTTTCTGAGAAAAACAAGTTTTAATTTTCATATTTGAATGACCTTGAACTTATATAATCATGTAGTTTCATTTACTCATTTAGCTCACTGCATCTACCAATTTTCAGACCACAGGCTGCAATAGTTTCTGAAACGTACAAGCTTTATTTTTTACTTTTTCCGATACAAAAGTCTATGCGAACAAATTTGACTTTGGCTTAAAACAGGTCGAGGTCATCCAAGTGTCATCATTTGAAGAACAAACTATGATTGGCTGGAGTCCCTAACTCTACATACCAAGTTTCATGACAATCGGCCTACTGGATCGGGAGAAGAAGATTTTTAAAGGGTTTTTACCTTATATGGACATGGCGGCCATACTGGTCAAGTGACCAAATTCATGTTAATATATTTTCATTTTCTTGTTTCTAAAACTTTCCACATGAAATGTGGTTGCAAATGACTCAGTAGTTTTTTAGAAAAACAAGTCTGAATTTTCATATCTGAATGACCTTCGGCCAAGGTCAAGGAATGATCCTGACTTTGAATACTCATGTAGTTTTATTTACCTATTTAGCTCACTGCATCTAGCAATTTTCAGACCACAGGCTGCAATAGTTTCTGAAAAATACAAGGTTTTGACTTTTTCCCATACAAAAGTCTATATGTACAAATTTGACCTTGGCTTAAAATAGGTCAAGGTCATCAAAATGTCATCAGTCGAACAAAGTATAAGTTGCTTGAGTCCCCAATGCTACATACTAAGTTTCATGACAATTGGTTTACTGGGTCGAGAAAAGCTGATGTTTGCGGGGGGTTTACCTTATAGGGGTATGGCGGCCATCTTAGTCATGTGACCTGGACCCCGCGAATAAACTTTCGTTCCCCCATCCCATGGATGCTTCATATGAAATTTGACTTCAATCAGCTCAGTGATTTCAGATGAGAAGATGTTTGAAAATGTTGACAGACTACAGACGACAGACGACGACAACAGAGGCTAGTCATACTATACCTCACCGGCCAGTGAGCCTTCTGCTAAAGTGAGCTAATAACATATGAGCCAGCGCACAGCAAAACCTACATTAAGACTTTCGCGACTAGCGAATACTCAGATCAGTAGCGCATCCGCGCAGTCTGATCAGTCTCCGCTGATCACATGCACCTTCTACAGCCTCAAGGCTATCCACATAGGGATAAATGAGTATCCTTGCCATACTAGGTGGATACTGGCTGATCTCTTTGATGCTCATATTGTATGTTTTGTCGTGAGATGGCTCTGAAATATATAACAAGAGGGCTAAGATGGCCCTGTATCGGTCAACCTCAAGAGATGAAATTCAATATAGATTTATAAGATGGCGGCTATATTGTATTTCCAATTAACATGATTTAAACTACAATGTACTTCCAATCTACAAGTCTCCTCAATACTTCCAATAAAGTTTCAAGTCAATTTGCATTTCGGTTCAAAAGAAGAAGTGCTTAATAAATTTCCAAGAGAACGGCCATGGCGGCCATGACGGCCATATTGGATTTCAGATACGAATGACTTTCGCTATTTTCTATACACTAGGCACTCTGACGCTTCTTACAAGTTTAGTCAATTGGCCTTCAAATGAAGAAGCCTAAAATAGATTTTCAACATGGCCGCAGCGGCCATATTGGATTTCCGATACGAATGACTTTCGCTATTTTCTATACACTAGGCACTCTGACACTTCTTACAAGTTTAGTCAATTGGCCTTCAAGAGAAGAAGCCTAAAATAGATTTTCAACATGGCCGCAGCGGCCATCTTGGATTTCCGATCTAAACAATTTTAGCTTACTTTGATCCACTAATAAACCCGATGCTTCATACCAAGTTTCAAGTCAAGGTTTAGGAGAAGAGCAGAAAATAGATTTTCAAGATGGCAGCCATGGTGGCAATCTTTGATTTCAGATCAGAACGATTTTAGCTAGTTTTGATTTACTAGTCACCCCGATGCTTCTTACTAAGGTTCAAGTCAATTTGCCTTTTGGTTCAAAAGAAGAAGCGAAAAATAGATTTTAAAAATGGCGACCATGGCGGCCATTTTGGATTTCCGATCGGAATTGTTTTAGCTATTGTAATCTACAAGCCACCTCGATGCTTTCTACTAAGTTTCAAGTCAATTGGCCCTTTGGTTCGGGAGAAGACAAGATTTCGGCCATGGTGGCCATCTTGGATTGCCGATCGGAACGATTTAAGCTATTTTTAATCTACAAGTATCCCAGTGCTCCCTACCAAGTTTCAAATCAAATGGTCTTTTTGTTCAGGAGAGGAGGCGAAAACAGATTTTCAAGCTGGCGTCCATGGCAGCCATTTTGGATTTCCGATCAAAACGTTTTGAGCTATTTGCGATCTACGTCACCTAGATGCCTCCTACCAAGTTTCAAGTCAACGACCTTTTGGTTTAGGAGAAGAAGCGAAAAACAGATTTTCAAGATGGCGGCCACGGCCGCCATATTGGATTTCCAATCGGAAAAATTTTAGTATTTTAAAGAAGCGTAAAGTTGCTTTTAATGATGGTGGCAGTGCGGCCATCTTGGATTTCCGATGGGAACGATTTTTGATCTACAAATCATCCTAATGCTTTCTATTTAGTTTCAAGTCAACTGGCCTTTTTGTTCAGAAGATGCGAAAATAGATTTTCAAGATGGCGGCCTCGGCGGTCATCATAGATTTCGGATCGGAACGATTTTAGCTATTTTTGATCTACAGGTCAACCTGATGCTTCCTACCAAGTTTCGAGTCAATTGGCCTTTCGGTTAAGGAGAAGAAGCCAAAAATAGATTTACAAACTGGCGGCCATGGCGGACCACTTGGATTGCCGACCGAAATGCTTTTAGCTATTTTTGATCTACAAGTCATCCCGCTGCTTCCTACGAAGTTTCGAGTCAATTGAATCAGGGTAGTAGGAGGAGTAGGTTTTTAAAGCAAAATGTTGATGCCGCACAACGGACGACGCTTGACGGACGACGCACAACGGACACTGACCGATCAAAATAGCTCACCTTGAGCACTTCGTGCTCAGATGAGCTAATTTTAAGATAGTTCAAATCCACACCAACCGGTTGCTTGGTAAGTCATTTATGTGTACGTTCTGGCTGTCGAGATTCTTATTTGTTTACTCTTTCTCTTGGTATCAGAGGTTGACTGCGATCTTTCTTTTTTTTTTTTTCACTTCCTGAACTTCTTCCTTAATGTTTAGCGTTTATGTTTTAACAGTGATCCATTCAAAGTTCCTAAAAATTTGTCGAGAAACTGTAGTAGCTCACATAAATGTCATACCTAAAGTGTAGATTTGTCGAAAATATGACTGTGCGTAAAGTAATTGAAACTTTGTAAAATACACACCTATGCATTTTGTCAATAATACCACAAAAGCAAAGTTCCAAAATGAGACCATGAAATTGGGAATCGAAGTGAAGTACACAAAATGCATAAACACGGGTATGAAAGCATCGAAAAAGTATTAGTGTAAAAAACAAACTGTAATTCTGTCAAAAATAGCCACAAAAAGCTACATGCACAAATCAATTGTATCAGACAGAAGACTTGTTAAGGAGGCGTATTTAGTGATAATTCTGGGATACTTTTCTCCAGTTCTCCATAAAAAACACATGTTGTGGGTACTCATTAGAAGCGCCTCGGTTGAGGCGATTCTAATGACTACCCACAACATATGTTTTTATGGAGAAATAAGAAAAAGTATCCCAGAATTATCACCAAATACTCCTCCTTAACAAGTCCTCTGTCAGAGATATTCATGCACTGTTCCAAAACAGTTCTATGAAACTGTAGGAGGATTCATGTACACTAGTGTTACATCCAATAATGTGTTACAATTACAGGTGTCAGCAAGTGATTAGGCTAAAACGCTGTAATTATGAAAAAAACAAATTTGAACACTAAAGCACAAATTATTACTGGACATTGTAAAAATATTATAAAAGTGAAGTTCCGGAATGATTCCTTGAAAACAATTGGATGAGGTGACAATAGACTTTATAAAAGCAATATATGTGAAAACTGCAGTTCTCGAGGAATCTTTGAATTTGGAGAGCTGCAACGTAATCGGAAATTAATTTCTAATTCTCCTACAGTCACACTTTACATGTTTAATGTGACTGAAACATATAATGACTTTGAAAAGAATGATTCCTTGAAACCTATGGATAGAATTGACTGACGAAACTCTATACATCCACTAAAGTGTTACAATGACACTTCTCAGAAAATAACAAAAATACAAAACTTGTATAAAAGAAATAGTGATAGAAATTATCACTATAATGAGTTGACAACACAAAACAACACATCCTCGAGAACAAATATACAATAGGAATCTATAACAGAAATCCCATCAGGGAACAGTAAATAGCAGAATTGTAAAGGATTTTTAAAATGCTACTTGAGGGCCAATGGTGAGACTTAACCAGACACGATTACATGAAGTTCATATCATATTTTTTTGTAATAATGGTAGCTCTGTATTTCAGAAAATGACTAAGTTTTAAAAGCTGCGACTTTTTCAAAAAGACAATTTTGAACGTTAGAATGCCACGTGCACGAAATCCTTGTGACTGTAATACATATTCTTTTATAAAGATTCCTTTAATTCTGAAGAAGAATTTGATTTGACAACTTTATATGCTTAAATTTGAATAACTCCAACTCCAGATATATACTTACACTAATTTAGCACAAAGTGAAAGGGGTAAGTAGCATATTTCAAACGACATTGATATTTCTTCAAATCCACCAAACAGGAATTTTCGAACTATTTTCCTTGCACAAATTTCAAATACAAGGTAGTTTACCTGATTCATTTGCATCTACATTGTTTGCTATTATGTTTATGATCTCAGACTGCAACTCCTATTTGCATCAGTGGACATGTCCTAATTCATGGATGGACATGGACGAGTTAGTATCATGCTTTGCAGCATATAGTTTCATCTCAGAATGAAAACTGTACCTGCTGCCAAAGGAATTCCGTGGGAACATGGGACGACTTAAGAAGTTAATAGTAATACCTTGACTTGATACGACTGTGTTCACTTTGAAATTAACGAAGCCTTCAGCTCCCAGACGCCTTCTGATCTCCGCACACTGGGCATTATACTGGGAGATCACATTCACTTGATTTGCCGGGATCTGTTCATCATTTATTAAGTAGCGGAAAACGGTGACCTAAAAAGTCAAGAGATTAAGAAAACAATAATGAAAACCTTAAGACAGCAGACATTCATCACTTGTTGGATTACTGCGAACTCGACCCAAGACAGTGGTCAAGCACAGACAAGCAAGCTGCTCCAAGCTTCCACTGTTCGCACATGGCATAGTCCACGTGTTATTATGTTTTGACTTAATGTTTGCTGTCCACTGTATCATCAGAAGTTAGACACAGGTTCAAAGCAACAATATATGTGTCAAAGTCTCAGGTATATACGACACAAAACAGATGTCACATCAGGTCATGAAAGAATATTTTTAATGTTTGTAAAACTCCTTGTTGTGGATCTCCTTTCCATGCTGGAAGCAAAATCACCAATTTGGTAAAGGCAAAATTATGAAATTGCACATGTATACAAGAGGCCCACGGGCCACAACTCGCTCACCTGAGTGAAACTGCCACTGCAGATATGCAGATGGCATGCAACATTTTTCCAATACTCTAATGACAAGGCAATGGCTAAAACAGTTTTTGAAATATCTTGCTTACAAGGTTAAAATGCTGAAATTTTCAAACGTCACACGTAAAACAAGTCACCCCCAATGCCTTCTACCAGTCAGCTGGCATTTCGGTGCAGTAGAAGAAGCGAAAAATACATTTTCAAGATGACGGCCATCTTGGATTTCCGATCGGAACAATTATAGCTATTTTTGATCTACAAGTCATCATGATGCTTCCTACTAAGTTTCGAGTCAATTGACTTTTAGGTTTAGGAGAAGAAGCGAAAAATAGATTTTCAAGACGGTTGTCATGGCGGCCATCTTGGATTTCCGACTGGCACGATTTTAGCTATGTTTGATCTACAAGTCATCCCGATGCTTCCTAGCAAGTTTGGAGTCAATTGGCCTTTCGGTTCAGGAGAAGAAGCGAAAAATATATTTTCAAGCGGCCATCTTGGATTTCCAATCGGCACGATTTTAGCTAGTTTTGATTTATAAGTCACCCTAATGCTGCCTAACCAGGTTGGAGTCAATTGGCTTTTGGGTTAAGGCGTAAAAAGGTCAAATGTCAACGTACGACAATTCTTTTAGCAACTTTGGTAGACCGCTCGTCCCCGATGATTTGTGCAAAGATTCAGCCCCAAGGCATTCTCGGTTCTGGAGAAGACGATTTTTAGAAGTTTTTACCATATATGGGCATGGCGGCCATCTTGGTCAACGGATCGCGACAATTTTAGCAATCTTTTGTTTCCCCACCAAAAGGTGGCTAGATATGAAACTTGAGCAAAATTGGCTCAGAGGCTTCAGAGGAGGCGTTTGAAGTTCTCAACAATTTTCCCATTCAAATGTATGGGGCTCATACAATAGGCATAGGGAAGCGAACTTGACCTTGCCGTAAAAAGGTCAAACGTCAACATACGACAATTCTTTTAGCAACTTTCCCGTCCCCGATGATTCCTGCAAAGATTCAGCCCCAAGGCATCCTCGGTTCTGGAGAAGAAGATTTTTAAAGGTTTTTACTATATATGGGCATGGCGGCCATTTTGGTCAACCGACCGTGACCATTTTAGCAATCTTTTGTTCCCCCACCCTAAGGAGGCTCCATATGAAATTTGAGCAAAATTGGTTCCGCGGCTTCAGAGGAGAAGTCGTTTGAAAATGTTAACGGGCGGACGGACGCACGGATGCACGAAAAGTGATCACAACAGCTCATCCTGAGCATAGCTCAGGTGAGCTAATAAAATGGGCGTCAGCCTATCTTAGTGCTTTTCTTACGCTTGTTCGATTTGCGCTTGTTTGGTTTTGTCTGTTTCCTCTTCCTCTTGGTGTCTGGGAAGGCCTGCAGCTTGTTATTATGGCAATCCCTGGAGCTCTTAACTTTTTCGGGCATATGCGGACAGCAAAGGCCCAGATAAACATGCGAATCTGTGCAATCAGACCAGGACCTTCACTTTCCTGCAACAGAATTATTGGATACTACAGACTGTATGAATGATGCAAAGATACTTTGTGCATGTTCGAAGGCACTTTTTGGCTTGTCGGGGTCCGTATATATTTGTACGGTATGTCATATGACCTAAGGATTGTAACCTACCACATGATCGAGCTCTGCTTCATTACTTTTTGATTGCTCATTCCCATCTTCCGTAGACACGGTCAAAACTTTCTCTTCACCCTCAATGTGTACCATAATGTGTGGATAATGTGTGATCCCTTCTTTAGCCCATATCTTCAGAACTCTTCCTTCCATCCAGAGACCGGATTCGGTCTTTAATTTCCCTTGATAGAAGGTATCTGAAGGGAATCGACATAACTGGGGATTCTGTAATGAATCAATAATTTATACTGACAAATGTTAACCCTGGTCCTGCTGGTCCCAGAGATGCCCTGCGTTTGTAAACAGTGAACATCCAGATCAGTTGGCTTCATCAGCCAACTAATCTGAATCTGCACTAATTGTCATTCAGTATGTATATTTGTATCAACAATTTCGATAAAGCAGTCTGTCTGGCTGATAATTAGAAGTGGGCTGGACATCTTAATTTATTCGGAATGTCAAGGGTTTAATGTAAAACGGTATGCACTTACTCTAGTTGGCTACTATAAAATTACGAATGATGAAGATAAGACAGGACAAGGCAGTCAAAAACATTTTATCCCAAAAGCATGTACCTCGAAAATATATATGGCATCTCGTCTCGACATAATAGTATCCCAGTCAACGTTTTCTCAGAGATACCCTCCTAAAGACACTTCAAAGACTCCGTGCAGATTAAGAAACCTATGAAAACTTTACTAGCCAAAAAACTATTTGAACGTCTACGCAACAGAAAATAAAAATCTGTTTCATTTAGGCGGCGTGCCTTCGAACATGCGCAAAATGTGCAGTTAACGATCATCTTGCTCATGCGCAAACTAGCATCCGGGCCTTTGCTCTTAATTCATACATTCTGTATTATCTGATGATTCTGTAAGCGGACAACAAAGACCCTGATTGGACTGTGTGGAGCGCAGCCTGGTCTGGACCATCGCTGTCCGCGTATGCCCGAAGACACGTTTACGCATGACTCAGCCCAATAATGGAAAATGTGAAAAAGAAACAATTTCCTGAATTTATGTCAGATAAACATATCTGGGTATAATTAGTAACGATGTTTAAACGGAAATGACACACTTTAGGGGTAGGCAAACCTGTCAAAATATTTTTATTTATATCTTTGCTTCCCGTCTGAAAACAGATGCCCTCCAATAGGAAAGGAATAACTCCCTTTTGTGAACAAATTCCTTTTAGAGTAGAACCTTTCGCAGATTAGTCTCGCTGTTCAGAGAAACAAATAGGAACTCATAAAAGTTGTCTGCCATTTACGAAATGGCGGACAATCTATCAGTTGTATCCATTCTCCTTAGACCATATTGATATTTTTCGAGAACACCCTTGTTCATTGACCATTTTTTTTATTCTCTAGAATGGCAGTAGGTACATAAACGTACTGTGCTTTTGACAGCTTTCAGAAGGTCGTTATTCTATCCTGTCGGGACGATAACGGTCAGATACAGATTTAAGCAGAATGCTAAGTGTGCTACTGTCAGTAACCCATGCCATTGTATTGGGGTGATTGTTTACAGCAGAATGGTCTCTGCTGTTTGCAAATAGTTTAGCCTTTTTTCTCTAGGAATATCTAAATCACACAGCCTGACATACTTAAAACTGAAATTCGACTCTTCCAATATATATTATTTTCAGTCTAAAATGGGTTAAGCTATGATTTAACTGTGAAGATAAACTTCGCAGTCTACAAAACATAGTACATACCATTCGATACTGTGTGTCTAACATAGTCTTTTGAACACTTCGAGCTGACTTTGATTCCCAATACTTTTCGAAGAGTGACTTCTCTAACCCAAGCTCAGCTGCTTCTTTACACATGATAATAGGCCGCAGCTGTTTATGGTCGCCTATGAGCACGACTTGTTCAGCTTTGTTGGCTATAATTGGTACCATACACTGGGGCTCTGGACACATGCCAGATTCATCAATAATCACCTACAAAGAACAAAATAAATGGGGATACCTAAGAAATCACAATCATCAAGCACAGACTTACCGAGGCACCCAAAGAAGTAGAGATGAGGAACAAATAATGATAAAACAAACCTGAAAATTTTCAGATAAAAATTCTTATATTTTCATATTTCTGCTCAAAACATAATTTGTGGTACTCGTTAGAACCGCCTCGGCAATGCGGTTCTAACGAGTACCCACAATTTATGTTTTTGAGCAGATATAAGAAAAATAATATATACCCCTGTAAACCCTAGTTTTACTATATAAAAGTGGGGTTTAAGGGGGTCAAAATTATATAGGATGTTTTCGTGATGAATGTCCGCACAGACTGATCAGCGCCTTCGCTGTCCGCCGCCAGAGGACACTGTGAATCATTGACTACCCACAGAGTGCCCAGCATAGACTGATAATACTGTACGGACACGCAGGGAGCACTTATGTACTCCTACGTTTTCCGCAAGAATACACTTTGCATACTTGACTATCGAAAATGCGCAGCTGTGCGAATGTACAGGCTGATCTGAATCTTCGCTGGGCGCACATGTCCGAAAGAGTCTGAGGGCAACATACAAAAATCATATTTCCGAAAATCATTAAATTTAAGTCGATATACACAGAGAAAATTATGAATTTTCAGACAGACAGACATGGACCCAAAAATAAATAGTGTGTAATGAGGCGTCCTTGAAAAGTAAGCATTACTTCGTAAGCATGCTTCGCCCACTTGCCTATCAGAATGAACAGAGGGTAAGAAAAATACAGAAACAGTAATGACCGTTGTTAAAAAAGTCTGTTTATGGCATGGCTTCGGCAAAAAGCATCAGATATAAATCTGGAAACAGCAACATTGTAGGGATTGACAAGGCTATGATACTTCTCATAGAACTTCTGAATTGCCTTGTGCGCCTGCGCAGTCTAATCAGTCATCGTTGAGCACATGAACAGTAAAGATGCCCGATCGGGCATCAATAACCTTTAGTGACCTTTGTTTTTTTGCATAGTAGATGTTACTATAATTAGTAACTTGAAAGTCTCTCTCACGTGAAAGTCAGGCTGACATTACTGAGGCTTTTAATTCAACTTCAAGATACCTTGACGATTTATTAAATATTGACAATATTTACTTTGACCAAATGGTGGACCGGATATACCCTTCAGAACTCCAATTAAATAGAGCAAATTCTTCCGAGACCGAGGCACCTTTTTGGATTTGAATCTATGTATATCTAATGGTACAGTTTCCACCAAAATTTATGATAAACGGGACGATTTTGATTTTGATATAGTCAATTTCCCTTTTCTGGATGGCGATGTCCCCCGGCGTACCTCATATGGGGTACACATAGCTCAACTTATAAGATTCGCCAGAGCTTCTTCAAATCTTAATGACTTTAACTACCGTAATAAAGCCCTTACTGCCAAACTTCTTAGGCAGGGCTATCGTTATTTTAAACTTTGTAAGGCGTTTTCGAAATTTTATCGCAGACACAGTGCCTTGTTAGAAAAATATAGCGTCAGTCTGAAAACACTTCTGCAACAAGGTATATCGGAACCCGAATTTTACGGTAACTTAGCGTACAGATTTAGAAAAATTGTAGGTAAATCTAACTTTTCGGAGCAATTCACAAAACTTATTAACCGTTATAAAAGAATTGGCTATAGCCTTGATATTATGCGGCAGACTGCATGCCTAGTTGTCAACCCAATCATTGTTGATGGCTATGCTTCACTCTCTCTTTAATTGCACGACGGCGGTTCGGGCCTCAGACTCAATGACGGCCTCTTCGTAAAACTTTAACCAGTGGGTTGGGGCTTGACGATATGTCTTTGGCTTGGCCCGCCGTGGTTCAACTATTGGTTTTTAATTTACTCTGGCATACAACAGAATTAGCCATTAGTACTCGTCTTTGTTTATTATAGTGATTAATTTGATTTTTATGTTTTCGCTTTGATGCATTGACTGAGTTGGGAGCCTTTATGCGAACCGAATTTTTATGTATTTATGTATTAAGAGTAGCATCGGGACCCAGGGTGAAGTTAGCTAGCTGTAAAAGTGCTTTAAACCCCCACCCCCCCCCCCCCCGGTGGTTTGCTCTACCGACCGTTCTAAGGCGGTGGTCTCGGTGTTAGTCTTACTCCTTCTTGCTTTGTGGTTTATTCTACGGGGCGATTTGTTGTATATCTTTCCGTGTGTCATTTTGTTCTTGTGTTTTTCAGTCCTTTTAGTATTGCGATTACCTCGCTTGGGGAATAGAGAGCTAATCTTAGTGCTTTTAGTACGTTTGTTCGGTTTGTGCTTGTTTAGATTTGTCGGTTTCCTCTTTCTCTTGGGGTCTGGGAAGGGCTGCGCTTTGTGATGGTGGCACTCCCTGGACTTTTCTCTTACCTTTTTTTTGATACCCAATCAGACATCATTTGATCATTTTTCTAGTACCCTCACAAAACGAAAAAAATGTATCACAGTTTTTGACGAATCTCCACCAAATTTTAGGAGCTTAAAGATGAATAAATTAACTAATTTTTTGCCATTCAGATTTTTTTAAATTGCCTGGAAAAAAAGTTATCTTTGTAAGCACCTCTTAGTATCCTGTTCGGGAACACATGACATTTGTGATGCCCGATTGAGAAACAGTTTGGGAACATCTGATAGTTTTACCTGAATGGGACAAAATCAAAAATACAGTTGCATTCAGTCATTAAATTATTACATAAATGATTAGCTGCAAGCTCGTGAGATTGAAAGCATTTTGTAAACATTTTAGAAGGAAAATTGTCTAATTTGCAAGTGCAAATTTGATAATTATTACATGTTTCTAAAAGTATGAAAGATGGAACATATGAAATACTTTAAGTAAAAAGATATCATTAAAAGACAGAAAAGGTAGTGAAATGGAGTTCAATGAATCAAAATGCCCTGTGCAATGTACCAAAATACCAAATAACCACGGTCTCCCTGAAATATGAGGGGCATCAAATAAATAATGCGAATTAGTCCTCATTTTCTAAGTAATTGGATCATTCATAGAATCATCTGTACATACAGCATGATAGAAAATTTACTGTTTGGAATCAAGTAATATCGTGGTCAAATCTCTCCTTCTAACTGCTTGCCTAGCAACAAAAGAATGGAAGGGTAAAGCTGCGTGACAACGCTGTAAAATTAATGTTTGGAAAAGAATTAAAGTGATCTGAAAATTAGCCAACTTACTTTGCCATTTGATAGCATGAAGTTCCCGCTTGTTATTTTTTTTTACATTAATACTGCTCAATATACTAAAATTACACCAAGCACTACCTAGAATTTGACTCGCTTTTTTTTTTTTTTTTTTTTTTTTTTGCTCAAAGTTAATATGCTAACATCAAGAACCAATGCAATTATATCTGCATCAAGAACACAATCTCACAGGGAAAGTTAGAGGATTACAACTGATCCGTTTTGAAAATTAGCCCCTACAGGATAACCCAAAACAAATTAATCGTGTAAAAATATTTTGTTTTATTAACTAAAGGACTTCCGTAAATTAAAAAAAAAAATAGTTTCTTACCGAAATTAAGCACATGTTTTTCGCTAGATGTTAGGCAAAATTTACAGCAATTCTCAAACTTAGCTGCGATTATGGTATTTTTCTACTGTTATAAGGCAACATCAAAAAAAAAAAAAAAAAAAACAAAAAATCTGACAATCCATCATCGGATAATTTTCCCCACTGTTAGCAAGCGGTAAGTGTTATGAACACAAACATTATATTTTTATTCATACACGATTTATAGATTTTGGACATCTAACTTTCTTCCTATACCCTGAAAACTTTGACAATTTTTAATAAAATTCGAGTCCAGGCCGACTTTGGTTATATAATGGGAATGCTAATGAAAACTTTACGTCTTATCGCAATTTAATGATATTGCATATGTGAAGTGCATACATGCTAAATAAAAGTTAAGAATTTCAAATTAAGGTTTAGAATTTCAAAGATATATATGCATTCATTAAAAAATTAGAAATATATTCGCATTACCTATTGAATGACCTTCATAGCACAACACGCATCAGACGATAGTGTTATCATTTTGTACTCTTTATGTACTAAAGGTCTTTAAAATTGAAAAACGTTATTTTTACAGATTTTTTTCTAGAAAGCTTATTTCTACTCATTGATAATAAAAATGACAATTCCTTCAATTTGGATTACATTTGATACAAAATCAAAATAACTTGGTTTAAGGTTATAGTAATTACGCTAATTATCTAGAATGATCTAAAAATTCAAAAGTCACAGATTTTCATTGAATCCAATTAGCGAAAATGTATTGTAACCAATAGTCACAATCAACAGCATATGTACAGACAAAAATATCAAATCTGACAATTTTGGGATTTAACAATGCTCAAACTGTCTTGGTGGCGTCATAATGTCTTTACATTAGTTATTTTTTCAGTCCAAGAAAATTGTAGTAACCAAAATTTTTTTGTGCAATATGATAGCTCTGAGATGGCTTTTTTAAATTTGAAAAGATTACAAAATAAATGAAAATTATTAAACAGTAATGGGCGACTGAAGACATTTTGCGCAACGTAAAAGAAACACTTCTGCTGGAACATTTTTAAAACTTGCAAAACATTTCTAAAAATTGCAGTTAACACGTGAGTGACATCAAGATAAAGTGAGACACACTACGTCGATGTGTCATTAAGTTTTATGCAGTACATGAAAAATAAGGTAAGAGAAAATTCCAGGGAGTGCCACAATCACAAACCCCAGCTCTTCCCAGACACCAAGAGGAAGAGGAAACCGACAAATCCAAATAAGCACAAATGGAACAAACGTACGAAAAGCACTAAGATTAGCTCTCTCTTCCCCAAGCAAGGTAATCGCAATGCTAAAAGGACTGAAAAACACAAGAACAAAATGACAAGGTAAGACATAGAACAAATCGCCTCGTAGAATAAACCACAAAGCAACAAAGAGTAAGACTAACACCGGAACCACCGTCTTAGTAGAGTAAACCACTGGGGGTGGGTTTAAAGCACTTTTACAGCTAGCCAATTTCACCCTGGGTCCCGATGCTATTCTTTATACAGAAATACATACACATTCGGTTCGCATAAAAGCTCCTAACTCAGTCAATGCATCAAAGCGAAAACATAAAAATCAAATTAATCACTATTATAAACAAAGACGAGTACTCATGGCTAATTCTACCGTATGCCAGAGTAAATAAAATAGTTGAACCACGGCGGGCCAAGCCAAAGACATATCGTCAAGACCCAATACACTGGTTAAAGTTTTACGAAGAGGCCGTCATTGAGTCTGAGGCCCAAACTGCCATCGTGCAATTAAAGAGTGAAGCATAGCCATCAACAATGGTTGGGTTGACAACTATGCATGCAGTCTGCCGCATAATATCCAGGCTGTAGCCAATTCTTTTATAACGGTGAATAAGTTTTCTGAATTGCTCCGAAAAGTTAGATTTTCCTACAATTTTTCTAAATCTGTACACTAAATCACCGTAAAATTCTGGTTCCGATATACCTTGTTGCAGAAGTGTTTTCAGATTGACGCTATATTTTTCTACCAAGGCACTGTGTCTGCGATAAAATTTCGAAAACGCCTTACGAAGTTTAAAATAACGATAGTCCTGCCTAAGAAGTTTGACAGTAAGGCCTTTATTAAATTAAAGTCACTAAGATTTGAAGAAGATCTGGCGAATCTAATAAGACATTATTGCAGCATTCTGTTTCTCATATAAAAAGAGACCTCCTGTCTATGTCAAAGCAAAATTTAGGAAACAACATTAATGACAGAGCCCTCAGTATCTTAACGCATAGGTCTAGATAAGAGGGGGTATCGGGAAAACATTTTTCTTTTTTATTTCGCCATGAAAACATGTTGTGAGTACTCATAAGAAGCGCCTCGGCGAGGCACTTCTAATGAGTACAACATATGGTTTCGTGGAGAAATAAGAAAAATATCAATACAAAAGACATCTTATCAAGAGCTATGTTAACATCCTGTGGAAAACCTTAAACTGAAATAAAAATATTCATTTGTGGACAATATTTCATTCTCTGATAGTCCCGAAACCATAGCTTTCTAAACGACATTAGTCTATGTTCTGAAGTTATTGTCATTGCTATTATATGGCAAATAGTGGAAAAAGTCATTTATGCACTTTTCAGTGCAGTTCGGTCAATTGATTTCTATAAATTTCGCAGTTCTGATTTTTTTAAGAATGTAGGTTTGTCTTTTCACGCATTGATGACTTAAAATTAATCAGAATTCATTAATGCTATAGCAAAAACAATTTTCTTTTAGAAAATATGAAGTTTGCTGAGCTATTTGATATAGCCCATGATATATTTGACATATACTCATCTGTGCAAATCTTAAGTTTTTGAATATATATAATACAAATAGTTTTAAATAGGTACTCATTTCCTACTGCGGCAAAGCTTTCACTTTTTTGGCACCAAGTAGAAAGGCAAAATCTTAAGAATCTTTATATAAGCAGCAAACGAAAGTTTTTTTTTTGTTGTTTTTTTTTTTTTTTTTTCGTTTTTTTTTTTCATCAAATTTAATAATAGTAAATGCCAGGTTTTGAAATATCTGATCAGTTCAGGGAAGAAGATATCTTTGCTCCTTATTAACTTCCCTTCTTGAAGAGACATGATGAATACTGCGTTCTTTATTTTTTTGTAATGCTTTAGTCAGATTTGTTATCTAGAAGCCTGTTTACACAATATTTTACTTCCGTTTCGGGAAACACAGAGATACAGAAGTAATATAAAATTTTAAACCCCAATCATGTTTTAAAGAAACATAAAATCTCTGAACAGTCAAAGGTTTTTAAACATTCAAAGTGAGTATGCAACTTGAATCTTGTTAGTATCCTGATCAGGCAACATAATTTTCAGTGTTCCCAAACGGGATGAACTGGTTCCCAATCGGGCATCACAAATGTCATGTATTCCCAAACGGGATACATAGAAGTGCAAAAAAGAAATACTGATTTTAAACCGTAATAACTTTTTTTCTAGGCACTTTAAAAAAATCTGAACGGTCAAAAATTAGACAATTTATTCATTTTTAAGCTCCTAGAATTAAGTGGAGATTTGTCAAAAACTGTGATACATTTGTTTAGTTTTGTGAGGGTACTAGAAAAATGATCAAATGATGCCCGATCGGGTATCAAGTTATTAATTATAATAACATCTAGCAAGCAAAATACAAAAGTCACCAAAGGTTACTGATGCCCGATCAGGCATCTTTACTCTACTGATGAAGAAAATCTGCATTCTTGGTTATCCAAAATGCGTCTAGTAACTTATGTTACAGCTCACATCATTTTGTCAAAATACTGAACGCTAAAATGTAATTACTTGACAATAAGTTATTAATTTAACCCTTTAAGCCCAGCAGCTAATCCTAGCAGACCAAAACCAATAACTGTGTAAAAAGTGTAGATCCAGATGACAGGCTCGTAATGAGCCGTCTTATAAGAATCTACACTGTTTGCATTATGTTTATGATTTTACACTGAATATCTAATTTGAGGCAGTGGACATATCCAAATTGAAAGATGGAAGAATCCATTTAAGAAACTCAGAGGTGAAAGGGTTAACAATACCTGAAATATACTTGACCCATCTCGTAGTTTAGGGTTTGACGCAACTGCCGTGGTACAGAGAATGACCTCGTGTTCCTTTATTTCAGCGATGGATGCCTCTCGAATTACTCTCAGATATCTTCTAACTTTCTTAATGTCAGGCGCATAGTTGGTTTGTTTGAACTGCTTATCAAAGCTGTTTATTTCTTCAGCATAAGGTTTTCCCTTCTGCCTGATCAGGTGGTGTAGAGCTACCGACTGTAACTCATCATCTGCCTTTGCATTGTGAGTACTCCGCTTCGACAGAAAGGATCTGCCTGGAATCGGGAAATCTACAGCTTCAATTGACCGTCCATAAACACGAACAATATTTGGACAAAGTTCTCCAAGTCTCTGTATCATCCATCCTGAAAGCATACACACATGTGCTACATAGCAGGTATGATGACATTAAGACATAGCTATAAATATTAAAAGGTTAAAATGTGCGATAAAATACGAGAAGTAGGCGTGCAGATAGCATTCGATATCGGCAAGTTTTCTTCATATTGCACGCTTACTCGGATGCCTTCGAATGTAACCGTTACATGACTCTGCTTTTGATGACGTGCAGGCTCTGCATTCTTGATAAGCCTATTTCGAGGCTGCAAACAGATGAAAATGAATTAGAATATTCATAGCTATATAATACAAGAGGGTCATGATGGTCCTATATCGCCCACCTGAGTATCACAGCATTCAAGGAGAATATGACTTAATCAGAGGAATATTTCTGCGAAATTATTTTGAAATCAGGCCATAGGCCTAGGAGGAGATGTTGTATCAAGGTTTTTTTTCTATTTTTACGTAGCTCTGGTGGCTATTTGTTCAGCATAACAGAATCATCTTAGCAATTTTGGAAAAGGGGTATTAGAGGAACATTTCTGTGAAATTATTTTGAAATCGGGCCCCTAGCCTAGGAAGAGCTGTTGTTTAAAGATTTTTTTTTTTTTTTTTTTTTTTTTTTTGATTTTATTTTGCTCTGGATGCCATTTTGTTTAGCGGAACGGCACTATTTTAGCAATTTTTGTAGAGGATCACTCAAGAAACATTCCTGTAAAATTATTTCAAAATCCGGTTTAGGAGGAGATGTCTTTCAAGTAAATTGTTGATAGACGCATGACAGTCTATGCCGTTTTTCTATTTTTTGCTCTGGTGGCCATTTTGTTAAGCCAAAGGGAACCATTTTAGCAATTTTGGTCATGGGACATAAGAGGAACATTTCTGTGAAATTATTTTGATATCCGTCATAGGCCTAAGAGGAGATGTTGTTTAAAGTTTTTTTGTTTTTTTTTTAGCTCAGGTGGCCATTTTGTACAGCGGAGTAGAACCATTTTAGTAATTTTGGTATAGGGGAACATTTGTTTGAAATTATTTTGAAATCAGGCCATTAGCCTGGGAGGAGATGTCCTTTAATTTTCTTTTTTTAGCTCTGGCAGCCATTTTGTTCAGCCGAGCGGAACGGCACCATTTTAGCAATTTTGGTCGAGGGTCACTCAAGGAAAATTCCTATAAAATTATTTCAAATCCATTAACCTGTTTAGGAGGAGATGTCTCTCAAGTAGATTGTTGATAGAGACTTGATAGTCTATGCCTTTTTTCTTTTTTAGCTCTGGTGGCCATTTTGTTCAGTCAAACGGAACTATTTTAGCAATTTTGGTAGAGAGTGATAAGAGGAACATTTTTGTGAAATTATTTTGAAATCCGGACATAGGCCTAAGAGGGGGTGTCGTTTAAAGGTTTTTCTATTTTTAGCTCTGATGGCCATTTTTGTTTAGCACAGCACAACTATTTTAGCAAAATTCGGTATAGGGGCATTAGAGGAACATTTCTGTGAAATTATTTTGAAATCGGGCCACTGGCATGGGAGATGTCGTTTTAAAGGTTTTTCTATTTTTAGCTCTGGTGGCCACTTTGTTCAGCGGAGCAGAACCATTTTAAAGTTTTTGGTAGAGGGTCACTCAAGGAACATTCTTGTAAAATTATTTCAAAATCTATATACCGGTTTAGGAGAGAATGTCTCTAAAGTAAATTGTTGACAGGCGCATAACAGTCTACGCCCTTTTCTATTTTTTAGCTCTGGCGGCATTTTGTTCAGCTGAGCTAAACCATTTTAGCAATTTTGGTAAAGAGGCATTAGAGGAATATTTCAGTAAAATTATTTTGAAATCGGGCCCTTGGCCTAGAAGACTATGTCTTAAAAGGATATTTTTTTTCTATTTTTAGTTCGGGTGGCCATTTTGTTTAGCGGAGCGGAACCATTTTAGCAATATTGATAAAGGGACATAGGAAGAACATTTCTGTGAAATAATTTTGAAATAGGCAAATGGCCTGGGAGGAGATGTCGTTTATTTATATTTTTTTCTATTTTTAGCTCTGGTGGCCATTTTGTTCACAGTGGAGCGGAACAATTTTAGCAACTTTGGTAAAGGGGCATGAGAGGAACATTTCTGTGAAATTATTTTGAAATCGGGACACTGGCCTGGGAGGAGATGCCGTTTAAAGGTTTTTTTTTTCTATTTTTAGCTCTGGCGGTCATTTTGTTTAGCGGAGCGGAACCATTTAGGCAATTTTGGTAGAGGGTCATCTAAGGAACATTCCTGTAAAATTATTTCAAAATCCATTCAGTGGCCTAGGAGAAGATGTCGTTTTAAGACTTTTCTATTTTTAGCTCTGGCGGACAGTTTGTTGAGCGGAGCGGAACCATTTAGGCAATTTTGGTAGAGGGTCACCCAAGGAACATTCCTGTAAAATGATTTCAAAATCCATTCACCGGTTTATTATTTTATTTAGATAATATTTGACATTTTTATATGCTTCCAGCGTTCTTGCCTCCATATGCATTTGCACGGATTATCAGCACGTGGTAAACATTCAAGCTAAAAGTTTAACTAGACTTACCGGTTTCGTTATCTAACTTTAATAGATATGCAAACTAGAAAATAAAACTGTTGTTACACTGAAAATTCGTTTTATAACTGATAATTGAAAATACAGTGTCTTTTTTCATGTGTTTTTCTTTAAATATTTATTCTTAAAAAACAAGAGGGTCATGATGGCCCTGTAACGCTCACCTGAGCATCATAGCACTTTGAGAACCAGATCTAGAACTGATCAAGGCAAATATTCTGATCAAAATTCAAAATGATTATATTAACAAGTAAGACAATGTAGCATGTCTAATGGACTGTGAAATAAAGGTCAAATATGGATGACTGCACTCAAGAGGCCATGCTAAGATGTATGCATGTACTAAGTATCACTGGCTGTAGGAGCAATAGTTACTGAGAAACTGATCTAAACACAAACACTTCACAAGTACCAAATATCACTCTGTAGGACCAATAATTACTGAGAAACTGACCTAAACGGAAAAACTTAAGAAAGTCACTGGATAGACAAATATGCATCCCCTTGAAATCATCAAGACAAGCATTTTGAGCAAGATTCATGATGATTGCTTCAAAAATGTGACCTCTAGAGCATCAACAAGGTTTTCCTTTGATTTGGCCAGGTGACCTAGTTTCTGATATAAAGTGACCCAGTTTTAAACTAGACCTAGAAATCATCAAGACGAACATTTTGAGCAACATTTATGATGATTATTTAAAAAATGTGACCTCTGGAGTGTTAACAGTTTTCAGCTGATTTGGCCTGGTGACCTAGTTTTTGACCCCATGTGACCCAGTTTCGAACTTGACCTAGAAATCATCAAGACTAACATTTTGAGCAAGATTCACAATGATTGCTTCACTAATGTGACCACTAGAGTGTTAACAAAATTTTCAGCTGATTTGGCCTGGTGATCTAGATTTTGACCCCAAGTGACCCAGTTTCAAATTTGATCTAGAACTCATCAAGACAAATATTTTGAGCAAAATTCATGATGATTGCTTCAAAAATGAGACCGCTAGAGTGTTAACAAGGTTTTCTGCTGATTTGGCCCGGTGACCCAGTTTTTGATCCAAAGTGACCCAGTTTCAAATTTGACCTAGAAATCATCAAGACAAACATTTTGAGCAAGATTCATGATGATTGCTTGAAAAATGTGACCACAAGAGTGTTAACAAGGTTTTCCGCTGAATTGGCCAGGTGACCTAGTTTTTACCCAGGTGACCCAGTTTCGAATCTGACCTACAAAACATCAAGACAAACATTTTGAGCAAGATTCATGATGATTGCTTAAAAAATGTGACCGCTAGAGTGTTAACAAAGTTTTCCGCTGATTTGGCCCGGTGACCTAGTTTTTGACCCCAAGTGACCCAGTTTCAAACCTGATCTAGAACTCATCAAGACAAAATATTTTAAGCAAGATTCATGATGACTGCTTCAAAAATGTGACCGCTAGATTGTTAACAAGGTTTTAGCTGATTTGGCCAGGTGACCTAGTTCTTGACTTCAAGTGACCCAGTTTTGAACTTGACCTAGAAATCATCCAGACAAACATTTTGAGCAAGATTCATGAAGATTGCTTAAACAAGTCACCCGATGCTTCCTGGCAAGTTTGGAGTCAATTGGCCTTTTGGTTCAGGAGAAGAAGTAAAAAATAGATTTTCAAGATGGCTGTCATGGCGGCCATCTTGGATTTCCAATTGGAACGATTTTAGCTATTTTTTATCTATAAGTCACCCCATTGCTTTCTACCATGTTTGGAGTCAATTGGCTTTCGGGTTTAGGAGAAGAAGCAAAAAATTGATTTTCAAGATGGCTGCCGTGGCGGCCATCTTGGATTTCCGATCGGCACGATTTTAGCTATTTTTGATCTACATGTCACCCCGATGCTTCCAAGCAAGTTTGGAGTCAATTGGCCTTTCGGCGGCCATGGCGGCCATCTTGGATTTCCGATCGGCATGATTTTAGCTATTTTTGATCAACAGGTCATCCTGATGCTTCCTAGCAAGTTTGGAGTCAATTGGCCTTTCGGTTCAGGAAAAGAAGCGAAAAATAGATTTTCAAGATGGCGGCCATGGCGGCCATCTTGGATTTCTGATCGGCACGATTTTAACTATTTTTGATTTACAAGTCACCCTGATGCTTCCTACCAAGTATCGAGTAAGTTGGCCCAGGGATGTAGGAGGAGTAGGCTTTCAAAACAATTGTTGACGCCGCACGACGGAAGACGCGCGACGCACGACGGACGACGGACATTGACTGATCACAATAGCTCACCTTGAGCACTTCGTACTCAGCTGAGCTAATAATACAGAATAAAAAACATATAACGAAACACTAAAATTTGAACCCACATGTCCAGATTTGTAGTCTAGATAAAATACCACTGCGGATTTACAGTTAATGCTTCTTATAATATTTATTGAAGGTAGCTTTTCGGGTGGCGTTTACCTATTTACTATAATGGACGTGGTCTCACAATATAAACATTCAGTGACGTCACTGTCAACTTATCCTCCGAGGATAGTACCTCTGCTCCTATCGGCGCTCGTCATTAGGTACAGAGATCTAGGACAAAACGTTCGCTATCACTTTGCACTACTGAACTCAACCAAAATATATTGTTATTTCGGCGAATGAAATAATTCTATTTTCTTGGCATTTCACAAAAATATCCCCGAATTGTAGAAATGTATTGAAGTAAATATAATGAGATTCTATATTAACATTACACACCATTTATTAAAGAGTATTCTACTTATCTGGAGTCCTAGTTTACCTGTATATAGGTTACAGGTATGTCACAAAAGTAATGTGCAAATGGATGTTGTACATCGACATTTCATGTATTTTTTTTTTTCGTGTTCATTGCTCTCAGTGCTATAGCATATATGTAATAAAACCAAATTTAGTGCGACAGATGAGCATTTCTGATCTTATCTTCGTCAGTGACGCTAAATCCTCAAAGTTGGAAAATAAAACAGGTGATTTGCAAGACTCGGCAAGCGAAACACATCCCCTTTCCGAGCACACATTAAATGACGCATCCAATGAGACAGGGCAACCGCAGTCATCAGGCAGGGGACACCTACCCAAGGACATACGTACCATACCAAGCCCCCCTCAGCCGTCATGACCTATGCATTCTATTTATAGATACAGACTCTATATGCAATCAAACCGAAGCGATTACTAGGACGGCTGCAGCTTTTTCCCACTTTTAGTTATATGTTTCTTGGGGGGGTTTTTTTGGGGGGTGGGGGGGGGTTTGGGGTTTTTTTATGTTTGTTTGTTTGTTTTTTTATTTCATTTTACTTGTGTGTGTGTGTGTGTGTGTGTGTGTGTGTGTGTGTGTGTGTGTGTGTGTGTGTGTGTGTGTGTGTTTTGTTGTTTTTGTTTATTTGTTTTTTGTTGTTGTTTTTTTTTTGTATCTGATTACTATTGTCATAAAGAGTCAAATCAAATTACAACAGAGAAAGATTTTCCGAAATGTGATAAACGCTAGAACAAAAGATCCAAAACAAAAGGAAATGCAGAAAAAGAAAACAGACAGAATTTAAGCGGAACAAGGTCAGTGGGTACATTTTCAGGTATGCATCTCTGTCAAACTTTCGGGCAGCTAACTGTTTCCTTTTAGAATAGACTCGTTTTCAGAATGTGCTTAGTGTGAAGGAAAACAAACAGGAACTCATAAAAACGTCTCTATTCAGTTAGGCAAATAACCTGCAAGAGTTTTCCAAAAGCTAGTATGCATCTTCTGAACAGTTATTGTAAACCCCGTCTTATGTGACTTCAAATTAGAGAGTAGCCGTTATTCTCGCGGGCCAGACTTGTTCTAAGGCCGTGGTCCCGGTGTTTGTCTTACTCTTTGTTGCTTTCTGGTTTATTCTACGAGGCGATTTGTTGTATGTCTTTCCATGTGTCATTTTGTTCTTGTTTTTTTTTAGTCCTTTTAGTATTGCGATTACCTCGCTTGGGGAAGAGAGAGCTAATCTTAGTGCTTTTCGTGCGTTTGTTCGATTTGTGCTTGTTTGGATTTGTCGGTTTCCTCTTCCTCTTGGGGGTCTGGGAAGGGCTGCGGTTTGTGATTGTGGCACTCCCTGGACTTTTCTCTTACCTTTTTTTGTATTTAAATCGAAAAAAAAATAATTCAATAATTATTAATTTCATATAGAATCAAAAAAATAATATAAACCCAGTAAACATTTTCATATTTTTCATTACAAACAAGCATATAAAAATTTATTCGCATAGGCAGCCATCTTGGATGTGCCAAAAGACAGCTTGAAAATAGATTGAGGACATTCGCTGCCCATTAGCCGAAACTGTAACAACTGAAAGGAAATATAAGTCAAAAAGGATTGCCTTTGGAAACAAAGAACACACAAAATCACAAAAATCGGAGACTCGGTTTGACTGAGTCTCTTCATAAGCAACACTGTAGTTTGCGCTGCTGTATACGCCCCTAGCTTGTTTTGCGAGTAATCGCGAACGTCTCGTTTCGTAATCTACTTAATTCGATAAATGGAATATTTGTCTAAATAAAATAAGCCGCAATGTCAGAAAAACATCCATTTGGACACGTGCGCCAAGCGAAGATTAAGATCAGACTGCGCATTCTGATCAGAATCTTCACTGGGCACATTTTGACAGCCAATGATGCAAAGTTTCTTCATGCGGACAACGAAGATTCTGATCAGATTGCGCGAATGTGCAGCTGATTTGAGTCTTCGTTGGGCGCACATGCTAGAAGTCATGTTTTCTCACGTGGCGGCTCAAATGTTTAACAGGTAAATTGTTCCAAGTCTATCTGTAATATATCTATTAGAAACTGGTCTAGTTTCATTCAGATTACTCAACACTGTTGCCATGTATGGTGACGGGGTAAGAGTATCAAATACGGTGAATAAAACAATAAAATTGACATACTTGCTACTAAGTCCACTGACTTGTTCGAAGGTCCACAAAACAAAACCTGCTTTTGCTCATTTCCTTCTCTATACCAGATCTTATTGATCTCATTAAAAAGGTATAAAAGCTTTATTCCTGTATATGTTTTCCCTGTACCTGAAAAAAAACATAATATTTTGGAAGAACAAGAACACATACACACGCACACATAAATACACAGACGCACACACACACACACACACACACATAAAACAAAACTGAAGAGCGTTGATTTCTAGGCCTGTGTTTAAGCACCTCCGCAAATAGAGTAAGATTTTAAACGTTAAAAATCAACAGCTTAAAATATCTATACTGTTTCTTGAAACGAACAGCATTTCTTGATAACTTTGATGTTTTACGATATCATGTTCAAATCTTTTTGCACTGGGTCTTCGAGCAAAACTCTTAGACTGGTTGCGTATTAAAGAAGGTACTTTGACATAGTGTTATTATGAATTTCGTCTGGTTCTTTGCGAGTACTGATCTTATTGATTGTATGTGCAAACTTAGCTCCCCTTAAGGCGCTGTCATGTGGAGTGAGGTTAATTTGCATTTTACACTATTACGCTTGAACAGACGTATTCAAACTGAGTATGCTATTACTATCTTTTGTTCTGGGTAACTCGATCATTTTAATTGTTCCTTATTGGTTAAGAGTTACTCTTTCAGACTACCAGAAATGCAGCATGTGGAGGTATCTATTACTCGTTACATTTTCATACAGTCTTTGGAACGTGTCACAGAACGCAGGTTTTTCTGGAGCCTACTACTCTTTGTTCGAAGAAAATGCCTCACTGGCATTTTCTACACATCATCAGACGAAATTTACTGTCATTTCAGTGTTCCATATTAAACGTTACTGTCCTTACATCGCCTATTTCGCTAAATATTATTACAATTGATTGATAAATATTATTACAAGTGATTGATAATTTTATCAATTCATATTCATTCTCACGGATTAATCACTGTATTTTGCAACTTAACCTACCTGGTGGGCCCTGGATCAAAGAAAATCTACTGCCTAGAGCTTTGTCGATCGCCTCCTGTTGCCTCAAGTTGTTCCTCGGTAAAGGTCTGCGTTCTCCTTCTTCGGGTATGACTAGGTCTCTGTCCATCAGTTCAGCAATTCGGCTATGCTCTCGATCTGAATAGTAAGTGAACATGTCAATTCTGGTAAAATTTAGTTTAAATAAACGAGATTTGTTTATTGTGTCTGGTATCTTTCTTACAGTCACGGAGTCAATGCTTGATCGGTTTTGCGATATGCAAAAACTATGATGATGTATAAGAGTGAACAACTAAAGCAGCCACCAATTTTGGCTTCCGCAGTTTATCATAAACATGTTATCTGTGAAAGGACCAGAGACCACATACTCGCAGTACTCAAAAAATATTTTTATGATAATTTACCACATTTATTTAAAATTGAACTCGTTTATCAACAGAATTCAAGAGTGAATTTAAAACTTACAGTTGTTCTTAGTAAAGGAAAGTTGATAAGAGAACTCAGGAACTAATCCAATCAGTTCCCCATTAAGCCCCCAACACAAAAGGGAAAGACAGACAAATACAATAAAGCAGCCACAAAATGAACAGATGGAAAGCAGAGTCGGCAACTCTTTCCCAAAAGGTGGGAACTGTTACCCAAGCTTAGCTGAATATAAAAAATCATCTACATAATTATTAAAACAAAAACATTAGAAAGTGAAACACTACATAACAATTAACAAAAAGTACTACAATGAAAGTAACTCTTTGAAACGGTCAGTAATGAATTACTGGTTGTTTCGAGGGGGGGGGGGTGCGGGGGTGGGGGGGGGGGGGGCTTAAGCTAGCTTTACGGGATTCAAACCCTCGCTCTCAGCTTCCATAGTGGTAAAAACACATATATTTTCCGGTCCGTGTGGAAAGCTTCTAAATCATCAATGAATTATTACGGGCAACAGATAAATCACAGATAAAGGCTATAATGAAGCAAACATGAGGACTCAACAGGAACAACATGTTGAGACACTTGGAGATTCCTGGGTTATCAAACACCACCACTGAAATCCTGTAGGATACGAAAACCACCAGTTGAATCCTGGTGAGCCGAGAAAATGAAAAAAAGTGAATAAGCACTGCTTATTAGATACCCCCCGCAAGTAAATGGTCGATATAAATAGCAGCTCTGTTCAGAATATCAAAAAACAATTCCATAGCAATAACAACTTACCATTTCAACATCCATGCAAAATATTACAAGAGTTCTAAAATTATGAAGCAAGATAGACTGGAAAAACAAAAGTGTTAGGGACATTTAAGAATTACAAAAAGGAATAACTATAACAGTATTTATCCCTTGACCCTTCTTTTTCTGTAGCAGCAACATCTCATGAATATCAACATTTATGCAAACTAGTATGCGTAAATAACCTATCAGCACATTTTTAATATCCATAAACTGAAAAAAATAATAATGCTTTACTAGCCAAAGAACTAGACTTTGCCAATGTTGTTACAGGCCTTTGTCAGGTCAATGTCACCAAAATCTAACAAGGGTCATTTTCAGAGACTTTACAATATAGTGACCTTGAAAATGAGGTCAAGGTCACAAAATTCTAATCATTTCTTTCCCATGTCCTAACGGTATATCTGTGCTAGTTTGTTAAAATACCAGCCATTGCTTCAAGATCTAGTGTCCACACAAACTTTTTTCTATCAAAATTTGAGTTTCTAAGTGCCGGTGTGACCTTGAAAAGGAGGTAAAGGTCACCAAAATCTAATCACTTCTTTCCCCTATCCCAATGATATATATGTGCTAGTTTGATCCAATTCCATCTATTGATGAGAAAGAGTGCATACAAGTCTCAATAATTAAGCACTTATAATGTAGTGACCTTGAAAAAAAGGTCAATGTCACCAAAATCTAATCACTTCCTTCCCCCATCCTTATGATGTATCTGTGCTAGATTGGTCAAATTCCAGCCATTGGTTAAAGAGATAGTGTGCACACAAACTTTTTACTGTATTAACATGGCTCACTTTTTTGTGTATTTATAATGTAGTTACTTTGAAAATAAGGTCAAGGTCATCAAAGTCTAATCAATTCTTTCCCCCATCCTGATGATGTATCTGTGCTAGTTTGGTCAAATTCCAGCGACATCGGTAAAGAGATAATGTGCACACAAACATTTTACTGCATTAACAAGGCTCGCTGTTCGAAAATCAAGGTCACCAAAATTTAATCACTTCTTGCCCCATTGTTATGATGTATCTGTGCTAGTTCGGTCTATTTCCAGCCATTGGTTAAAGAGATATTGTGCACACAAACTTATCATTTCATTATCAAGGCTCTTTTTTGAGTTTTTTTTTTTAATGAAGTGACCTTGAAAATAAGGTCAAGGTCACCAAAATCTAATCACTTCTTTCCCTCACACTGATGACGTATCTATGGTAGCTTGGTCAAATTCCATCCATTGGTTAAAGAGATAATGTGCACACAAACTTTTCACTGCATTAACAAGGCTCACTGTTTTGAGTATTTATAGTGTAGTGACCTTGAAAATAAGGTCAAGGTCACCAAAATCCAATCGTTTCTTTGCCCTATCCTTATGATGTGTCTGTGCTAGTTAAATTCCATCCATTGGTTAAAGAGATACTGTGCACACAAACTTATTACTTCATTAACAAGGATCCTTTAGGCTCCTTTTTGTGTATTTATAATGAAGTGTCCTTGAGAAAAAGGTCAAAGTACCCAAAATATAACCACTTCTTCCCCCTATCCTGATGATGTATCTGTGCTAGTTTGGTCAAATTCCAGCCATTGGTTAACGAGATAGTGTGCACACAAACATTTTTCTGCCTTTTTCTGCATTAAGACAAAATTTTCCAAGAGAATTGGCCCCTAGCCCTTACTTTCTCTTATGTAGGTACAACGTGAAAACAGTATACCCCTTCCCCCCCCCCCCCCCCCCACCCACCCACCCACAAACAAAGTTTGCGTGGGTATAATGACATAAAAAGTTCCGGTCCATCTAATGAATAGTTTTTGTTTTTTTTTAATTGGGACCATGATCTAGTCTGAACCTCGACCCACCGGCTTGCAATTAAAGGGGTAAGCAAAGTGGTCAACCGTGATTGGATTAAACGCTAAGCAAGGAGGCTGTTGTATGACATCAATGTTATACCCCTTTTGTTGATAACATATGAATTTTACTAAAATGATCAGAAAATGCAGGTATTCCTACATTTTTCAAAACTTATGCACTAAGTCACCATGAAATTCAGGTTCCGACAGGCCTTGTACCAGGTGTTTTAGCCCGGTTTCGTATTTAGAGATCAATTCGTTGTATTGACGATAACGCTTAGAAAAAAAACTTTCCTAAGTTTATGATGCCGATATCCCTGTTGGTGAAGATTGTAAGTCAACGTTTTGTTACGAACATTTAAGTCAGCCGCATGACTTGATACTTTAGCAAACCGAATCAGTTGAGAAACGTTAACACTATAAGAAGGGGCATGAGAAACGTCGCCAACCAAAAATGGTACATTAATAATTTCAAAAGTTTTAGATGAAGTAAAACCGTTAGAAATTAATAAATGCAAATCTAAAATTTCGGCTTCGATTTTAGTAGAATTAGCCTAATTCATGTCAATTCATTATGATAAATTTGAGTGACTGTTCCTTCAAAGTAAGGGTTGTCGATATTCAACAGATCGTCCAAACATCTGGAAGTTGAGTTAAAAGCTTCATTATTATTACCGTTTGTATCATCAGAAAGAGACATTATAAAATCTCTTTCATAACAAAACAAAAACAAATCTGCTACAAGTGGAGCGCAATTAATACCCATCGGAATTCCCACATTTTTCTGTGTACCTTAGTGCTAAATCTAATAAAAATGTTGTCTAAAATGTATTTTAATGCGTCACAAACATTTTGACAAGACCAAAGTTTAAATCGTTTTGGTCATCAGAAGTAAAGAAGGCATTCCTATCAGTACAAGCAAGAAAAGAAGAGCCTTCCCTTTGAAAAGTACTCTCAACTAAGTCAATAAGTTTCTGTTTGATTAAAGTTTTGGTGTAAAATGTATAAAGCGTAGAAAATCATTATGTTGGCGGAAATCCTCTAACGTTTAGTTTATTAAGTACATTATTAGAATTTTTGACTGACCAAAACAAATTCCTGCTGATCTTTCGTGAAGTTTTTCAAAATATCTAATTACATGAGTTTTAATAGCAGTGAGACAAGAAGAGAAAGTTAGAAAGTTCAGTAGTGGTACACTTAGGTTTTCGTCCACTTTTTAACACAGACTTCAATGCATGGACTAAAGTTTTACCTGTCTTGTCTTTGATTCCAAACAAAATTCCAGAAACCTTGACTTCGTTTTGGACTGTTACAGAGACAGGTGCACGTTTTATGCTAAAAAAATATTTATTTGTTCAAAATAAAAATAAAGTTATAAAAAAGACGTATCTTTCTTATATTTACTCAGATTACAGGAGCTTGAAATTAGTGATAAACCTTATTTTATATGTTTTTTTGTTTGTTTGTTTTTTCTATGAAGTTTAGGCAACCAATACATCGTAGGAAGCTTGTCGTGCCTTTCCTTAATATTAACAGACATCTTCAGGCTAAATGGTTGCTGTGGCCGACGACAACGGATTTCGCTTCTTCCGAAGTCTCTTTAGAGGTCTTGGTGCTGCTCAGTTCCTGTTTCAGTGTATTAATATAATGTAAGCGTCAAACGTTGGCTGTGGCCTTGTCGATTGGAACCAAAACATACTTCCTATGAAATGTTTAAATATCCTGCTTCAGATGAAGGAAAGTAGATTTACGTTTAGGTGGCAATAGATTATTGTTTGGGAATAAATTTTCATACGTCAATCTATAACACTGAAAATGTTATATTTTCATTTCTTTAAAGCAGCAAGCTCAACGAGCTCTTGTAAACACCAACAGTTACAAAATCGTTCAATGCAGAAGCTTTTTTTCTCTTGATTTAGTCAAATCTATATGGTTAGGAAATATGTACCTAGGGCTCTTAGAAACTATTTTACGAATTCTAAGATCTAGAATTTTCTGCAATGATATGTCCAGCTGAAGGATGTCTAAACATGGTCTTACAATCTCATGTGTCAGGGGTATTAGTATGAAAGTCAAGATCTAAAAAAAGTTTATTGAAATTAAAAATATTATTTCTTATGGGCTTGTTATATTTATAACAAATTATTGGAAGTTCCCTACTTTCGAAATAATCTGACTTATTTCTCATCCGAAACGAGGCAAATATTTTGTATAGCGAAGTAACTGATTCCTTTATTCCTGATCAAGTACGTTATCATTGTCCAATACTTATCTTGCGTAAATTTCGACACCCTATAGTTAAAACATGTAAAAGAAAAATCTGGAACTACGCTCAAGCGGATTTTAATCTATATCGTACGCTTTTAATAGAATCAAACATTGAAAATGATATTGAAACCAACAATGATATTGATGTAAATGTAGAACTGATTTCTAAAGTGATTGCGGACGCTAGTGAAAGAGCCATTCCACATAAAATTGTAACTATACGACCAAAAGATCATCCGTGGGTTACAAGTACCATCAGAAAACTTATTCGTAAACGGAAGCGTGCTTACAAGAAATATAAACGAACTTCGATTCTGCATTATTGGGCCAAGTACAAACGACTTCGTAATATTTGTGTTAAGGAAATTCGGGAATCGAAAAAATCTTACTATGAAAACCTTGAGCGACTTTTATCTACTGAAAATGGAAACTCCAAACTGTTTTGGAAAACCTCAAAGCAATTGTTAAATTTAAACAAAAGTTCTACAAAAATACCTACACTTCTATTCAATGGAGTAAGTGCTGAAACAGAGATTGACAAGGCGAATATATTGAATGACTATTTTTCTTCACAAACTCTAATACATGATCAGAATAAGCAACTGCCCGAACTAGACCTATTCACTGACAAAACATTAGACTCAATAACCATATCAGTGCAAGATGTAAAAGACGTTCTTGAGAATCTGGATCGTAATAAAGCACATGGTCCAAATCATGTTAGCCCCTGTGTCCTAAAGGAAGGAGCACCTATCCTCTCTAAACCTCTCTCTATTCTCTTTAACAGATCATTGCGACAAGGATACTTTCCATCGTCTTGGAAAGATGGCTATCTTACTCCTATTCATAAGAAAGATGACAAATCGTCACCCTCGAATTATAGACCCATCTCTCTTTTAGATCCTGTTGGAAAAACAATGGAGCGCTGTGTACATAAGCACCTCTTTAACTATATTCAGGAGAACGAAATATTGACCACATTTCAGTCAGGCTTCGTTCCAGGCGACAGCACAACCTTTCAACCTTAATATACATACCATGCCTTTTGTGAAGCTGTTGACGCAGGAAAAGAAGTAAGAGTTGTCTTCTGCGACATCAGTAAAGCATTTGACAGGGTCTGGCATAGGGGACTTCTCTACAAACTATCTAGAATAGGTTGTTCTGATCATGTGATCAAATGGTTTTCTAGCTACCTGTCAAACCGACGACAGTGTGTCATTCTAATTGGTGCTTTATCCGAATGGGCGTCTGTATACGCTGGAGTCCCACAAGGCTCAATATTAGGTCCTCTGCTATTTCTCATCTTTATAAATGATATTGTCAAAAACATAAATTCCTCAATACGTCTTTTTGCTGATGATACTAGTTTGTATATCATTGTAGAAAACCCTCAGACAGCGGCCATTACTACGAACCTTGACCTGGGCACCATATCTCAATAGGCTCTTGATTGGCTGGTTGATTTTAATGCAAGGAAAACCATGTCTCTTTTAATATCTTTAAAACAAAATCCTGTTTTACATCCGCAACTTTTAATGAACGTTACATTTACAGTCATTTCAGAATCTACTATTCACAAAAATCTCGGAGTTACATTTTCGAACACTTGCTCATGGACAGAACATATTGCCAAAATTACTGAATCAGCATGGTTAAGATGAAACCTCCTCCGTGCTCTAAAATTTAAAATAAATAGGATTGCACTAGAAAAAATCTACACCGGCTTCATACGCCCCCTACTCGAATATAGTGACAGTGTTTGGGACAACTGCTCCACCGAATGCAAAAACCAATTAGAATCAATATACAACGAAGCAGGTCGTATAGTAAGCGGGGCGACTAAACTCTGTAGTATTGAAAAACTTCTTGCAGAGCTCGGATGGGAAACACTACAAGAAAGACGCACAAAACACAAGTTAGTTATATTTTATAAAATTGTTAATGGGCTCACCCCAGATTACCTGTCTGATCTTGTGCCTCCACTTGTTGGCGATAGTAACCCCTATAGCTTAAGAAACGCAAACGATATACAATCAATTCGCGCACATACCAATCACTTCTTTAACTCCTTTTTTTTCTTCAACTATAAGAGCTTGGAATAGCTTGCCCCAAGATATAAAAGATGCAAACACTGTCACAGCATTTAAATATTGCCTCAATAGACACAGAAGACTCTCTCCTAAGTACTATAATGCTGGATCTAGAATCGGCCAAATTCTACACGCAAGATTGCGCATGGGGTGTAGCTCACTCAATTCACATTTATACTCTAAAAATATTGTTCCAAGCCCATCTTGTGCATGCGGTGAATACGAAAGCTGCTATCATTTTTTTCTCCACTGTCCTAGATATGCCAATGTCAGGAATACTTATCTTTCTGACTATTTGCACACGCATTCTGTTTAAGAATTGCTTCACGGTAAAGTAACAGCCACTGATGAAGAGAATGAAACCATGTTTTGCCACGTTCAAGAATTCATAGTCAAGTCGAAACGTTTCCTATGATATAAAGGTACTAACGTAACATTGATGCAAATTATACTGAAAGAATCAACTTATGGAGTCAAGGAACATATCTCTCTCTCTCTCTCTCTCTCTCTCTCTCTCTCTCTCTCTCTCTCTGCATGTTTGATGTATGTGTGCGTGCACGCATAAGTGTATGCATGCGTTTGTGTATGTGCCTGAATGCGTGCGTGTATGAATGCATGTATGTACGTGTGTATGTATGTACATGCGCATGTACGTGCGTTCGTAAGTATGTATGTACGTACGTACGTGCGTATGTATGTGTGTAACGGTTTACATACATGCATATAAGTTCAAGCTTTTGGCTTAATTGCTTATGATCAAATATGTCAAAAGGCTCAACCACTCATAACATCTACGAAAGCTATATGCCTGTATTACCAGGAGATGACTTTCAGACAAGCTAAAGCTTACAATCAGATCCTGGAAAATATTGTATTGTTGTAAATTATGTTGTATTAGAAGCAATCAAAATAAAGTTTAAAAAAAGGTAAGAGAAAAGTCCAGAAAGTGACACAATCACAAACCGCAGCCCTTCCCAGACCCCAAGAGGAAGAGGAAACCGACAAATCTAAACAAGCACGAACCGAACAAACGCACGAAAAGCACTAAGATTAGCTCTCTCTTCCCCAAGCGAGGTAATCGCAATACTAAAAGGACTGAAAAACATAAGAACGGAAAGATATACAACAAATCGCCTCGTAGAATAAACCACAAAGCAACAAAGAGTAAGACTAACACCGGGACCACCGCCTTAGAACGGTCGGTAGAGCAAACCACCGGGGGGTTTTAAGCACTTTTACAGCTAGCTAACTTCACCCTGGGTCCCGATGCTACTCTTAATACAGAAATACATAAAAATTCGGTTCGCATAAAGGCTCCCAACTCAGTCAATGCATCAAAGCGAAAACATAAAAATCAAATTAATCACTATAATAAACAAAGACGAGTACTCATGGCTAATTCTACAAAATAATCAGGTTCTGATGAAGTTGTGTATCTGTCATTAAAGAAAACTAGGTAAATTAATACAATTTTAATTCCTTTATTTATAAAATGAATTTTAAGAAAACTTCTTGATTAACTTCGGTATCGATAAATGGACGCTTAGTATAACTCTAATCAGCACCATACTGTTGATGACAAGTATTGTAGAAATTAGTCTCGAGATATAAAGTACGTTTGACGGAAACAAGAACTTAAAAATGAAATAATAGAATGTCGATCATGGTTCTTTAAAATATCTGATAAACCTTAAATGAAGCAGTAGATCTCTTTACTGCAGTATTTTTTTTTTATTCTTAAATTTACATTTTTTCTTAAATCATAAGAGGTAAGAGAAAAAGTCCAGGGAGTGCCATAATAACAAGCCGCAGCCCTTCCCAGACACAAAGAGGAAGAGGAAACAGACAAAACCAAACAAGCGCAAATCGAGCAAACGTACGAAAAGCACTATAATTAGCTTTCTCTTCCCAAAGCGAGGTAATTGCTGGAAAACACAAGAACAAAATAGCACAAAGTAAAACTTAAAACAAATCGCCTCATAGAATAAACCACACAGCAACAAAGAGTAAGACTAACAACGAGACCAATGCCTTAGAACAGTCAAAAGAATAAATTACCGGGGGTTGGAGCGGAGGGTTCAAGCACTTTCACAGCCGAATAACCTCACCCTGTGTCCCGATGCCACTCGGAATCATAACTAGTAAAGCAGAAAGCAAAATTGGCAGCTGTTGAAGGCGACCAAAATGCTAGCATCACAACGCAACTAGTAAAACAGAAAGCAACGTGGAAATGTCTTCTATGCTTACGTTTTTGAATATCCAAAAGAGAAACTACGTCAAAATCATTTTAGAAATATTAAATTCTTAGTAAATGCTATCATAAAATCCAAGTGGAAAAGGCGTTTGTAATAATTTAATCCATTTTAATTCAGTTTGATGTTTTTGATATTTTTGAATCTCGAAGAAGAGTTTCATTCATAGTTAATTTTCTCCACCGGTTGTACCGAAACAGTAACAGGAGTGTTGCCTGTGCGTTTAAAGTGTTGATAATAATATATCAGTCTTTCTTAGGCTTTTTAATTCTGCGATAATGTTCACCAAATCGTTTACTAAGAGCACAACCAGTTTGACAAACAGACTACATATTACATATATATAATATTTCATGCTAAACATATATCGTCTAACGATTTTTAGCCCAATTCAGAATCATTGATTACAGAAAATTTTCTGCCATTAACTGATGATGTAATGGTAGAATTAGTACATAGATGCTTACAACAGTTGCACCTCTTGACATTGCACTTGGAAATATTAAGATAAATTCCATGTTTTCTAAACGGATTACAGTACTTGGGAAGAATAGGTGATTTTATTGGTAATAATCTTACTTTTAAGCTATTGCGGAAGATGATAAGAGTTGATAAATCTCGAAGATTAACAGAAGAAGCAGACGGTAGATAATTTTTTTTTATCTTTTACAGAGGGTAACAGGTTTTGAAATTTACTGACCGAGTAAGGAATCCGCGTAGAAGATGCAGAGTGCAGCCTAAGAGGAGGTAAATTAATGATAAGTCTGTTTAAGATACTCATAGTTGTTTGAAAGTGGTGATACCGTCAAAAGAAAAGCGACATTCATATCGGGTTTTAAATTTCAAGCAATGATATGCAAATAATTTCCTTTGAAGAAAGAAATAGTATAACAAGTACTCACAATTCATAACTATGTCTAATACATGTCCATCGACAGAAAAAAAGTGACCATTATACAACAAAAAACGAATGTCGGTAAACTAGTGACCTTAAATGAAGTATCGGTGATTGATTGCTTATGTTGGGGTTTAACAACACGTCAACCCTTGTGTGTTATTTTGTGTTGTCTCCGAGAGAAAGGGAGATAAGAGACAGAAGGGATAGTAGAAGAAATGAAAGAGAGGGACAGGGAAGAAAGAGGAACAGGAATAAAAGTGAAGAAACAGAAGAAATAAAAACATTCCCCTTTATCCTTACCTGCTACAAGGATAGCAGGCCTTGCCCAACTGTAAGCCAATATCAGCTGGACGCCCCGGTAACGTAAGATACACGACAGCTTCGCACTACCCGACCATCCCCGAGGTATCGATGATGTCAAGGGACGAGATAAATAAAAGAAACGCTTGCAAACACTCCCTGAGGATTGAAAATAAGATAATTAATGACTGTACGGGGAGACTGTTTGGGGCCATTCACAGTAGCACAGCTACAAAAGTTCTGATATGCAAAGTGAATAAGAGAACTCAGGAACTGACAAAATTAGACCTCAACATATCAACGGGAGAGAACTAAAAAGTTTATAAGTAATAAGTTTTGTTCTTGTAGGTTAATATTATCAGCTATGCCAGTTCCACTTGAAAATTCATGTTTATGATTAGAAAATTCAAATTAAGTAACAAGCCCAATCTTCAGAAACAATAGAAGCCAATACTTGTGTCCTTTGCTGTCATCGGCAGCAGGCAAGCCGTTTAATGCATTAGACGTAACCTCAATGGAGCTCTTGTTCAGGAGTGTTTTGTTCTTTCCCCGAAATACAAGATCAAACCAGCAACAGCAACAAAACGATCCAAAAAAAAGGTAAGAGAAAAGTCTAGGGAGTGCCACAATTACAAACCGCAGCCCTTCCCAGACCCCAAGAGGAAGAGGAAACCAACTAATCTAAACAAGCACAAACCGAACAAACGTACGAAAAGCACTAATATTAGCTCTCTCTTCCCCAAGCGAGGTAATCGCAATACTAAAAGGACTGAAAAACACAAGAACAAAATGACACACGGAAAGACATACAACAAATCGCCTCGTAGAATAAACCACAAAGCAACAAAGCGCAAGACTAACACCGGGACCACCGCCTTAGAACGGTCGGTAGAGCAAACCACCGGGGGGTTTAAAGCACTTTTACAGTTAGCTAACTTCACCCTGTGTCCCGATGCTACTCTTAATACAGAAATACATAAAAATTCGGTTCGCATAAAGGCTCCCAACTCAGTCAATGCATCAAAGCGAAAACATAAAAATCAAATTAATCACTATAATAAACAAAGACGAGTACTCATGGCTAATTCTACTGTATGCCAGAGTAAATGAAAACCAACAGTTGAAAACCTTAACACATCTGTGTTTTACGTACACTTCTTAGCCACAGTTCTAAATAAAACAATGTTGAACCAAAATACTCTCCACAAAGCACCAAAGAAGCTTTGCATCCAAGGCTATCCAAGCTACGTCAGATTGTGCGAATGTTCAGGCTTGTCGGAATCTTCGCTGGGTGCACATGCCTAAAGGTACAATTTTGGCGGTGCGGCTTAATTACAATGATGCAATTCAGTTACATATTTTTCGTTGAACAAACATGTATAACTCGTATTTGTCCAGGCAGCTGCAATATGTTCCTGCTATATGATATTCAACAAACTATGAAAACGCGTCTTCACTTAGCACATCTACAAAAATCATTTTTCCGCCAACACGTTTGGCAGAATATTATCATCTGACAATTGAAATCTGCAAATCTAAGTAGCCAAAGAGGGCACATCGCTCACCTGAGGCAAACAAGAGCTCCGCCAAGCGGGGCATTATACGCCCGTGGCAAGTAATAAGATGTAGCACAAAAACTGGCTCCTGTATAATTCAGTGCTCCAGAAATAAACTGTAAGTGGAATTACAAAAAAAAATAAGATAAAAAAAATTTCATTGGGGGCATATCTCTGCTGATATTTGGTGAACTGTAACCTAGGGGTCAAAGCTGACCCAGAAATTAAGGAAGAAGTGATTTCTCCCTCCTGGGAAAATAGGGAAAAGTTTGCTGCTTCTAGGTAGAAGTGCTCTCAGACGGAGGGCACACCACAGAAGGATGGCTATATTATAAGCTCATATGAGCCTTTGGCTGATTTGTTTTTCCTATACTTCAATATCGGACCTTCCTATACTTCAATATCAGACCAAACAATAACAAACAAAAATAAACAAACCCCGCCCCCACCCCCCACACCCTCCAAAAAAATGAGGGCATAACTATACATGAAGAATTTTTTGTAAACCTTTAACTTGTTTTATACTGTAATACTGATTTTATTTTTGTTCTTCAAGGGAGCCAAGTCAGAAGAGTATTTAAAAAATCCAAAAAGAATTATGTATTTATAAAGATTTAATAATGGCAACCTTTCCTTGCAAATCTAATAAAAAAAGATGTTAAAAAATCAATATCTTGCCCATATGACCAAAACTTCAGTTATTTGCAAAAAATATACCTATTATAAAATAACATTTGGACACTATTACCTGTAAACAATATGCTGCGAAAAAATTACAAAAACTTTCAAAAGGGCATAAATCTGCAAATATTTGGTGTACTCTAACCTCGAAATAATATGTGCTGCTCCAGATCATCGTGGATATTTATGAAGTTTCAGCTTGATCTGATGTAAACTGTAAGAGGATTAAGCCGGAAACAAAAAGTTAATAGAAATTTTCAACGGGGTTTAACTCTGCTAATATTTGGTGGACTGTAACCTTGAAATAATATGCGCTGCTCCACATCATGGTCTAACTACAAATCAAATTTCAGCTTGATAGGATGTAAACTGTAGGGAGATTTAGCCGGAAACGAAAAGTTTACTGAAATTTTCAAAGGGGCATAACTCTGCAAATATTTGGTGGACTGTAACCGCGAAACAATATGCGCTGCTCCACATCATGGTCTAACTGTACATGAAGTTTCAGCTTGATTGGGTGTAAACTGTAGGAGGATTTAGCCAGAAACGAAAAATAGAAATTTTCAAAGGGGTATAACTCTGCTAATATTTGGTGGACTGTAACCTTGAAACAATATACGCTGCTTGACATCATGGTCTATCTACGAATCAAGTTTCAGCTTGATCGGATGTAAACTATAGGAGGAGTTAGCAGGAAACAAAAAGTCTACTGAAATTTTCAAAGGGACTCTGCTAATATTTGGTTGACTGCAACCTCGAAACAATATGCGCTGCTCCACATCATGGTCTAACTATACATGAAGTTTCAGCTTGATCGGATGTAAAATGTAGAAGGAGTTAACAGGAAATGAAAAGTTTACAGATATTTTCTAAGGGGCATAACTCTGCAAACATTTGGTGGACTGTCACACCGAAACAATATGCGCTGCGCCACATCATGGTCTAACTATATACCAAATTTCAGCTTGATCGGATGTAAACTGTAGGAGGAGTTAGCCGGAAACGAAAAAGTTTACGGACGGACGGACGCCATACCCCGTAACATAATACGTCCCTGTTTTCAAACGGGCGTATAAAAAAACCTATAAATGGGTCATGAAAACCAAAGGCCTGAAATCGAAATACTACTACTACTACTACTACTACAACTATTCAGATTTTTAACGCTACCAGGCAACTGGGTCACATAGAGGCAGCGCCCCTGAAGTCGAACTTGCCCGAGCTTTTATGATGATTCGATCAAAAATGATCGCGCTAGTATGAAAACATCATTTTTCCATTATAAGTATATAGGCTTTTTTGAATGAAACTCCGTCATCAGTGGTCCGATCTGGCCGTAATTCGAACTCATCCGAGATTTTATGCAGTAACTCATTACCTACAAGTTTAAAGGGATCGGATCAAAAGCATCCAAGAAAATGTGGAGACATCGTTTTCCCCATTATAATTCAATTGGGGATTTGTGTTGCCATGGAAAACAGCATTTTGATCCAGCCTGCCCTACAACCTTATGCAGCCTTTTCCCCACCCCAATGATGCTATACATAAAATTTGATTAAGATTAACCTAATGGCGTTAAAGATATTCAAGTTAAAAAATGTGAAATTTTTATCACTCAGTGGCAAATGACTCATCCTAGCTTTTACCAGCAACTGTGATGATGATTCGATACAAAAGGAACACGCTAGCATGGTCACCATTTTCGTATAGTTAGACCTCAAGAGCAGCTAACTGCATAGTCAGAGGTCCGATCTCGTCCGAGATTTTATGCATGGCCTCGTTATCCACAAATATAAAAAGTATCGAATCAAAAACAAGCAAGGAAAGATGGAAACATCATTTTCGCCATTAAAGGTCAATGGTGATTTCTGTTGTCATGGACACAAAGATTTTGATACAATCTGCTTCAAACATTAGGCAGCTATTCCCCGCCCCTAGTGATGCTACACATAAAATTTGATCAAGGTTGGCCAACTGGCCTCAGAGGTATTTGTTCGAAATTGTAAAATTTTCATCATTCATGTGCAAGTAACTTCAAAGTGAGTAGTCTAATCTGGCCTGAAATCAAACTGTTGATTCAATCAAAAATGATCGATAGCATAGAGATACCATTTTCCCATTATAAGTCTATGGGATTTTTTAGGCAGCTAACTCTGTAGTCAATGGTCCGATCCGGCAAAAATTCGAACTCGCCCGAAATATTATGCATGCACTTTTTACCTGCAAAAAGATCGGAAAAAAAAAAACGAAAAAAATGGTGACGACGTACAGCAGAGCTTTTCTGTACTACAAGCTCACCTTGTGAGCCTTCGGCTCCGGTGAGCTAAACAAATGGTATAGACTTATGTGTAAAATGTATAAAAAGTAATATGAAACATTGCATTTGAAGATTTATACAATCTTCATAGACTGTGGCAAACAATTCAACATTTAAACGACTCTCAACTATGTCATTATCCTTGACAATATTAAGTAGCATTTAATATTTTTACTGACCGTTCCAAGACGGTGCTTCTGTTGTGGTTTACCATTCTTGTCATGTATGTCCTGGTGATTTTTTTATTTCGGATTTGGCTTTCTGCTTGTAGTGTTTTGATTGTGGTGCCGTTGCTTTAAGTGCGTCCCTCTTTCCCTTTGGTGTCTTGGACGAAAGGTGTTAGGTAATTGTATTCCTGATCATTGCCTTCCTTTCTATTTATCAATACAAAATAATATAGATCATGTCCAAGAAGATCCACAATCTGAGAAGATAGCCTACAAATGACACCGAGAAGAAGAGTAAAGAAACCATGATAAAGAGCACACGTACCACAAAAAAAGAAAAAAAGAAAAGAAAACTAGAGCTGGTGTTTGTAAAACACTATGCCCCCAACTGCCTGACTCTAACACTGTTTGACTCCAACACTGCTTAGCCATGACGGTAACAACAGTACAAATATATGATTTCAATGTTATTTTATCAAAGGGAAATAACTCTAAAATAGGAGATGATTGGGATAAGAAAAAAATACGGATCACCTATTTTTTCATGAGGAATCTAAACATGAAATTTCAAAACATTAGCATACATGGTTCTAAACTTATGCTATACACAATAAAGCAACGACATTAAATGGCCCGAAATTGCGAAGGGCCATAACTCCAACATTTCATTTAATTGGTTCAAAATTTATTCAGGTGATCTCCTCCTCAATCCCAATCAGTATACCAAATATCATGGCTCTAGCTTAAATACTTTTTGAGATATCTAGCTGAAAAAGTCAAAATGCCTAGAACTACAAAGGGCCATAACTACATCAATTTTTCATGGAATTCCCTAAAAAACAAACCAGGTAATCTCCACATCATCCCCAATCAGCATATAATATTTCAAGACCCTAGCTTAAGTGCTTTTCGAGAAATCTTGCTGACAAGGTCAAAATGAGCAGAACTGCAAAGGGCAAAAACTTTATCAATATTTTCATGGAATTCTCTCAAAATATAATCGGGTAATGTACACATCATTCCCACTCACTGTATCGAATTTCAAGAACCCAGCTTAAATACTTTTCAAGATATCTTGCTCACAAGATTTAATTCTGATTTTTTTCAAAGAGGCATAACTTTAAATAAACATGCTAGACAAGAAACAAAATACGGGTCGGCTATTTTTTCATTGGGAACCCAAATATAAAATTTCAAAACCCTAGCGCGCAGGGTTCTTAAGATATGGCATGCACAAAAAAAGCTTGATGAACGGACAAACAGTCGGATGGACAAATGAAGGCAAAATAATATGCCCCATCAATTTCATTCGAAACTGGGGGCATAATCAGGTCATCTACTCATCGCTACCAATCTATTCATCAAGTTTCAAGGCTCCAGCTTCAATAGTTTTTGAGATATTTTGTTCACAAGGGAAACATGCCCAAATTTACAAAGGGCCATTACTTATGAAATATTTTTCAGAATTTACAAAAAAATTAATCAGGTCATCTACTCATCATTACCAATCAATTCACCAAGTTTCAAGTCTCTAGCTCTAATAGTTTTTGAGATATTTTGCTGACAAGATAAAAATGCCCAAAATAACAAAGGGGCATAACTCAAGAAGTATATTTCAAAATTTCTTCAAAAGTTAATCAGGTTGTCTACTCATCACTACCAGTCTATTCATCAAGTGTCAAGGCTCTAGTTCCAACAGTTTTTGAGATATTTTGCTGACAAGGTAAAATTGCCCAAAATTACAAAGGGCCATAACTCATGAAGTATTTTTCAGAATTTCGTCAAAAATTAATCAGGTCATCTACTCATCACTACAAATCTATTTACTAAGTTTCAAGGCTCTAGCTCTAACAGTTTTTGAGATATTTTGCTGACAAGATAAAAATGCCTAAAATTACAAAGGGGCATAACTCAAGAAGTATATTTCAAAATTTCTTCAAAAGTTTATCAGGTTGTCTACTCATCACTACCAGTCTATTCATCAAGTTTCAAGGCTCTAGCTTCAATAGTTTTTGAGATATTTTGCTGACAAGTTAAAAATGCCCTAAATTACAAAGGGCCATAACTCATGAAGTGTTTTTCAGAATTTCTTCAAAAGTTAGTCAGGTCATCTACACATCACTACAAATCCATTTACTAAGTTTCAAGGCTCAAGCTCTAACAATTTTTGAGATATTTTGCTGACAAGGTAAAAATGCCCAAAATTACAAAGGGCCATAATTCAAAAGGCATTTTTCAAAATTTCTTCAAAAGTTAATCAGGTTGTCTACTCATCACTACCAGTCTATTCATTAAGTTTCAAGGCTCTAGCTCCAACGGTTTTTGAGATATTTTGCTGACAAGATAAAAATGCCCAAAATTACAAAGGGCCATAACTCATGAAGTATTTTCAGAATTTCTTCAAAAGTTAATCAGGTCATCTACTCATCACTACAAATCCATTTACTAAGTTTCAAGGCTCTAGCTCCAACAGTTTTTGAGATATTTTGCTGACAAGGTAAAATTGCCCAAAATTACAAAGGGCCATAACTCAAGAAGTATTTTTCAAAATTTCTTCAAAAGCTAATCAGGTTGTCTACTCATCACTACCAGTCTATTCATCAAGTTTCAAGGCTCTAGCTTTAATAGTTTTTGAGATATTTTGCTGACAAGATTGCATCCATATTTTTTCAAAGGGCCATAACTCAGAAAAGGGGCATAATCCTGTGAAGAAAAAAAATACGTGTCAGCTATTTTTTCATGAGGAATCCATATATGAAATTTCAAAACAGTAGCATTCACGGTTTTAAAGTTATGCTATGCATCAAAAAGCGTGACGAACGGATGGACGGACGGACGGAAGGACGGACGGACGGACGGACGGACGGACGAACAACCCAGAAGCAATATGCTCCTCCAACTTCTTTGAAGTTGGGGGCATAATCAAAGCAACTAGCTCCCCACTGAGGTAATCACAGTGCCCGACACCCGTTACAACATTAAGAACAAGCAAATTCCATGGGGAATTTATGTCCCCCGCCTTATTTTTATTTGAGGTGTTAAAAATGGTAAAATTAACCAGAGGACCATTGGTCCTGTATCACTTACCTAAGTATTGAAGCAGGAAACCAGTGATAAAAAATAATTTCAAGATTCTGAAAAAACCACATGCATATCTTCAGACCATCTTTAAAGCACCTGTAAAGTTTCAAAAGGATCGGCTTAAAACTGTGGTAGGAGTTACGGGGTCAAGGTACCTACTCCCTATACGCTTCTGTAGTATTAGAACTCAAAAAAAATGTCTAGGTTAAAAATGAGAAAAAAGTAATAAAAAATTATTTCAGGATTCTGAAAACACCACATGCATATCTTCAGGCCATTCTAAAAATCCTTGTAAAGTTTCAAAAGGATCGGACCAAAACTGTGGGAAGAGTTAAGGGGACAAGGTACCTACTCCCTATAGACTTCTGTAATATTAGAAATAAAAAATGTCTAAGTTCAAAATGTGTAAAAAGTAATCAAAAATAAATTCAGGATTCTAGAAAAACAACATGCATATCTTCAGACCATCTTTAAAGTACTTGTAAAGTTTCAAAAGGATCGGTCAAAAACTGTAGGAGGAGTTAAGGGGACAAGGTACCTGCTCCCTATACACTTCTGTAGTATTAGAACTCAAAAAATGTCTAAGTTAAAAATGCGGAAAATGTGATAAAAAATTATTTCAGGATTCTGAAAAAAACATATGCATATTTTCAGGCCATCCTAAAAGCCCTTGTAAAGTTTCAAAAGGATCGGACAAAAACTGTGGGAGGAGTTAAGGGGACAAGGTACCTCCTCCCTATAGACTTCTGTAATATTCGAACACAAAAAATGTCTAAGTTCAAAATGTGTAAAAAGTAATAAAAAATAATTTCAGGATTCTGAAAAATCCACCTGCATATTTTCAGGCCATCCTAAAAGCCCACGTAAAGTTTCAAAAGGATCGGCCAAAACCTGTGGGAGGAGTTAAGGGGACAAGGTACGTACTCCCTATAGACTTCTGTAATATTAGAACTCAAAAAATGTCTAAGTTCAAAACATGTAAAAAGTAATAAAAAATGATTTCAGGATTCTGAAAAAAACACATGCATATCTTCAGACCATCCTTAAAGCAACTGTAAAGTTTCAAAAGGATCGGCCAAAAACTGTGGGAGGAGTTAAGGGGACAAGGTACCTGCTCCCTATACACTTCTGTAGTATTAGAACTCAAAAAATGTCAAATGCGGAAAAAGTGATAAAAACTTACTTCAGGATTCTGAAAAAACACATGCATATCTTCAGGCCATCCTAAAAGCCCTTGTAAAGTTTCAAAAGGATCGGCCAAAAACTGTGGGAGGAGTTAAGGGGACAAGGTACCTACTCCCTATAGACTTCTGTAATATTAGAACTCAAAAAATGTCTAAGTTCAAAATGTGTAAAAGCTGATAAAAAATAATTTCAGGATTCTGAAAAAAACACATGCATATCTTCAGACCATCTTTAAAACACCTATAAAGTTTCAAAAGGATCGGACAAAAACTGTGGGAGGAGTTAAGGGGATAAAGTACCTACTAAAAATTCGGAACCACGCACCACGCACTACGCACCATGCACCACGCACCACGCACCACGGAAAACCAAAAACAGTATCCCTCCGCTTTTCTTCGAAAAGGCGGGGGACAATAAACAAGATAAAACATGAAAAAAGGCCCGAAACGAGCAGACACAACGCCACCCAAAGAACAAAGTACACTAGAATCCCCGCCTTAGAACGGCCAGTAGTAAAAATACCGATGGGTCTATATCGATTTTACTAGTACTTAATTTTCACACTAGTTCAAATGTTGTAAACAATACACGATGACTGGTTTGCGTTTACGTTGAGGTTTTACTGTCCAGTCAACCCAATGGGGCCATGTCGAGCGCGGTCAGTTTACCTAACCACACATTTACTGGTCAGGCTTAGTCCTCTAAGCGGCTAACCAATATTGTGCACATTCTTTCGCCAGAAACTGACAACTGCCCTTCTTGAATCAGCGGAAGGGAGAGAATGACCGTAGAAAATATTTCTTGATCAATCTCCACGATGATTGGTTGGTTCTAATACAGGCTCCCTAACCACGAAGGGCCCAAACAAAACACAGTAGGTATCGACCCTCTAATAAATGGTTTAGGCAGTCACAGTCATAACCATCGGCGAGCATTTAAATAGGAAAGCATAGCTATCTATCCGGATTGGGTTAATAACTAATCATTCAGTCTGTCGCATAACAAACATGTTATATGCCATCCTTTTATGATGGGTAATATTTTATTGAATTCTTCTACAGAACTGGATTTTCCTACAATTTTTCTAAACTTATAAACTAGGTCACCATAAAACTCTGGTTCCGATATTCCTTCCTGCAGAAAATTGTTTTAACCAAACTTTATATTTATCAATCAAAGCAGCGCATCGATGATACATTTTGAGAAGAAAAAGGTTTGCGGAGTTTATGACTGATAGTCCTATGTCAGGAGGGTTAGCAGTCAAGACATTATCGGGCTCATCGAGGTCCTGTTTGTGGTTTTCTTGTGTTCTGGCTTTAGATCGCCATTGATACATTTGCTTTGTTTTATCATAGTTATTCTGCAACAAAGTATATAGGAACCAGAATTTTACGGTGGCTTATTATACAGATTTAGAAAAATTGTGGGAAAATCTAATTTTCGGAGAAATTAAAAAAACTAATTAACCGTTATAAAAGAATTGGCTATAACCTGGATATTACACGGCAGACTGCATGCCTAGTTATCAACCCAATCACTGTTGATGGCTATGCTTTACTCTTTAATTGCACGACGGCGGTTCGGGCCTCAGACTCAATGACGGCCTCTTCGTAAAACTTTGACCAGTGGTTTGGGGATTGACGATATGTCTTTGGCTTGGCCCGCCGTGGTTCAATTCCTGGTTTTCATTTACTCTGGCACACAGTAGAATTAGACATGAATACTCGTCTTTGTTTATCAAAGTGATTAATTTGATTTTTATGTTTTCACTTTGATGCATTGACTGAGTTGGGAGCCTGTATGCGAACCGAATTTTAATGCTTTTTTGTATTAAGGGTAGCATCGGCACCCAGGCTAAAGTTGGTCGGCTATAAAAGGACCCCGCCCCCCAACCCCAGTGGTTTATTCTACTGACCGTTCTAAGGCGGTGGTCCCGATGTTAGTTTTACTCTTTGTTGCTTTGTAGTTTATTCTACGAGGCGATTTGTTTTAAGTCTTGCCTTGTGTTTTGTTCTTGCGTTTTTAGTCCTTTTAGCATTGCGATTACCTCGCTTGGGGAAGAGAGAGCTTATCGTAGTGCTTTTTGTACGTTTGCTTAATTTGCGCTTGTTTGGTTTTGTCTGTTTTCTCTTCCGCTTGGTGTCTGAGAAGGGCCGCGGCTTGTGATTGTGGCACTCCCGGGATTTTTCTCTAACCTTTTTGTCAGGATTCAAGAGATGATGTTGTTGCAGAATGGAGGGTGTTGTGCACAAGATAGTGTAAGAGGGACTTTTATTCTGTATTCTAATCTTGGATATCGGAACGGAACGATTTTAGCAATTTTTTATTTCTATGTCGCTCCTTATGCCTCCCATCAAGTTTCAGCTCAATCCAACCTAGCAATTCCAAATCTCAGTAAAATCCAAATGCCTCCCGTCAAGTTTCAGCTCATCCCACAAACGGTTTAGGAGATGTCGCTGGAAGAATTTCAAGATGGTTGCCATGGCGGCCATCTTGGATATCGGAATGGAACGATTTGAGCAATTCTGAATCCATGTCTCCGCAATGCCTCCCTTCGATTTGCAGCTCAATCCAACTGACAGTTTGTGGGGAGATCTGGTTTGGAGAATTCCAAGATGATCGCCATCATGGTCGTCTTGGACATCGGAACGGAACTACTTTAGCAATTCTAAATCTCCGTGCTGCCCCGATGCCTACCACCAAGTTTCGGCTCACTCCGACTTACCGTTCAGGAGCAGATAACAATTGAATATTTTAAAAATGGCCGCCATCGTGGTCGGACATCGGAACGGAACGACTTTAGCAATTCTACATCTCCGTGCTGCCCCGATGCCTACCACCAAGTTTCGGCTCAATCCAACTTACAATTCGGAAGCAGATGTGGTTTAAAGATTTTCAAGATGGCCACCGTGGCGGCCATCTTGGATATTGGAACGGAACGGAACGATTTTAGCCATTTTGAATCTCTATGCTTATTCGATGCCTCTTATCAAACCGGTTCAATCCAACTTACGAATTGCGAGGAGATGTCGTTTGAAGAATTTTAAGATGGCCGCCATAGCGGGATTTGAACCGAATGATTTTAGCAATTGTGAATCTCGCCCTTCAGCTCAATCCGACTTACGAGGTGTCAAAAACGTGAAAATTTAACGACGGACGAAAGAAGACAAACAAGAGGCCACGGTATAGGCCGATCTAGAGCAAAGCTCCAGGTGAGCTAACAATGTTAGAAACAACACAGTTGGCGTAACTTTGGAAGAAATTATCCCATTTGATATTGACAAAAACAAAGCCAAAGAAGTTGCTTTGGCATCAGACGAACTTCCTTTATATAACTGATGTGAAATAGGATAGAACTGTTCAATCATTTGTTCCAAATAAATCTTATCAATATTAATCAAGTCATCAAACGTATTTTAAGTAGACTTGCAAGCTCCAATAATATCGGCTCGATTTTCACAAGAGAGAGAGAGAGAGAGAGAGAGAGAGAGAGAGAGAGAGAATGAAGTCCCTCTCATGACAAAATAAAATTTATTCCACAATAAGAGGAACACAAATAGTCCCTACTAGAATACAAACAATTTTTCTATAAAGGTAAGTGCCAAATCTAATAAATATTATATCCAAAAGGTAAATAATGGCTTCATAAACGTTTTGACATGACCCAAATGATAATTCCTGTGCTCCTCAGAAGTAAAAAAGCACGTCTCTGATTACATACCAAATATATTATGCCTTCTAAAGTAAACGTTCATTCAATTAAGTGAGTTTAGCTTTTATTTAATCCGAGTATGAGGTAAGGTAGTATAATAAATGCCAATCATAAGTGGAGAAATTGGATGCTGAAATACCATTTGATTTTATCAAGAATGCTACCTGATTTTTTACAGACCAAATAAGGTTTTATTATATGATTTTTAACTGAATTTAGGCAGGTTAATTTTTATACATTTCATTAGTGGTGCAAGAACTAGACTTTATAAAACGTGCTTTATATACTTTTTATTAAGCTTAGTAACCTGTATCAAGAGGGAAGCTTGTCTTGATGTTCTTTTAGACTTACTGAAAACTCGATAGCAATATGGCAACAGTGCTTATGAACAGCAGAATCCCAATTATTTGCAGATTAAATCATGGTTTGAAATTAAAAATATTGAAGCATTTACCTAATTCTGGTACTGAGCTACTATTCAAGGCAATTCTTTCGGCTAGTGAAGAGTCCGCTTCCAGAAACCCTTTTAAGAAACATTCAGTCCTCCTGAAAGTATATTAAAGAATTTAATCTATCCATTATGCAATATTATAATATGAATGTTGAATTTAATTAGGGTACAGTTTCTCCAAAAGCAATATAAAAGAAAATGAAATGAACAAAACTCCAACAGAAGCCAGATGAAAATGCTGATTTACACGTCTACATATTTTTCTTGTTAACGTACAACAGGCAGGATAATGATTCTGCAATTAGTGGCTTTCTAAAGAAAATATACGTTCTCCTATCAGACAACTTGTATCATTAATGTCGAGAGCCATAACAAGTATTTAATGAAATAACGCTGCTTCCATTTTGTCCGAAAGTCTGAAAATATTAGCACTGACAGTAAATGATCATAAAATATTAGCATTGATAGTAAATGACTATGAAAAAACATGGAATACAACTGGCTAACAATATTGATTTACCGTTTTACATGTTACGCTGATTTATATAACACCAACAGGACAATAGTTAATATTTTGAACTATACAATATTATGATTAGCACAATAAATTTTTAAGCTGACACCTTACCTGTCTACTTCTGATTTAATGAGAATTTCAACTCCGCACGACAGTAATCCGTTACTATCAGCCAATTCAATCGGGGGATTTGGAGCTAGTCTGTGAAGATCAAAGCTAACGACGATTTTTCCATCATCAGTTTCTCTATGCACCGCTTCTGAAACAACTTGTCCATTTCTATGCGAATACGTCCGAGTATCCTCAGTGTTCTTTTTACGCAAAACTTTAGTTATTTCACCATGCCCGATCCAAACGTTTGATTGGATTGTACTCTCCCTGCTTGCAATGCGCCTAATGCAGAGGAAGTCATATGACTTTCCGCTTGTGCTTTCATCTTCACCTTCATCCACTATGCCTCCAAAGTCAATGTTCCGAACCTCGCAAAATGAAAGTGGCAGAACAAATTTTCCTGATCGCCCTCTAAATTTCACTGGCACATTATTTATAGTGCAGGTATCTTCACTTGAGACTGAACCTACAGCAGCTTCCATATTGACCAGAGGAAGCCATCTTTCTAGATACTGCTGAACTGATCTGTACTGGTCTATGGTATTCTTTGTTGAATACCTTGTCAGGTGCATAACAGGGTCATCTGTGTGCTGCAAACAACATTTGAAACTTTTCGTTACGTCAAAAAGCTGCGGTTTAGGAGCGAGCAATCCTTTTTGTGCCTCAGCAGTCATCTGTATGTTTAGGGACTGTCCTCTTGTGAATGACAAGCTGAATGTTGTGCTGGGCTGAAGCCTGGATATATCATACATTTCTGTATTTACATCAACCAGGCCACTATCTGGGAGAATACATCTTGCAGACTGTGCGTTTGTCTGAAAGTCTTTCCAACGACGATCAATACCACTTTTCAACAGCTTTGCCCAATCCCATGCGGGAAGGAGTACCATTCCAGGATGTCGATTTAGTCGCAACGTATCTCTTCTGCTGCCACTTGACACGGAAGGTACACCGGTAAAGTCATACAGTCTCTTCCGCCATTTGGCTCTGATAACAGCTTTATCAGTTGAAGTATCCGTGAGTTCTTCAGGTTTAAATCCCATGTCGAGAAGATTGAATGGAAGCTCCCTGTATATCTTTGATACAAACTTTAGGTCAGGAGAACAGAGAGAGACCCCCTTGTCACTAACCTCGTCAACGTAGCAAACTTTCATCTGCGGAGTGGTCCGCAGTGCGATCGACATTTGTAATGTCTTACATCCTTTTTCATAAGCTTTTGCTTTTTTAGCTACCGAATTAACGTGCAAGCAGATTTTTTCCACTTCATCTGTACTATATGGAACCGAGCGTTGCTTTTGCTTTTTCAGCATGCAGTGAACTAGGCGATGAATCACAAGGTCAATATATCTTCTGATCGGTGATGTGAAGTGGGTGTAATTAGCAAAATCTAGACTGAAATGTTTCCCATCAGTCTTTTCTTTTGTAAGAGATCCACTACATTTGTAGAATGCGTGCTCTTGAATAGACAGCCAGTGCTGATACGCCAGATATTGTAAAGGGAAGTGTTCATCCATCTTCATATAACGAACAGCCAATTCGGGATTCTCAGATATCAAATCCCACAACCACTTTTGTATCAGAATTTGGTTGTGAGGGCTTGTCCTGAGGGCAGTTTCAAGTGACGGTGCTGGATGTATTTTTTTGTCTTGTAGTTTAAGAACTAAATTTAAAACATCTTTTTCGTCTTTCATGAATTTGTCTAGGCTTTCTTTAGATGGCGGCGGCTGACATCTCAAAGGAACAGTATCTGGAAACGCACGTACTAGGTGCTTGGCCACCTTCCAGTTTGTCAAAATCATAAATTCTTCTACCAGGTAATGCGCTTCTAGTGTCTCCACTGAAGATTCCTCGTTACAGTCATCTGTTTCTAAATCCAAAGCAAACATTGCGTTACCCAATCTCATTTTTCTTCGTTTCTCCGCAAGACGGTGTAACTGCTTGATCGAAGAAGGAATTGTTGTCTCCGGACCAGAGAGTGAACCTGGTGAATTTATGATGTCCTGAGCTTCTGCATACGTAAACTGTCGTCTAGACTTAATGACTGTCAATCTGATATCTGTGTGTTTGTATCCGCCTTCATCATCTAAGTCATGGAACACTGAAATACAAAGTCTTTTTTTCATAGGCACCAAACTGCATATGTTTTGACTGAGCGGTTCGGGTAACATGTGTCTTGGATTTCTCACGCCCGGATAGAAAGTGACGGCACGTTCAAAGGCTTCTTTGTCAATGTCATCACCTTTTCCAACATACATAGAAACATCTGAAATATGAACTCCAACGCGAAATCCGTCCTGTAATTTTTCGATACTTAAAGCATCGTCAATATCCTTTGAGCCCGGGGGGTCAATGGTAAAAGTATCTAGATGAGTTAAATCTTGACGACCATACGTAAGCGACTCCGAGGGTTCATCTTGTTGCCTTCTAGTAATGCTTTCCAGTCTACACACACTAGCAGCTGAGTACACAGACGGAACTTCGTGTTGCAAATCCAATATTTTCAAACCACTTGAAATTGAATCTCCACATGGTAGCATTCTTATTACTGCACCGACTGGATAAATACTGAACTGTTGCTTTTCCCACTGCAAATATGCCACTAAGAATACATACTTTTCTCTTTCAGCAGGGTTGATGTCTATAATTCTGGCAAATTCTAAAGTACCATTTCTATGGTCGTAGTCATATAATTCGATCTTGTTTTTACGCTGAGCATAAAACTTTTGTAGAATTTTGTTATGAAGAATATGAATCTTTGGAACCGTTTTGCACATCGGTCTTACAAGATGAGATTCCATGTCATCAAGTGTACAAACAAACACTGGATGTTTTACCTCTTTATGTCTCTCACGTTGCAAGATTCCCACCACTTTGCCGTATCTTTTGTCTTTGTCTTCGTGCGCAACATCCAGAACTTGGACAACAACTTCGTCTTCATTAAATGTTCGACCAGCTTTAGACCTTCCAGAGATTTCAATAGAAGATATTTTCCCATCGCTTCTTATTGGTGTACAGTAAGAAATGTGCGATCCTTCTATCTGAAGAGAACATCTCTTGAACATTTTGGGCTGTCGTTTAAGTCTTTGTTCGCATTCTGCAGGACTAAGCATTTCTTCATAAAAGTTTCTTTCCTTCTTATGGTTACATTTTACTGAATGAATGAAAGATGAATTTAATTGCAAGCCTTCTCGTAATAGTTTAATGTCTTTAGGAGCTTCCGAATTGTCCTCCTCGCCAGTGTCACCATGAAACCTGCAACTTAATTCATAAAATGTCGCAGTGCTTTCTTCTGAACTCTCTTCAATTTCTAGTAATGCCAATGCTGAGGAGGCTGCTGATACATCAGAATCTTGAGAAATACTGTTTTCACTAGAATCTGAATCAGAATCAAAATCCGACAACTGAACAAGAAATGAAGAAATATCACTGCTATAACTTTCATGCCTTGAACGGCTTTCAGATGACGCATGCCTGCGTTTCTTTTGTTCTTGTCTGGATGGAGTCCTTACAGCTGAAGCGATTTTATCTGCTGCGTGGTTTTTGTCATGTGCCTCAGGAAACGGCGATTCTGACTTTCTTTTCTCTGTGTTTCTTGCATATAATAGAACGGCTTCCTCTTCAGGTGGGAGTCCTGGACTTGAGCCTGTCTGCAGTAATACGTCTTGTGATCTTTCCCGGGCTTTAGCTGAAAGAAAACCATAAAATATTATGCAAAATACATAAATTCGTCCTCTGTAAAATGTAACGAGAAGGGAACCAACATAAAAAAATCACTCGTAATAAACCCAGACGCCTTTAAATCTCTTATAAGCGTTTAAAACTGCGATTTATGATGTGTATAATTTAGCTGGGAACGGGTGTAATGTAATTCAGTTTTATTCTTTGGCACAATATCAAAAATTGCAAAATATATACTATTTAGAGTTCTTGGAAACAAGGTCAAACAGACATTTTTCGAACTTTTAAATGTATATAAGAAGCAATGATTCAATTCTGCTTAAAACAATATTTCATCTTACAATCGCACAACACATTTATAAAACGAATGAGACCAATGCCGTATGATATGGTAACTGCTGACGAAGATTTATATGGGCTTTTGGCTGTCATAGCAATTAATCAAAACGACAAAATGCCAAATTTGAATTCCCATTCTGAGCAAATAATTCTAACAAACAGAAAAGTGTTTGTAAAACACTACGCCCCCAACTATATGCTTGTCCATATAAAATGTCAAATTTGAAAAAGGACATAACTTTGACAAACTAATTTGATTTTTTTTTCAAAAGTTAATCAGGTAATCTACTTATTCGGCTTATCATTCCCAATGAGCTCACCAAATTCCAAGGCCTCTGCTCAAATATTTTTGTTATATCTTGCTCACAATATTTCATTATATTCCATAGGCTTACAGAGCGTAGGTCGAAAAAAGTGGCATAGCTCCGAGACTACAAGACCGATGGAAAAAGAAAAAATGCGGGTCTGCTTATTTATCATCCTTATTCCATATATAACATTTCAAGATCTTATCTCTAACAGTTCTTGACCGTCCTGGCGTATGTTAAGCGCGACAAAGGCGGACGGAAGAACGACCAAAATGCAATATGCCCCATCAGCTTCTTTGACGTTGTCGGCATAATAAATATACAAATCTCTTCACTTCATTCAAAAGCACGCTGACGATGGACGAAAAGTACAGTATAGTATAACTGATTCTGTTTATCATAGATAAGCGAAACGTTTCCCTAAACATGGCAACTGACAAAACTCACGCCTTTTGTGTTTTTTCTTTTCTTTCTCTTTTATGCCAGATTTCATCTGCACTGTCATCTGAAAAACAATAAAAAGAGATGTAAAGCTTCAATGACTCAAACACCGATGGCTTGTTTACCGTGGCTGTTTCGAACTCGTTTTTGAGTCCCTAGGAAATTCTTCTGAAAGCTCAAAAAAATCAAAGAATATTCTTATTTTATCATGAATATGTATGTTGTGTACTCATTAGATATGGCCTTATAGAGGCAATTCTAATAAGTATACTCAACATATCATTATTTTACAGAAGATCCATATGCCAATCCTAAATTATCCCTATTTTCCTCCTGACCTGGCACTATGATTAATCTTTAGTGACTTTAAATGCCCATGTCTAGCACGAATTTCTATGTCCCAAAGATGTTCGAGCCATTGAAGTTCGACTGCTGTTGTGTAAGAACAATGTCTTTTCAGGCGGAAAACTGAGGTGCTGACACTCATAGACTTTTTTTTTTTTTTTTTTAAATAGCCTGATCATAAATTTATAGAACAGAAATGAGACAACATCGACATCCAGTAAGAATCCGGGAAATGGACTATAAAACAGGCGAAAGAAAGCAGAAGTCGTACAGTCAAATACAGGCAACCCTCTTTATACCGACATTCGATACAACAACATAATTTTGTATAATGATAATCTGACTGGCACGAAACCTTCGCTCAAGAAGTGTCAATTAATCAGAACACCGTATTTAATATTTCAAACAACTTACGATCTGGATATGTTTTGTTAGGCGATTCTCACAAATGTCTAAAACCATGTGATATTCTATGAGGAAATAAGAATAACACGATAAAAACTATAAAGGTCTACAAAATTTTTCTTACGTAGCATTCTGCTCATTTTAATGGCAGCATCTTTGGGAATAAATGCCGTTTTTTAATGAGGGTTCTCTGTATCTCAATGACAATATGTGGCACGGTTACTAACTAGACAACCACATATTATTTAACAGTATTCTTCTCTTAGGTGTCTCCCTATGTGTCATTTCGTAGAATGAATATATGAAATATTGTGTTCACCTAAATAAAGAGAATTGCTCTGGTAGTGCATTAGCAAGGATTTCAATTAACCCTTGTGATGCTAAATAAATTAAAATGCCATGTCCAATTCTAATTGTCAGCCAATCAGGTTATGTAATCCAGATCGCTGTTATTAATTGAAATTATGAATGACAAACAGTACAGATCAAGATCAGTTTGCTTCTTCAGAAGCCAGCTAATCTAGATCTACACTGCTCGCAAAGGCAAAGCATATCCGGGTTCAGCAGGACCAGGGTTAAAAGTTCCTTTTCTGTACTTTGTATGACTATATTGAAATAATTACAGAGGTTATATGTCTGTCAAAGTAAACAAAAACTCTGAATGGAGGTATTCTACCTTAACACAGTAATTAATGCATCCATATGACACCCAATGAACATATGTTTGCGTTGAATCGACATATCGAACATCGATTCAGCGACGATCCATTGTGAAATCTGTCTGACTTTTTCTTAATGTATGTTCACTCTCAAGACAACTGATGACTGATTTCTGTGGGCATTTATGATTTGTTCGTACACGGATAAACGTAACTGGTCCAAATGGCCGATACTTGGGCATTATGAGGTCAAAAACGCATGTATTTTTATTATAGAAGGATTTAAGTATTGGTCGTTTTGACTATGTATTTTTTCTGTGTATATGTATTTGTCATATGATGATAGCATGTACATATCTAAGTCATATAATTTCTGTTCTGTTCTGTTCTATAATACTCTTTAGCATTGAAAAATATGTACGACACACAGAAAGGGAAACCTTCAAAAACTAAGCTATGGAAATCCATTTTGTGGCGTCTAATCTGGGTCTGCACTGTTTGCAAGTTACCCTATTTTGGTGGCTTCAGACTAAAATGGGTTGCCTTGGCGATAAAGCCAACCAATCTTTGCGCATGGCCATAAAATCCGGTTTCCACAGTAAGCATTTAGAAGTGACCCAATAGCTCCAGATCAGGCGCTTTTCCAACCAAAACATGTTGATATTTTTACATATGTTGTGGTAGTCATTAGAAGCGCCTCGCAGAGGCGCATCTAATGAGTACTCACAACATTTGTTTGTTTTTTTTTTTTTTTTTTGTTTTTCTTTGTGGAGAAATAAGAAAAATATTTTGCTGATCCTTCCTTACATGAGTTTCTGCTGATAAATATCTATGAAATGTTTTTCAAAGAAAATAACAGACAGATCTGAATAAAGATATCTGAGCTCATAAACTGATAATACAATTCAAATTGATAGATAATACAGTTCAACTTCAATGACTTGAACATCTTTGGGACCATGGAAATTTGTTATAGACATGGGTAGTTCTAGCCACTGAGGGTTAAATATAATGACAGATTAAGATGCAAATATGGATACTTTAGAAACTTGTCGGACGTCTATAAAATAATGGTATGTTGAGTATACATACTCATTAGTATCTCCTTGGTGAGACTATTCTAATGAATACAACAACATGCACTTTTATGATAAAATAAGAAACTTTCCCAAAATATTTGTTTCTTGAGCTATTGTAAGTACTTATTAGGACTTAACAAGAGGTCTATGACGGTCCTATAACGTTCACCTGAGCTAACAGATTACATACTTAATATTAAAGTTTCACATAAGTAAACCGCTTAATGATTTTTGTATAAATTTTATGTTCAAGAGTGATAATCTTGGTTGAGGGCCACCAAAGATAGATTTCTGTCAAGTTATCTTGAAATTAATCCAGCGGTTTCTAACAAGATGATTTTAAAGTTTTCTAAATAGATATATTGGAAAAATAAGCCCCACCCACTGACGACCATGTTTTTGACGACTCATGATGGCTTGAACAGTCTTGGTAAAGAGGCACCAATGGAACATGTCTACCAAATTGTAATGAAATCGGTCCAGTGGTTTCTGCCAAGAAGATTTTTTAAAGTTTTCTATATAGATATATTGGGAAATAAGCGCCGCCCTCTGGCGGCAATTTTTTTTTTTTTTTTTTTTTTTTTTTTGACGAATCATGATTGCTTGAACAATCTTGGCAGATGGTCACCAAAGAACAATTTCTGATAAATTATTATGAAATCGGTCCTGTGGTTTCTGATAAAAAGATCTTTTTTCGATATAGATATATAGGGAAACTAAGCCCCGCCAACTGGCGGCCATGTTTTTGATGGATCATGATGACTTAAAATAACTTTATAGAGGGTCACCAAAGGAACATTTCTGCCAAATTATATTGTAATCGGTTCAGAGGTTTCTGATAAGATTTTTCAGTTTTCTATATAAATATAAATAAAATAAACACCCCCGCCCCCGGTAGCCATGGTTTTTGACGAATCATTATGGCTTGAACAATCTTGTTAGAAGCTAACCAATGGAACATTTCTAATAAATTATATTGAAATCGGTCCAGTGGTTTCTGACAAAAAGATTGTTTAAAGTTTTCTATATGGATATACATTTTGTGTACAGGAAAAATAAACACCGCCCCTCCCCCACCACCCCATCCCTACCCCCTCCCCCCACACCCCCACCTGACGACCATGTTTTTATTCACGAATCATAATGGCTTGAACAATCTTGGTAAATATCATCAAAGAAACATTTCTGTAAAATTATATTAAAATCAGTCCAGTGGTTTGTCAGAAGAAGATTTTTAAATTTGCCTATATAGATATATAGGGGAAACAAGCCCCACCCTTTTTAATGAATCATGATGATTTGAACAAATCTTGGTAGAGGGTCAACAAAGAAACATTTCTGCCATATTGTATTGAAATCGGTCTAGTGGTTTCTGGCAAGATTTTTAAAGTTTTCTATATAGATATAGAAAGGGAAAATAAGCCCTGCCCCCTGCTGGCCATGTTTTAGATGAAACATGATGGTTTGAACAATCTTAGAAGACATCAGTTACATCAAATCTAGTATCAAATACCATTTTTAGTTAACCAATGTCAGATATTTTGTATTTTGTCAGTTTCTTTAGCTTCTCCGGATTAAGGTTAGAAGAAGTTGAAAATAGGGAATAGTAACAGGCTTGTATTGTAATACGTATGTAAAAAAAACTTAAGGAATTAGACAAGGCATTTACAGAGCCGCAACTTGAGAAAACGTACCTTCTGATAGAAGAATGCGGCATATGGTAAGGGGCTACACTGCTTGCATTTAGAACAGGAGTTGCTATAAAACATGGTAACAATAAAAATAGAAAAAAAAACCTCTTGGAAGTATGTGTCGCACCTGCATACTGTGAAAACAAGCACCAAAAGAGTGAGAGTTGTCATCTTTGTTTCACTCAGTGAGATAAAACAATCGGTGGTGAAATTAACTGCATAGCTTTACAGACTGTATACTTCATTTAGGGCGGTTGCTAGAGTGGGTGCTAGAATAGATGCTAGGGTGGATGTAAGTACACGGACGAAAGAACGAACGGACGGACAGAAACTTGTGTCATGGGGTCCACTTAACACAAGTTTTCATACCTGCTTCATGCTGGCCCTAGAAGGGTGCGCCGGATGTGTGACAGCACGGGTTCCGTGTCAATTCACAGTCCGTGTCAACTATATAAATAATCCCGATTATATTTGGAAACCTACGTTTCTTAAAAATAACAGGTAAAATTTGAACAGGCCTATGAAAACGTGTGTTTTATTTTAATTAAACGTATGTTTGCTAGGAGAGCGTGTTTGATTGGATGGTTTAACTTTAACCTTGCATGTTGACCCTTATGCATGCCATCTTCCGCGCCTTTCCATCTTTTTTCTGTCATTCGGCCATCAACAGTCGAAGATGAGACATCACCATCACCTTGTCTCATTTCATAAATACTAATTCTTCTATCAAAGAACATGAACTATTTAATTGCCAGGTATGTGCTACATTCTCTGCCTTTCTATTATTGCTACTGAAATAGTGCTGTGCGTTTTTGTGCTTTTATATTCTTGCCTCGGTAGCAAATATTCTTTTGTACAGCAGTCCTTGGGTTCGAGTCCCACATCTTTGGAATTCTTCCCATAATATTAGCTTCATTTAGCTTCACACCCTTTATGTTAGAAATTTAGGCACTAGCTATCAAAGCTGTTCTGCCATAAACGAGTTTAATAAATTCTTTGATGAATTATCAGAATTCATTGTGTACCAAAATTCCTGATTGATTGTAATTGGCTTATATATATATATATATATATATATATATATATATATGCTCTAGTCATGATGCATAAGATGGATGTATCCTAGCTCATATTGTGCAATCACAGGAGTACTGGGTAAATTCGGGTCTGTGTAAGTTTTTATTTTTAGTAATTATAGGGTATATGTTTTACTTAAAACTGTTCTCTTGTCGATGTTGTGGGAAATGTCTTGTACTGTTGGAAAATAACCCTGTGAAATGCTGTATGTGGCAAGCGGCATTTCATATGGGCTGTATCAACCTATTCCGATATGAATAATTCTATTTCTTTATGGAAATAGTATTGTGTCTATATTGTGCTAGTAATTATGATGTCTTGTACATTAGTGTGTTTTGTGTATTTGCAGGATGCCTTTCTTCTCATCCTTCCACATGTACTCATCTATCATCTGTAAATAGAATCGTCAAAAACTTAAATGTCTTCCACTTACCTGTCATCAAGCAAAAATGGAGTCTCGAGACACGTGCATGCCTTAGTCGCCCATGGTAACTCAAGAGCGACAAAAGCTAACCACACATCCACTATATTAAAATGAACCGGTCCATGGTGTTATTGTAGAAGCGTCCACTCGGCATAAAAGGTTAAACATGCGTCTGATCTGGGTCTACACTGGCTGCTCAGATCTGTCTGTCTGAATACTTAGGAAAAATACTATTGTTACCTTTTTATGTTCATCTGCTCCAGTACCTGTGAGCCACTCAGGGTCTGGTTGATCAGTTTCTATTGGTGTTTCAATATTTCTGCTGATCTCTAGCAGAAGTTGCTCTAAGCGATCACAGTCTGCTTGATTCTGCAATAAAAGACGAACTTCAATGGCTCGAGCATCTTTTGAGACCATGGAAAATTGTTCTCGACATGGATAGTTTGAGCCACTGAGGGTCAATCATAGCATCAGGTCAGGAGTCAAAGGGGTATAATATAAGCATATATTTTCGTTCTTCTATAAAGTAATGGTATGTTGAGTGTACTCATTAGAATTAAATGTTATGAGTACTATCAACATGCGTTTTTATTATAAAATAAGAAAATTTCCCTAAACTATCGCTAAATATTTTTTCTTGAGCTGTCGGGACAATTTCCTAGAGATTCAAAAATGAGTTCGAATCAACCACGGCAAAGGAGCCATCAGTGCTCGAGTTAATGAAGTTTTACTTCACCAACATATCAACCAATTTTAGGGGATTAGGCACACTTAGATTTTCCGCCACAATTCAAAAGGTAGGCGATGTTTGTGACCTTGTTTGCTCTCCTGCACATGAATCCTCTTTTGACAGACAGTCTACTTTAAAAGGAAATAATTTAGGAAGCAAATTATTTCCGTTTAGAGTAAACTCCTTTTCAGAAGGCAGAAAAAATTATTTTGAAAGAGTTACCTGTCCTGAAAGTGTATCAGTCTTGCTTAAATTTCATCTTCCAGGGGTATTATACTGAAAGTACGATTATACTGTCTCAAATGTGCCAAAACATTTTTCTTCTATAGTGGGCCTTAAATGATTCGAATACATTGGGTGGACATTTCCCTAATTTTGTAAGGGAGATAACTTTTTATGACTTTGTGTTGCCTTTTATGCACACCAAGCACTTTCTGGAAAGGGGTCTAAGATAAGAGGAAACATTTGCCTCAAGGTTAGCAATTCTTTCCTTTTAGAGTAGACACGTTTCGGAAGGGAGGCAAACAATGGTACAAAAAAATACAGGAACGTATTCATATCAACTCGAAAGAAGAGGTATTATTGACGTCAGTTGCCACTGAAAAAGTGAGTGATAAAAATGTCAGTCTTTATTAAACATATGCACAAAAATATTGCTGTGATGAAAAAGTGAACTGATGCGCAGGCTGATCTGAGTCTTCCACGGGCACATTCTTGTAGGAAATCCTGTGCCCAGGTTCAAATCATGATATTCTGAAGTGTAGGTTTAAACTTCACTAATACATTATTTCAAAGTCATACCCAAGTTCCAAGTTTTATGTCTTCTTTTCCAAAAACATCAGTTATATTTCAATGACCACTGAACCAGATAATTTCCACGGTTACCGAGATAGACGTGCAACTGCAAACCTATTCTGATTTACACTGATATACATTTTGCTTATCTGTGTTGAAAATAGTTTCATGACGAAATGTTAAAAATATCATCATTACTAAAAGAACCAAGCAGGCATGTTAGGTGCTCATACAACGTCGCATTGACGTTGCATCGACGTTAATACAACGCTGTATAAAAGTCACGACGTTGCATAGTTAATGCGAAGTTGTATAAATGTCATGTGGCCTATGGAAAATGATAAAAACAAATAAAATTCGGGCTTAAAATCGGCCGGGGGCGTGGCAGTAAAATTTGAGGCACAAATCAATAAAAAAAAGTTACCGTTTTGTATGGTATTGTATGATTTTGTGGTCGCTGGGCTTATTTGGATTTATTTGGAACAAACCAGAACGTCGGACAAACTGGGCGAGGTTTCCTGAGAAGTTTTACGCACATAACATATACATTACTATTCATAACGGCTCAGTTAAACCGAATCTGCTATTTACGTTTTTTCTAATGTGTTCTTGCTTCCAAAGGAGCCTCTCCTAGGATCACTTCATTTCAGTTCGTATTTCCCCAGGTTTTCAACAAATTCCTCTTGTTCAAAATTTCTGTCGTTTTCACAATAGTGTTACGGAGCATCAATAATTCAAACTCAGTGAAGATGAGCAAAAAATATTTTTAATAAAAAAATCCAAGTTTCTACAGAAATTCCATAGGTCTGACCCAATTTTTGCCATAAAATTAATTTTGCGGTAAATATTTGAAAACATAGCACAGGAACAGAAACGACAAATCGTTTCTGATAAGATATTGTCAATCACAAAACATTTTTTTTTCAGTTAGAATAAACGCTGAACAAAAACTAGAAAATGTGTTTGTAAAAAACTATGCCCTAACTATATGCTTTCCCTAAAACATGCACTGACCTTAATACTTAAGCACCAAAGATGGCTAAGTTAAAAAGTTGATAAAAATAACAAACATTTAATTGACGATAATGCCAAAACCGCATGCACATTTGCAGACAATGACAAAAGCATCTGCAAAGTTTCAAATTGATTGGTATTAAACTGTAGGAGGAGTTGGCACATAAAGTACCCGCTGTATCCACTGTAATGCACTTTAATAATATTTAAGCATCAAAAATGGTTATGTTCAAAATTCAAGTGTGACAAAAATTTAATTGACGATAATGCCAAAATCATTTACATATCTACAGACCATTACAAAATAGCCTGAAAAGTTTCAAATTCATCGGTATAAAACTGTATGAGGAGTTGCGCACACAAGATGCCCATCGTCTGTTGTCAAATGCCTCGAAAAAGGGGAATAACTCCGCAAGAAGAAAACCAATAGAAAACAAAAAATACTGGTTCGCTTACACTTGATTTTGATACTATATAAAAATTTTCAGGATCCTAGCTCTAACCATTCCTGGCCGTATGCAAAGTGTAACGGATAGACAGACAGAATGGCTGTTCAAAGGTCGAAAAAAAGCTCTAGCCACTTGTGACTGAGTGCAAATGTAACAGATGGACAGACGGACAGGCCCAAACCAATATGCATCCTCAACTTCTTCGAAGTTTGGGGCATTAAAAACGTCATTTTCGAAGGATGTCGAAGGATATAAAAACACAGTAACAATTATCCTTGTATACCTGGACTGTCAAACATACCTTGGCATATTTCAAGGCAAGTGTTACTTTCTTCTGTGCTGTAAGGTAATCTTTTTCTTTTACCAGAGATCTTCCCCAGACTTCAAATGCCTCTGGGTCGTTGTAGTCACTAAAATCCTGCAGGACTGTAACAAAATTGAGTACTGTAACAGTTACTGTAGCAAAACGAATGTAATGTGACTTAATGAAATCACTCACTGAATCATGACAATTTAAGCCGCGCCATGCGAAAAGTGTCTTCTTACCTATGCGGACAGCGAGGCCCAGATTAGCCTGCGCATCTGCACAGTCTGATCAGGGCTTTCACTGTCCGCCGCTGACAGAATCATTAGATACTACAGAAAGTATAAACGGAGAGCAAAGGCTCGGATGATACTGTGCGCATGTGCAGGACAATCTGAATCTGTGCATTTTGCGCAAGTCTGAAGGCACTTTTTCGCTTGACGCAGCCAATTTGGCAAATGGGAATAATGCAAACAAAGCGCCCACTCCACTCTTAACCCTTTACATGCTCCAGTTTTTTTCTGATCTGGGTCTTCGAGTGGTCTCCGATATTATTCATACTTGCACACATGGAATCCAGAAGATTTTTTTTTTATATATTTGCGGCACTACAATGATCATGTTGCGTCCACATGATAGACATCACGCAACAAACGGCTGTTTGCTGCAGACAGTTAAAAATTACAAAAGATTAGTGCTAAATGGGGGCACTACATGAAGGAGTTTGATTACTCCAGCTGCCATTTGTACACATTTATCACCAGTCGCTTAGGCAGAGATCACATGGTCGGCTCAGGATCCTATTGCATCCGATCGTGTGACACCGTATAAAGGTTAAGCCTGAAAATATTGCCATCTGACAATTGCTTTTGGACTATTGCTTTTGGAATATAATTTCATTTATGGGTCTTGAATGTAGACGCGTATACTTTTGTGTAACCCATTTCATTTCTGCAGACAAGTACATATACCTTTGCAAACAGAGCAGATCCAGATGAGACGACTTGTAACAACTGAAACCCCTATTTGCAACAATGAATGTGTCAAAATTCAGAGATGGAAGACTTTATGTCAGAAACTAGGGGGTAAAAAGGGTTGAAGCAAATTATCTCTTCTATCGGAAAACCTAGATGTAAGAGGTGAGTCTTGATTCTTGATATATTGACATGCACTGAAGTAGGCCTCCTGCGCGAAAGTGTAAATATACACGGAAAGCAGGATTGGGGATATTTGCCTTGGAACTGACATATTTGGCCATAAAGTGACAATTAAAACCGAGAACTGAAGTTCCATACCCGACCATGATATCCTTGTTTTATTACGTCTGATTTATGCTTTTGCAAGGGGTCCACTTACATAAGCACCCGTTATTTCCCTCCTATTTCTTCGACTTTATTCAAACATGCACATATGGTGTCCCGATTTACGTTTTCATATTAGCGGCACTACCGTAATCACGTGATCTCCACATGAAGATAGTCACGTGACGAAACTGTTGCATAATGTAGACACTCAAAACTTCAATAGATTAGTTCAAAACGAGGACACTACAGGAAGGATTTGATTACGTGTGCTTTTTCACCAACCAAGTGCACAGTTATCACCGAAAGCTTTTTAGGTCGAGATTACATGATCAGCACATGATCCTATTGGATCCGGTCGGTGACACCGTATATATGAAAATTCAGAATATGTCAAACTCTGACTGCAGGTTTAGAGAATAGTTTCACTGATAGGTCTTGAATTAGGAAATCCTTATTTTTTAGTGTTAAAACAAATTACCCCTTTTGTCTGATACTTGGTATTTTAAGATAGAAAAGGACGAAAAATGAAAATCTATGAATTTTACCTCTGTGGCAAAACTGTCTGACCAGTCTGTGATTTTCCTGAAATAGAGGAAAGTTAATATTACCGTAACAACCCCAAGTTTTCTGAAGACAAACCTGAGAAATAGTGTAGACACAGATCAGGCGCTGCAGAATACGGCGTCTGAACCGGCAGTTTTTAGCCAAGAAAACAAATAATGCAAATTAAGTCTGATAGGTCTTTCTCTCTCTCCATCTCATCAATTTACTTTCATTCCAGTCTGTCTATTTTTCATGAAAGGCTCCATATTCCAGAACAATATACATTTTTATCCAAGGTCATAAAATGTGGCATCTGATAGCCTGTAAAATTTCATTTAGTGTCATTTTTTAATTGGATCAAAAATTAAATGATTTTTTGTCGCATCTCTGAATTAATGTTAGCAACATTAATTCAGATTCGATAAAAAAAATCATTTCAATTTTGATCCAGATCAAGAACAGAGACCAACTGAAATTTTACAGGCTGTCAGGTGCCACATTTTATTATTGTATAAATATCATATATCAATCTATTAAACCTTTATTGGATAGTAGAATGTCTAATTTTGAGGAATATGGAGCCTTTAACTTTCATTTTTCCGTTTAGGTACTTCTTGTTTGGTTTGTTTTTTTGTTGTTGTATTTTTTTTTTTTTTTTTTTTTTGTTGTTGTTGTTGTTTTTTTGTAGTTTTATTTGGCTGTCTGTACATTCAAATGAAATATTCTTTTTTTTTTCTTTCGTTTCATCGAACATTGAATGAAAACAAGACGGTCATGATGGCCCAAAATCGCTCACCTGAACCACGCTGTACAAATGAAATGGTAGGTAATATGAGATGAAGTGGAAGGTTTATGCAATTTTGATAGACGGTGACCCAAGGAACATGTCTGTGAAATGATTTCAAAATCAGTCTGGCTGTTTAGGAACTGTTTTAAGCTCTTGTGGCCATCTTGTTCAGCAGAGCGGAACGATTTGAGCAATTTTGATAGATATACCCAAAGAACATTCCTGTGAAAACATTCCAAAATCAATCAACCTATTTAGGTGGAAAAGTTATTTTAAAGTTTTCTTTTCTTCTATTTTTAGTTCTGGTGGCCATTTTGTTCAGTAGAGCCAAACCATTGTAGCAGTTTTGGTAGAGGGTCACCAAGGAACATTTCTGTGATTTTTTTTTGAAATCATGCCATTGATTCAGGAGTAGATGTCGCTTTAAGGGTTTTCTATCTTTAGTTTTGGCGACCATTTTGTTCAGTGGAGAAGAACTACTTTAGCAGTTTTGGTAGTAGGTCACCAAAGGAACATTTCTGTGAAATTATTTTGAAATCGGGCAACTGGCCTACTAGAAGTCATTTAAAGGTTTTTGTTTTATTTTTTTAGCTCTGGCGGCCATTTAGCTCAGCTTAGCGGAACTATTTGATCAATTTTGGTAGAGGGTCACCCAAGGAAGATTTCTGAGAAATCAGATCATTGGCCTAAAATGAGATGTCCTTTAAAGGTTTTCCTATTTCTAGTTCTGCCGGCCATTTTGTTCAGCGGAACAGAACCATTTTATCGATTTTGGTAGCGGGTCACCCAAGAAATATATATGAGAAATTATTTCTGAAATCAGGCCATTGGCCTAGGAGATGTCATTCAAAGTTTTTTTGTTTGTTTGTTTTTTTGTTTGTTTTTTTAGTTTTTTGTTTTTTTGTTTGTTTGTTTATTGTTTTTGTTTGTTTTTGTTTTTGTTTTTTTGTTTTTTTGTTTGTTTTTTTTAGCTTTGTCTGCTATTTTGTTCAGCGGAATTGAACCATTTAAGCTATTTGTAGAGGTCACCCAAGGAACATTTCTGTGAAATTATTTTGAAATCGGGCCACTGACCTAGGAAAAGATGCCATTTTAAGTTGTTGTTTTTTTTTTTTAGTTTAAGCTGTGGTGGCCATCTTCTTCAGTGGAACAGAACGATATGAGCATTTTAGTAGAGGGTCATTCAAGAAACATTTCTGTGAAATTATTTTGAAATCGGATCATTGGCCTACGAGGAAATGTCAATTTTAAAGTTTTTTTATTGTTATTTTTATTTATTTTTTTTTTTTTTTAATTTTTATTCTTTTTTCTTTTTTCAGCTCTGGCGGCCATTTTGTTCAGTGGAGAGGAACATTGCTACGAAATAATTTTGAAATTGGGCCATTGCGTTTAAAGTGGTGTTTTTATATTATTATTATTATTATTATTCTCTTTTTTTCACTCTTGAAGCCATTTTGTTTAGCCGAGCCGAACGATTATAGCAATTCTGGTAATTAGGTTCATTAGAGGATCGCTTCTGTGAAAATAATTTGAAATCTGTCTGTTTGCCAAGGAGAAGTTGTCGTTTTAAGATTTCCTATTTTTAGCTCTGGCTGCTATTTTGTTCAGCGATTTTAGCAGTATGGTAAAGGCTCATATGACGAACATTTCTATGGAATTATTTTGAAATCGGGCCATTGGCCTAGGAAGGAATATCTTTTTAAGTGGCTTTTTCTATTTTTAGCTCTGGTGACCATTTTGTTGCGCGGAGCGGAACGCCTAGTAATTTTGTTAAAGAGTCATAAGAGAAATATTTCTGTGAAATTATTTTGATTTGGGCCACTTGCCAAGGAGGAGGTGTTTAAAGGGTTTTGTTGTTTTTTTTTTCTATTTTTAGATCTGGTGGCCATTTTATTCTGCAGAGCGGAACAATTTTATATATTTTGGTAATTTCTGTGAAATCATTAAGAAAATCTGGTCATTTGCCTTGGAGAAGATGTCGTTTTAAAGTTTTTTCTGGCTCTGCCGGCCATTTTGTCCAGCGGAACCGAAAGGTCTTAGAAATTTTGGTACAGGGTCATACGAGGAACATTAATGTGAAATTATCTTGAAATAAGGCCATTGGCCTAGGAGGAGATGTCGTTCAAAGGTTTTTCTATTTTTAGATCTAGCGGACAGTTTGTAATTTTGTAAGACTATTATTGTGCCCAGCTTATTTGATACTACCTATGGAACAGATAAAAAAAAGCCAGTACATGTATATACTAAATTTCCCTGTTGGACCTCTACCTATTTATCCTTTATTCACGCTACACTGGGTTTCGTTGTGCCCAGTCTCTTTTCAGTGTTAAGACTAATGACATAGTCACATCTTACTTTTATGTCATGTCCACTAAGAAACCAATATTATCTTGAATTAATCAATAAAATATTGTTAATCAATAAAATATTGTTTACACTAAGTACATGTGTATGGTAAGGAGTCAATTTGTCCGAATATTTAAGTGAAGCAAACAACAAAAAGCCTAGGAGAGTCTTCCAGCCTGCACAGTCTTATAAAAGCATTTGCTGTTCCCTGATATATTCCAAGAGGACTTGCTAAAGAGAATATAGTGATAATTCTGGGATTTCTTTTTTTATTTCACAATAAAAACATATGTTTTTAATAGAGAACTTGAGAAAACTGTTCCAGAATTAACACCAAATAATTCTCGGATGTTTTTTTTTATTCCTCCATAAAAAACGTTCATTGTAGGTACTTAAAGGAAGTGACCGAGCGAGGCGCTTTTAATGAGTATCACAACGTATGGGATCACAACATATGGGATCGAGGAGAACTGGCGAAGATTTCCTAGAATTATCATATAATCCTCTTCCCTGAAATGTCTTCTGCATTACACAGTACCAATATAGTACAATAAACAGTAGTCTATTACCGGACAGTGGACGCGCTAGTCAGCCCTGGGGATGCGCAGGTAATTATTTTGTTTCAATGTCCTCGTATGCCCTGAAGTACAGTAAACAGTATTCTATAATCGGACAGCGGAGGCCCTGATCAACCCTGCGGAAGTGCAGGGAAAATGTTGGCCTTCAATATTCTCATATGCCCTGCGCATGCTCATGATATGGCGGGCTTGTTGTATACATTAAAAGAAAAAGGGGCTTACCAAACCCAGTCCACACCGTGCAATCCTCATTAAAGCCTCTCTAATGATCTTCTGCTTCCCACGGTCCTTAACGCCAACTCTATGTAGGGTAATAATATCACCTAGACTACCAACTGTATCCAGGGAGACACGAATGGAAACCTCCCATCGCTTTAGTTGTTCGGCCAAGACAGCTATCTCTTCCAGTTCATGGAGAAATGCCAGAAAGCTCTGTAGAATGTAAAAACATATTAAAAACTGTGAATATCTTTAGGGTCGAAAATTTGGATCCCAACCTCATCATCATGTTCATACTTAAAATATGTTCGTTGTCGCAATCATTTAATCAAATGTCTCTGTACATATACTGTAAACTTTCAGTGTTTCCAACACCGATGGCTTGTTTTTGATGGCTCGTTTGCCGTGGCTGATTTGAACTAATGTTTGGGTTCCTAGGATTTTAGTTTTCCGATCGCTCAAAAAATTAAATACTTAGGAGTCTTTTAGGGATGTTTTTATTTTATCGTAAAAATGTAAGTCATGTGTACTCAATAGAATCGCCTCATCATTAGGCGAGGCGATTATAATGTGTACACTCAACATACCACTATTTTATAGAAGCTCGAAAAGACATTCCTAAATTATCTCTCTCTCCTGAGCTGGCGCTCAGATTAACCCTCAGTATCTCGAACTGCCTATGTCAAGAATAAATTTCCGTAGCCCCAAAATGTTCGAGCTGTTGAAGTTAGCGCCTAATGTGGCTACTGCAGGATAGACTTGACATTTTGCATTGATATATTTACCATTCGTGTACGTTTATCCCTGGAAGTTGTTCAAGAGTCCGCCGCGTGATTGGCAAAGGAGCCTATTTGATCGGATAAGTTTGAGACCGAAAAAAACGAACCAAGAAAAAAAAACATAAATTGGTGAAATATGACTGTGATTCTGGAGCTATTTTTTACTGATTGGTCTTGAATGTGGACATACGAAGGTTTGTGTTAAAGCGCATCCCCTCCCCTGGAGAAAAATAAGAAAAAAAAATGCCATTGATTTGTCATCCGCTGAATTTGCTCAGCGCATACTAAATGTTAATTTTTGTCAATCCAGTCTTTGATGTAGAAACTGAATTGATAAATTAAATAGCAATGACAAATACCAGCAACTTATAATTTCAAAGTGTTTTGGGAAACAGTAAACGCAGAAAAGTAAAGAAATGGGAAAATAATTCAGTAAATATAAACAATTATCGTTTGTCATTATTATATACATTACGGCGTCTTGACTTGATAAATATCACTGTCAAATATTCATTAAAATCAGAGGACGCGTTTGATGAAAACTCTGAATCATTTTGAACAAATACGTTCGTTATTATAATTTGTATGCACAGCTCTCTTGGACAGGACAAAATGACTGATATGATTTAAAAGCTTTAGGTTAGAGGACTATCAAATAATGTTTTTATCTTGTTTATACATTGAATTACATGTTGTGGGTACTCATCAGAAGCATCTCGGCGAGGTGCTTCTAATGAAAATCCCACCATATATTGTTATGGACTAGAGAAATAAGCAAATATATTTGGAGCTGTGGACATTTGATCAACATTGATTTACAACAAAGACTGACCAGACTACGTGGATGCGCTGGCTGATTTGCGTATTTTTTGGGTGCACATGTCAGTAGGTACGTTTTCCCACACTGAGACCCAAATGACCTTTACCTCAAGCTTTGCATCTAACTGAAGATGAAAATTATTTATTTGCCACAGTGGGGTTTAACCTTTCATCCATGCAGAACAAAATAGATAACTTTGCAGACAGTGTAGATCCAGATGAGATGGCTCGTAAGCCACCTCATCTGGATCTACATTGTTTGCCAATCTGCTCAGGGTTTACAACTAACATCCTTTTGGCAGCTATGGCTGTGTACAAATTCAGAGATGGAAGAGTATATTACAGAGGTGAGTATTAAAAAACAGAAAAGTTACCCGGAAGTCATTCCTGAACTGGTCCGTTTTAACAGAATAGATGTTTTGCCACAAAACTCCTGCAACACGGCTATGTTCTTCTTCCGTCCAGTTGTCGTCGAAGACTGTGGCTGAAAAACAGTTGTTGTTTTTTTGAGTATCGTATGTCGAACATCTTTGGAACTATGGAAACTATTATCTTATTTCTTCAAACGTTTGAAGGTTTCTTTGATTTTGTTTACCATTCGCTATTTATAAGCCTCAGAGTTTAAACGGTTAATATGTTTGAATAAAGAATTTATCATCATTCGCGTTAGCAGGAAACTGTTTGTTGGGTAGTAATTAGGTTGGTAGTAATAGAAAAACAGATTGTCAAAATGTTCTTTGTTAAATCTAGTGGCGGTTTGGTAACCGCCCCACATAAATTGCAAAACATATACCAAGTGTATCCAGAGTCCCCTAAAAACAACAGACGATGAAATTTTGTTGATACTCCCATTATTCCTAGAAAAAAAAAGATTTGACAGTTTACGAAAACTGTAATGCAACGCCTGGCCATTCTCTTCATGGAACATTAAGAAGTCTATTTTGCTGTCTGTTAGTCTAATATTTAAATTCTGCCAATAAGGAGACCAAGATCCGTATGAATGTCAGTCTGCTAGTCCAACATTTAAATTCGGCCAATAAGGAGACCACGATCTGTATGAATGTCAGTATGCTAGTCTAATATTTAAATTCGGCCAATAAGGAGATCACGATCCGTATGAGTGTCAGTCTGCTAGTCTAATATTTAAATTCGGCCAATAAGGAGACCACCATCCGTATGAATGTCAGTCTGCTAGTGTAATATTTAAATTCAGCCAATAAGGAGACCACGATCCGTATGACTGTCATTCTGCTAGTCTAATATTTAAGGGGAAATGATATACTTTCAAAGAAGACAACTAAATTACAAATGTCTCTGCTCCTTTCTGAAAAAGGGTCTATTCTGAAAGGAAAGGATTTGTTCTCCCTTGGGAGCAAATTTCCTTTTAGATTAAACCCTTTCTCTGGCAGAGATTGGTGTCTAGGAGAGCAAACATTAAGTCACAAAAGTTGTCAGATAGCACAACAAAGCTTGATCTTGTTTGTTCTTGCTTTATGTTAGTAAAAAAGGTATTCTCCATGTTAAATTGTAAATCCTCCTATCTAGATCATTATATCAAATCGTATCCATTCATTAAGGAGGTAGAGTGCAGACAAAAGGCTAAGCCGACGCCGGCGCCGACAGGATCCGCACTAAAAACAATGGGACATGATAAAATGTCTTATGCTATAATTTTGCTTTGCGCTATGTATATAGGTTAATGTTTGCCTAAGGAAATCCTTAAAGCACCAATCAAACTGCAGCAGACGACTTTCTTATTTTATATTGTATTTTTGAGTCTAAACAAGACTTGACATTTCATGTGACTCCTTTGGTATGCAGAAGATTCACATGACATGTCCTGTCTTATTTTCTCTGCAAGATAAAAAGAAGGAATAAGAATGTCACCTGCTAAATTTGAGTGTTTGAAGGGTTAAAAATAAACAACTGACATACCTGTATAAAAGCATCGTGCTGCATTCATGTATTTCCCCGTCTGTAAAATAAAGATAGACGAAAGTTCAAATAATTGAACTGAGCTGTGAGAAACGGGAACGTATTGGGAAAAAAAAAAAAACACTCCCAGACAATTCTCCTATATTAAAATATATCAAGGAACTTAAGAGGCTAAGTTTTTATTTCACGCATGCGCAGATTTATCTGGCACTTGCCTTCCCCATATTACATGGGCCGCGATATAAAAAAAACGTGTCTTCTGGCTTATGCGAACAGCATTTGCGCAGTCTGATCAGGGTCTTCACTGTCCGTTAACAGAACCATTGGTTATTACAAAATACTGAATGTATGAATAGAGAGCAAAGGTCCGAGTGATATATTGCACATGCGCAGAATGATCTGAATGCACATTTTGCGCATGTTGGAAAGCACTTTTCCCTTCATAAGGCCCACATAATGTTGTTACCCTCAATATTGGGAAACTCGAAGTCTTTAACACCTTACCATACTCGTCCTAACATTTGACCAAATCCATCTGATTAGCTGTTGATATGTCTAAAAACTGCTGGATGGTTCAGCGACTGGACTATGGGCAGTATAATCCAAAATAAGGACTTCTTTCTTAAGAAGCTTAGTCTGGGCTAAAAAAAAAACTAACCACTGGCAGATATCCTGTTATTAGAAATAGTCCGGTCTAAAGAGATATGGTAAAAGAGTCCACTCGACATTAATGGGTTAAGAAACAGACTGAAGTTGCACCCTGTCAGATCAGAATAGATCAGATTCGGATCAGAATTTTACTGGTGATACGACTAATGCCATTCATTCACCAGGACCTGTGATGTTAGGTTAACCTAACCTATCCACCCCATTATCTGCACCTTCAACAGAAGTAATAATCTAATCTGGAAGGGCAGTCCAATCTCTGATTGTCTGAGGGAAGAATGAGCCCTTGTAAATGTCAGTTCCTGCAGAGGGGGTTTGAAATGTCAATGGGTGATGATCTCATCACCTGGGTAAACGAGAGTATCTGAAAGTTATAAGTGATAACCAACTGTCCATAACCTCCATACCAAGGTTTGACAATGGGAGACAGCTGCCAGTTAACTCCCCTGAGTACTCTCTGTAAACAACTAGGTCCAATGAATTGGTTTCTTCTGCTTTTATCATTAGTACCTCCATCAAATATAGCTTTCTTTAACTTGAGATATCTGATTTAAACATGGTCATATGCCAATAAATCGTCAAAAAAATTTAAACGAAATATTTTTCTGCGCAATAAAAGATAAAATGTTAATTTTTTCATGTGGATACGGAATAAAAAAAACTGAATTTAGATACCAATTAAATTCCATTGAATACCCTTGCTAAAAACAGAAAATTCAAATTAGAAAGACCCATGGCAGTTGGTATTCACTCTATCTTGTGCTTCACCTACCATGGGAGATAATAGAAACACAACTTCTCTCATTATGCAGGGAACAGAATCTAAGATCAAACAGTTTTTTCCCAGCTAGCATTCTACATAAATCTATTAAATTGTCTCCCTTGTAAAACTGTTTAGTTCCATTACCCGCATTGGATTTTGGAGACAACCGAATAAAAGCTGATTAAAGCTTTGTTCCAACTGATTAAGGGAGTTAATCTTAATCCACTTAAGACTGATATCGCTTACAGAATTCAGTGTGTAGGCACATGTTCCAAACCAGTGAGCTAGTTGTTGTTTGGTGTATGGTGATCTACCACTGAGATAACTGTCCTTAGCGCCTCTAGCGCCGACCATAGCTTGTAGTGCCATCCTCTCTGCCACCTCGAGCTGCCCATCATCTGCCGCTGTCTTCCCGCGTTCTACCAAGTCTGTCAAAATATCAGCCTGTGACTCTGTCGGCTGAGGTTCAGCTGTTTCCTGCAATAAACAAAAATTTCATATCATATGGTTTATTCTTCCTCTTGGTTGTTTGGCTTGGAGTTTGACAGCCCAGTCAATACTATTATTAAAGCCATATTGAGCCAATCAATGTACCAAACCACACTTTTCCTGGGCAGGTTTATATCTCAGCGGTTAACTAGTACAGTGCACATTCTTTCGACAGAAGCTGGCAACAGCCCGTCTTGAATCCGCGGAAGGGAGAGAATGACCTTAAAAAAGATTTCGTGATTCTTCTGAAATATTTTCTATCAACGGTCATTCTCTCTCTTTCTTACGGTGTGGTAAGCTATGTACTTTGATTATGGTTTTGATATTGGCTCTTCTTGGAGTTTTCTATTTTACATGTATTTTGCACATTATAGCTTCCACAAATAGAAACCGACTTTACGCCATATGTGACTAAAGTACATCCAGAGCAACCTGCGTAACCGTACAATAGCCCCTCTTGAATCCGCGGCAGGTGGGGATTGGCGGGGAAATTATTTTCACGATCAATCTCCGCGAAAGTTACGAGTATAACGCCGGGCTGGGGTTCGAACTCGCCCGGTATAATACAAATTCCATATGCTACGCAATGCATGAAAGTTACCTTTGCAATTTGCGGGTAACGAGGCTCTGATCAGCCTGCGCATTTGCGCAGGCTGATCAGAGCCTGCGTTACCCGCATTTTGAATCAATCGATATTGTAGTATATGTCGACGACCAGAGAATATTTAGATCGGACGAATGCACATGCTGTATGTATATGACATAAAGGTTTTTCCAACAATACGCATAATGTGAAAGGAACACTTTTTTATCATCTAGCAGTCTAAATGACTCTCATTTATGCAAAAGAGAACATATTACACAGTAGTTCAATTTGCCGTCTGATCAAGGTCTTTCCTGAATCACAGAATCTTCAAGGCCAGTGCAGTGTACTAGAGAGCAGCCTAGACACTGGGTGCATGATAAAAACCGCAGCCGTTTTATCTTGACCTTGAGGTCTGTATAAACCAAACACCCGGTGGCACTGTTCATTGGGAATACAAGTCGGTTGTTTCCCCTACCGTTGGTATTAAGGAACGAAACAGTTTTACAAGGGATACAATTAAATTGTCTCCCCAATAAAACTGTTTAGTTCCTTTACCCAGTCGCTTGTCTCCCCTAGCCAATGTAGATCAAGAACTAAACAATTTTACAAGGGAGACAATTAATTCGTTTTCCCTTGTAAAACCGTTTAGTTTTTTACCCATATTATTTAGGGGAGATACCAGGTTACTCCTCATGGTTAAATTGACTAAAGGAGTTAACCCACTAATCGTGTCATGTTTTTTTTTGTTTGTTTTTTTGTTTTTTTTGTTTTGTTTTGTTTATCTTGTTATGTTTTGTTTTGTGTGTTTGCTTGTTGTTGTTGTTTTTTTTTTTGTTTGTTTGTTTTTTGTTGTTGTTTTTTTTTTTTTTTTTTTTTTTTGTTTGTTTTGTTTTTTTGTTGTTTTTTTGTTTTTTTTTTTCAGTTTACCGAAATACCTCATCCCATATACTCAATCCAAGGCCGCAATAAGTGAAATATCCAAAGGGAATGAGCATCATTTAAAGGGTGACAACTCTTTCAAAATTGTCTTGGTTAGTAGTATAGGGTGGCACTATGGGAGTGCCACCCTATACTACTTTGGTTCAATTTTCAACGGGGGCTAAAAGGAAATAATCTGCTCCCTTGTGAGCAAATGCTTTCCTTTTAAAGAAGACCTCTTTTCAGATGGGGATTATTGTGCAGAAGTTACAAAGGTTCTCTCCCTTGTTAATTGGCTGAAGATCTGCCAAGCGTATCAAATCCTCTTAACCTTTGTCATGCTGAATAAATTAAGATGTCACGCCTACTTCTAACTTCCCAGCCAATCAGATTACTTGATCTGGGGTTTTGATAGAAATTCACATATTTAATGACAAACAGTGCAGATCCAGATCAGTTGGCGTCAGAAGCCAACTGATCTGGATCTACACTGTTTGTCAAGACAGGGTATGTCGTGATCAGCAAGAGAAGGAATAAAAGCACCAGACTCATCTGCTTGCTTCCCTCATTGAACTTTTAAATCCCAACAAGGCAACAGGGCCAGATGGAATTAGTAATAAAATGTTAAAAGCTGTTTCAAAAGAAATTGCTGTACCCCTTAGTATTCTTTTTAATAGATCTTTCAGGGAAGGTAAGTTTGGAGAAATCTATAAATATTCTAATGTAATACCATTACCCAAAAAGGGAGATAACACTGATCCTTCAACATTTCGACCAGTTTCACTCTTAAGTAACTAAACTTGGTAAGCTGCAGGAAAGAATAGCTTTTAAACATATTTTTAACTTTTTACATGAAAATGATTTACTTTATAAATATCAATCTGGGTTTTTGCCTAATCATTCTACAACTTTCCAACTTATTGACATATACCATCACATCTGTCAAACTTTTGATAATAATCAATATTCTTGCATGGTTTTCTTAGACGTTTCTAAGGCTTTTGATAGAGTGTGGCACAAGGGACTTATCTTCAAATTAAAACAATTTTGCATAGAAGGGGAATTACTCGAATGGATTACTATTTAAGTGGGAGAAAGCAAAAAGTTGTTATAAGAAACAGCTCATCAAGCTTGAGGAGAGTTAATGCTGGGGTTCCTCAAGGTTCTGTTCTTGGCCCTTTATTACTTTTGGTTTATATCAATGATATATCTATTTGCTGATGATAGCTCTCTATTTTACTCTGCAGCAAACATTAAAGACATTGAAGGTATTATCAATCACGACTTACGTATGTTAGTTAGCTGGGCTGCTCAGTGGTTAATCAATTTTAATCCCCTTAAAACTGAAGCAATGCTTTTTACCCTAAGACTTATTGAATCACTACCAAATTTAATTTTTGACGGGACACGTATCAAATTTGTAACAGAACATAAACATTTAGGTTTAGCATTTAGCAATAATGGACAATGGCATAACCATATTGAAAATATATCCTTAAAAGTGCTTCTAAAGTTATTGGTATAATGAGGAAACTCAAATATACATTTAGTCGTGTTGCTCTAAACCAAATGAACCTTTCATACTTACTGCCCATCATCGAGTATTCTTGTGTTGTATGGGACGGCTGCACAGAAAGAGACATTGAGTCTCTCCAAAAACTTCAAAATGAAGCTGCCCGCATTGTACAGGCTTAACAAGATCAGTTTCCTTAGATAACCTTTACAAAGAGAGTGGGTGGGTGTCACTTATCGAAAGACGGAAGCAGCAGAAACTTATCTTCATGTATAAATCAGTTAATGGTCTTGTTCCTTCATATGTGTCTGATTTAATCCCTCCGCTTGTGAATGCCTATAATTTACGAAATAATAACAATATTACTGTTCCCTTTTGCAGGACAGAAGTTTCCCGAAAATCATGTATTCCTTCGGCTATTTCGGCATGGAATTCGCTTGACATAGAATTACGTAATTCACCGTCTCTGTCTAGCTTTAAGTATCAGTTGAAAAAAAAAAACACAAAATAATTCAATAGTTCCAACATACTACAAAGTTGGTAGTAGATACATCTCAGTCCTACATGCAAGAATTAGAAACAACTGTAGTAATTTATTTTTTGATCTATATATTAATCATCTGTCACCAAGTCTTACATGCAGCTGTTCTGAAGAAGTTGAAGATGCAGAGCATTATTTCTTTAGATGCTCACACTTTATCAATGAACGAATTGCACTGTTTCGATCAACGAGGCATTTCAACCCACTAAATGTTAATAAAATTTTGTTCGGAAATGAAAATCTCACACCAGAAGAAAATGTTACTATTTTCAAAGCCGTCCAAACTTTTATCAAGGACACCAGAAGGTTCACCGATTAGTCTGCTGTTCACTAAGGCCAGTATGACAATTCATCTTATGACATTCCATTCCATTATCTTATTATTTATTTGATTAGTATATTATTTACATTATTATACCTTTCACTCCATCACCTTTTCGTATTTTTGTAGTGCTTACATGTTTACTTTGCCATTATCATGTGTCTGAATATTGCTGTAATGAAGTTCTGTTAGGGGAGGGCCGTAACTAATGTTGGCAGAACTTGTGGCCCGACCCTATTGCTTGTTTAGAAGATGCAATAAAATATGTTTAAACTGACTCATCTGCTGTTACCATAATACCTCGTTTTCTTTTTCTTTTCTTTTTTTTTTTTTTTTTTTTTGTTCGAATCAAAACGACTGACCACCAGGAATTTTTAGATTGGCGCAAAAGCTAAGAATCTTTTCATAGCCCAGTGCTCGCTGAAATTTTGGATTTCCGCACTGAATTTAAATGCGGGAAGTAAACATTTTCAATGAGTTCCACATTTAATATGAAAATGATCATCGTCAGAGTTACTTAGTTGCTCTTTGAGAAAAGTTCCCTTTATTTAGCAATTTTCCACAAACTGATTGTGTGAGCTGTACCTGTAAATTAGATGAGAAAGGGTTTAACACTTAAAGCGCCAAAGACAAATGCAGCAGACGACATATCCTGATTTTTCTTCAGCGATAATAAGACTTGGCATTTCATGTGAATTGTCTCCTATGCCTAATTTTCTCTGAGAAAAAAAAATAGAATTTCGTATGCTTTATTGTGTTGAGGTTTTAGGGCTCAGTCGACCCAAAAGGGTCATGTCGAGTGCGGTCAGTTTACCTAACCACGCTTTTACTGGGCAGGCTTAGTCCTCTAAGCGGTTAACCAGTATTGTGCACTTTCTTTCGCAAGAAACTGACAACTGTTCCTTCTTAATTCAGCGGAAGGGAGAGAATGACCGTAGAAAGTAGTCTTTGGTGTTTTGAGTTATATTCCTCAAACATAGACATTTTTATTATCCAAGAAAGGCTTAAAAGATATATATGGTATTAATATAATCATACAATGAGGCATCTGACAGTCTGTAAATTTCAGTTAGTCTCTCGTTCTTGAAATGATAGGACCTTTATCGTATCTCTGAAGTAATGTTGCCTACATTAATTCAGAGATTGAATAAAAAATTCATTTCATTTTTGATTCACTTCAAAAACTAGAGACTAACTGAAACTACAGGCTGCCAGATGTCACATGTTATGATCTTAACTATATATCAATTTACTAAACCTTTCTTGGATAAAAATGTCTATTTTTGAGGAATATGGAGCCTTTAAGCATTGCAGATGTACATTCATCATTGAGCTTTAAAGCAGGGGTAAACCCTTAATGCGGCAATGACAACTGCAACAGACTTTTATTTATTTTTTTTTTTTTTTTTTTTTTCTTACAAAATAAGTCTTGACATTTCATGTGAATCATCTGCCAAGGAAATTTTAAGGCTTATTTTCTAAGATTTTGTTTTTGTTGTTGTTGTTTTAGAATGTCGTCTGTTGCAAATTTTGCTTGGTGCTTTAAGGGTTAAAATACCCATTGCAACCCTTATCTGGAGTACTGAGGTAGTACTGAGTCCGAGTCCCCGGGGTCCGAGTGATCAGGTATGGCCATTTTCCCAGGCAATTAAATTTTAGGAAGGGAAACCACGATAGCCGGGTAGCTTCGTCGCGATGTTTGTTACTAAGTGCCCGCTGGGATTTCCGAGGTTTTGCACCCCTTCGGGAGCTGACTGCTGAGGGACCCTATACTCGCACGGGACAAAATCAGTCAGTGTATACATGTATATGTGTGCGGTCTGATCACGGCGTTCACTGTTCGCATATAAGCTGAGCTTAATGAGGCTACTTTGAGGCTATAAATAGCTTGTTATTGTTCAGCTGATCTTTTCACCTTTAGAGCGCTTAGCAAAATTGTAACAGACGACATTGTTCCTTTTTTTTGTTTCGTTTTTTTTTTTTTTTTTTTTCAGAGAAGAAAAAAAAATATTTGTGACTCGTCTGCTTGAACACTGGTTCTAGCCTTGTTTTCTCTGAAAAAAAAAAATCAATATAAAGAAAAGCAAAATGTCTGCGTCAGTTGTGATTACATGCAGCACTTTAACTGTAAACAAAGACGCCTGGTCTGCACGATCGCACGATATCCGATAATGGTTAGGCAAAAGTAGAGATTTTCTCAAACTAACAAAATTCGCCTACCCAACCAAATAAAGGCCCTAAAGATGAAGACAGAGAGCCAACAACTCTCTTCATTCGCTCCATAATAGGCTATCTCAAAACTTCCTGTTTATGCTATTCACTGAATCTCGGCTAAAAATAGCTCGATTTTGTACTTTCAGTTTGTGTATGTATTTCTCGGAACGCGTGTAATGGGCCAAGGTTAGCTTTTGAAAATCGAGGGCATATAATACTCCATTTATTTATTTATTTATTTATTTTACTGTACTGGGGTTTAACGACACGTCGACTCTTGTGGGTCATTTTATGTCGTCTCCCAGAGAAAGGGAGAAGAGACAGAAGCTCGGACAGAACTGAGATAGTAGAAGAGGGTAGAAGAGATGAAAGAGACGGACAAGGGAGAAAGAGGTAAATGAATGAAAGTGTAGAAATAGAAGAAATAACAACACTACACCATTACCTGCTGCAAGGACAGCAGGCCTTGCCCAAATGTAAGCTAACATCAGTTGAACGCCCCGGTGACGGAAGATAAACGACATGTTCGCCTCACCCAACCACCCTACCCCGGACACCACATTCATGCGGTTTAAAATGAAAAAAAAAAAAAACTCTGTCCATTTTTGTGCTTTTGTGTGTTAAAAATCGCTCAAATAACTGATTTGAAAGGGTTAATATTGGTTACAATACTGTATTTAAAAGTGGTGATTTGACTTTTACTTTAGAGAGTTGGTGAAGAAATATTCAACATATATAGATCCACATGCAGGGACTAGTACCAAAACCTATTTGACGATCTATAGGGTCCTAATGAATATATTTATATAAATGGTTTAATTTGATACTGGTTCCTGTTTAAAGATCTACAAGCAACGGTGATACGAAAAAAAAATTACTTACCATATCTTCTTCCATCATAAATGATTAAAATAAATTTATTATAGATATATACCACAACATACTGGATGTAAATGAATTTTGCTGATCAAAAACATTACATTCAGTATATAAACGCAGTTAAATCTATTTTTAGCAAATGGTCGGGTTTTCCGCGAAGGTAAAATATGCATGGTTCCCTTCTACTATTGCCTTGGAACAGCAGAACGGGGAACGATCCTCTTTTACTTTCATTTTTCCGAAAACGAACTGGCTTTTCCATTTGTTTGTTTTTATTGTTGTTTAAGCTCATTCCTATTTTTCGAGAACCAAAACTAGGTTGAGTATAAATGTCACACAGTACATTTTATTCGCCCTAGGTTGGTTTTCGAAAAATAATATGAGCCTTAACTTCAACAAAAAACAAACACATAATTATATTAACCTTTATCACTCGCTGGGCGCATTCAGCAGACGACAAATCAATGAAATTGATGATATTCTTATCATACTGAGGAAATAGGCTTTGGTATTTCATGCAAATTGTCCCCTAATTTCGAGAACCAAACTAGGTTGAGTATAAATGTCACACAGTACATTTTATTCGCCCTAGCAGTTGGTTTTCGAAAAATAATATGAGCCTTAACTTCAACAAAAAAAAACAAACACATAGTTATATTAACCTTTACCACTCTCTGGGCGCATTCAGCAGACGACAAATTAATGAAATTGATGATATTCTTATCATACTCAGGAAATAGGCTTTGGTATTTCATGCAAATTGTCCCCTAATTTCTGGGAAAAAAAAAGAGGGAAAAAATGTTTCAAATTGCCGTCTGCTGAAATTTTACCCAGCATGCTACACATTAAATAGTCATTAATTTAGATAGCCGACTCTCACGCGTATATAAAACACAAATGACCTTGTTGCTAATCCCAGGGACCAGTACCTCACAGCTCAGGAGACAAACCAGAACTTCCCACCCGATTGCATACAGACAGACATTAACATCCACAGATTATTATAAATATTCTTTTTTACCCCGAACTATTGTACATTGGAATTCCCTCCCCTTAGTAATAGTCACCCTGCTCAACGTCGATGAGCTCAACAGGGCAGTCAGCCAGATAAACCACTTCTCGCCTAAATCAACCATCGCCTTGCTTCAATCATCCAAAGAACATCGAAATGTCATTAAACTAAGGCGACGTCCAAACGACGTTGTTTCAACGTTTTATGCCTTCCGGTGACCAAAAGTACACAATATTCTTCTAACATCAACGAAATTAATCCGAGCTTACTCTGACGTTGAAAAAGCCTTTTTATATATAATATATTATATCGAGACGAAGAACACAGCCTCCCGAAATAAATCAACGGTGCTCGTAGTCTGACCAGCGCCTGCTTTTCGTGAAGATCACGTCCCTTACATAAAGGTAGTCGCCTCAAAAAAGAAAGACTTTGCTCCATAGGGAAGCAACTCGAATTCTTACTTTTAGTGTAACCCGTTGCAGAAGGGAGGCAACAATTGACCGGTGCCTCCCCTGAAGTTGTATTCATTCCAAGCCTGGATATGATAGACTTTGCTGTCAACGAAGCCGTGTTCAGCCTGCTCGACTGCATAAGCTAAACATCCCCGCAGGCTATTCTAGACTTTACAGTGAAGCCTGTGTAAGAGAGCCACTTTTGAGACTTACTTTAAACAGTGGTTCATTTGAAAAAAGCGTCTTTCTTATAAAGGTACATGTCATGTAATTTTTCCTAGCAAAATTACATGACATGTACTTTTATAAGATAGCCACCTTTCCTCATCAGCCACTAAAATCAATTTCTAAGGTGGGTTTCTTACACAGGTTTCACTGTCCATGTGCGCATGCATGCTGAGACTCCTTCAATAGTTTCTCAAGTAAAGAGAGATTTGTCATCACGAAAACACGCCTATAAAATTTTGACCCCCTTAAACCCCACTGTTATATGGTAAAACTGGGGTTTACAGGAGTATACATTATTTTTCTTATTTTGCTAAAAGCATACATTGTGGGCAATCGCTAGAGGTGGTTCTAGTGAGTACTCACAATCTATGGTTAGAGCAGAATTATGAAAAATATCAGAATTATTTTATCTGAAAATTTTCCGTTCTTGGTTGTAAAATTTTCAATTTATCTGAAAAGGCATGTTTTCGTAATGCATGCCTGTCCTATAATATGAACAAGTCTATTTTACTAAATTTGTCTAAAAACTGGATAAGTGGCCTACAGTGTAGGCCCTGGTCAGACGTCGCGTTCTGTGGCGTCTGATCTTGGCTTTCACTGTTTATTCAGCCCTGTCTGCCCTAATACATACGAGGGGAGTTCAATGAGTTCGTAGAACTCAGTATTTTTCTATACAATTCAAGATTTCTTTTTTTCATTTTTGTGCAGTGTAAACCTTTGTCAGTTGAATGATAACAGCCGTTCAGTCAACACGTACATTTTTTGCTCTTACTTTTTGTTTGAAAACCTATACCCATAGGCAAAAATGGAAAGTCAGAATATTGAGTTCAGAGCAGTCATAAAGTTCCTCACTATGGAGGGTGCAGAGGCCAAAGAAATCCGTCGGTGCATGGCTGATGTGTATGGTGATAGTAGCCCAAAGTATTCCACAGTGGCAAAGTGGTCAGCAGAATTTAAGCGTGGGCGAGACTCCTTAGAAGATGACCCAAGGCCAGGTCGCCCTGCTGATGTCATCAGCCAGGAGATGATCGACCGTGTTGAGAGACTTGTGCTAAACAATCGCCGAATCAAAGTTGCCGAACTTGCTTCAGAATGTGGTATTTCTAACGGAAGTGTTTACACTATAATCCATGAACATTTAGACATGTCAAAAGTATCTGCCAGGTGGGTACCCAGAAACCTGAACATGCAAGATCGTCAGCAAAGGGTGGAGTCAAGTCAAGAACTTCTGGAAGTGTTCAATGCCAATCCAGAAGACTTTCACACTCGTCATGTAACAGGAGATGAAACTTGGCTTCACCACTGGGACCCAGATACTAAAAAAGAGTCCATGCAATGGAAGCGCCCTGGCTCACCCCCACCTAAGAAATTTCTTACCCAACCATCAGCCGGCAAGGTAATGGCCACGGTGTTTTGGGACTCCAATGGGATTATATTAATAGAGTACAAGCCTGCTGGTACTTCAGTTACAGGAGAATACTATGCCAATGTCATTAAACAATTAAGGGTTGCTATTAAAGAAAAACGAAGGGGAAAGCTAGCTGCTGGTGTCCTTCTTTTGCATGATAATGCCCCTGTGCACAAGTCCAGAGTTTCACAAGCGGCTATTTGTGAGTGCAAGTTCGAGCAGTTAAATCACCCGCCATACAGTCCAGACCTGGCCCCAAGTGATTATTATCTGTTTCGAAATTTGAAGTCCCACTTGCGTGGAACGAGATTTCGGGACGTTGATGAGCTCAAGGCTGCTAAAGAGGCTTGGTTTGCGGACCAAATAGACGACTTTTATTTCAAAGGCATAGACTGCTTAAAAGAAAAGTGGGCCAAATGCATTAAAGTAAAGGGGGATTATATTGAAAAATAATGTTGAAACCATCTTCCAATCTGTGAGTTAAACCCCGAGTTCTACGAACTTATTGAACTCCCCTCGTAAGTAGATACTCAACCCTGGTTAAACGTGTACATACAATAGATTAGAAATAGTACATGATTTTATTTGATTGTATTTAAACAATGGTTTATCAACATTAGATCAGCCACAACGTCAAAAACATACCTTAGGACATCGTCAGAAAAAAAAAATACCTTAGAACATATGTGCCCTAGCAAAGATAATGTTCAGCATGCGCATTTGCACATTCGGATCAGAATCTTCCACGGGTTCATTTAAACAAGAGGCCCATGGGCGACAATTCGCTCACCTGATAAAAACAGCTATTACGTATTTGCAAATACCATGCAACATTCTTCCAGTATTGCCACAGCAACTGGGACACAAAGTTGACCATACCATAAAAAGGTTAACGGTCATCCTGGTAGACCTTGAGTCCCCAGTGCTGTATACCGATTCAGACTCAAAGTTTTCTTGGTACTGGAGAATAAGATTTTTAAGTGTTTTTACCATATATGGGCATGGCAGCCATCTTGTTCTATGGTGCAAAACCATTTGAACAAATTGTCAACATCCCATCTATAGAAATCTGAAGAAAATGGGTCAAGCGGTTTCAGAGAAGAAGACGTTTAAAGATTTCATTATTTTATACCTGTATAGAGCCCAGGGGGCAAGGGTAACCTGAGGGAGTTTGGAGGGGGGGGGGGCAAAATTTTTATCTTAACTAAAAGGTTTTACTACTTTAATCATACATTGTAAGTTTTAGCCATTAGTCTTAAATACATATTGAAAAAACAATGATTTTTCAACTTTTCCCCCCATACAAATCTATAGAGACGCAAATTTGACCTTACCGTAAAAGGTCAACGGTCAACCTACGATCATCATTTAAATAAATTTGGTAGAGCATGAGCCAGCGATGCTATGTACCAAGATTAAGCCCCAAAGTTTTCTTTGTTCTGAAGAAGAAGATTTCTTTTAGTTTTTCACCCTTTATGGACATGGCGGCCATCTTCTTCTATGGCGCGGAACCATTTGAACAAATTCAACAGAAGGACCCATGTGAAATTTGGTGAAAATTGCTCAAGCAATTTCAGAGAAGAACACATTTAAAAATTACACAATTTTATACATACATAGCCCAGCGGCAAGGGCAGATAACCCTCAGTAAGTTTCAGCCATTAGTCTTTAATTAATACATTTTGAGAAAATGACTTTTCAACATTTTTCCCCATAGAAATGCATGGGGATGCAAATTGCCCTTGCCATAAAACGGTCAAAGATCAACCTACGATCACCATTTGAACAAACTTGGTAGACTTTGAGTCCTCAATTCTGTACACCAAGATTCAGCCCCAAAGCTTTTAGATTTTAAGTGATTTTTTTTTTTTTTTTTTTTTTTTGTTGTTTTTTATCATAGCCTATATAGGCATGGCGGCCCTCTTGTTCAATGGCGAGGAACCATTTGAACAAATTGGCAATACCCTTTCAACAGAAGATCTCATTTGAAATCTGGTGAAAACTGCTCAAGCGGTTTCAGAGAAGATGACGTTTAAAAATTACATAATTTTATACATGTATATAACCTTGGGGCTAGGGCAGATAACCCCCAGGGGACAAAATTTTGATTTTAACTAAAACGTTTTATTAATTTAATCACTCGTTGTAAGTTTCAATGGACGGACGATGGACGGCAAGTGATCACAATAGCTCATCCTGAGCAAAGGAAGCAAACTTTCTTCATGCAAACAATGAATAGATAGATAGATAGATAGATAGATAGATAGATAGATAGATAGATAGATGACGGGGGTGGGTGGACGGACGGACGGACGGATGGATAGGTGTGTGGTAGGGTGGATGGATGGATGGATGGGTGGGTGGGTGGATTGATGGGGGACGGACGGACGAACAGAGAGACAGAGAGACAGACAGACTTATAGATAGATCGATCGATAGATAGATAGATAGATAGATAGATAGATAGATAGATAGATAGATAGTCTCGGCAGATTTTTCCCAATTTTGTACAAAAAAGACGACATTTTGTGACTTCCAGTTTGATTTCCTATATACCATGCACTTCGCCGGCCCCGGTGGTGGCTCAGTTGGATGCGTGTCCGACTGGTGATCAGAAGATTGCGGGTTCGACCCCCACCGGGTCGGCAGCAATCTTTCGTGAAGATCGATCAGGAAATATTTTTATGGTCATTCTCTCCCTTCCGCTAATTCAAAACGGGCAGATGTCAGTTCCCGGCGAAAGAATGTGCACAATACAGGTTAACCACTTAGAGGACTAAGCCTGCCCAGTAAAAGTGTGGTAAGGTAAACTGACCGTGCTTGGCATTACCCTATGTGGTTGACTGGGCCGTAAAACCTCAACACAACCCAATCCCCTTCCGAAAAAGGGTCTTCTCTGTAACGGAGGAGGAAATTTTTTTCACTCAGAGGAAACCTCTTTCACAAAGCGAGACAAAACACTTTTTGACAGTAGCCTCCCTTCAAAGTGCATCTATGTCCCTTGACCCATTAATGCCAAGCGTCCGATAAAAGGGACATTGGCAGACAGTAAAGACCCAGATCAGACGCCGAAGAATGCGGCGTCTGATCAAGGTCTATGCTATTTGCATTTAATATTGGAATTTCTATAAAACACGGTAATAATTAAAAATAACCAGATACCCCTTCTATTGGAAACGGGCCATTTTAAATAGTTAAGATCTTGTAGGGGTGTGGGGAGGGGGTCACTTTCTATATGGAGCAGTTCAGGGATGTGCCACTGGAATAGGTATACTTTTCAAGCCTGAGTATATGATAAGGTATCAATTCTAGCACCAAATTATATCAACAGCCTTCATTTCTTAAGCAGCATTACATCAGCAGCCCATTGATATCCAGTTTTGGCAGACAACTTACCTGACCACATACAGAATCAAAACAAGAGGCAAAATGCTCATATGTTTTGCATAAAATTTTGCAGTAAGTTGTCTGTTTTGGTTCAACTAGTGTTTATAAAATTCTTCTATTATATGAATAGGGTATCTTTTTACATGCAAATTATATGAATAGATATGTTTTGTTAGTCTGGAAATTATATGAATAGGGGGATGTATTCAAAATTCCTGTGGCACACCCCGCCCAGTTTTTTTTTTACGAATACGACAAATATGATTTATTGTCTGCTGAATTTGTCCAGAGGGGCATTTGGCAAATAGTGTAGACCCAGATCAGATATCACAGAACGCAGGGTCTACATTTACATTTAATACAGGGAATTTTATAAACAATGGAAATAATAATCAAAGCACTGAGAGTGCTGATGGTGCGGTTGCCTGAACTGTTGAACTGATTGGGAGTTTCGTTGAAATAAATAAAAAAGCAAAACCAAAAAGCAAAACCAAAAAAAAAAAAAAAAAAATTGCAACCCGTTTGGGGTTTTACCTATTTAATGCAGGTATCTGCCTTTCAAATACAGATATATCTTTTAATAAATACAGATATCTGTAATTTTTGGAATTACATGTATGCAGATATCTGTAATTGAAACAGAGATACATCTAACTGAAATGCGGCTGCTGGTTTTTGAAACTCAGACATCTCTATTTTTATCATTATATAGATATCTGCATTTCAATTAGCGATATCTAAAGTCAAATACAGATATCCGCATTTCAATAAGACATATCTCTAATTAGCATCAATTCTGGATTTCTGCATTTAAAGTACATGTATTTCTAATTCAAATGCGTATATCTGTTTTTGACATGAAATATCTGGATTTCTAAATAAAACACATAAATCTGTATTTCAGTTAGAGATATCAGCATTTCAATTAGAGATGTCTGTAATTATTAGTGAACAGGAGATATCCATGTTCACTCCACTTATGGGAAACTGGTACCTCCCTCGCCGATTTTTACATGCGCATCGTTCACCGGTTACAGTGTGACGGACGGTGCAGTTCGCCCCGTTACAGACGACACAAAAAAATTAAAGATGCTCAAGATTTCACGTCATTATCTCTTTACAGTCAAACCCATCGCTATAAACATTCGCATATTTTTGGATACAAACAAGCATACAAAACATTTATTCGCATATGCCGCCGTCTTTGTCGTGCCAAAATATAGCTTGAGAATAGCCCCTTCTCTGCCTTTTTCTGTAGTTAGTAGAACCGCGGCTAGTGTAATTGTATTTTTTTGTTTTGTTTTGCTTTTCAGAGATTACTGTAGAGCGAGGGATTCGCACCGATTTCTGGTGGCCTCTCTCATGTACTGGATAGGGGCGTGCTTCAGCAAAAAAAAAAAAAAAAAAAAAAAAAAAAAAAAAAAATAGGTTTCCCGCAATTTTCTGCGCGATTTTCATTTTTTTTTTTCTGACATAAAAGTATTTAAGAAGTTGACTTTCGTTAATTTTTCTCTGACATGAAAGCAAGGCATCAAATATTGATAAAAAATATCAATGATATTACTAAAACTAATGAGATAACCCTTCTATCGGAAATGGACCAGTCCAAAGTGTTGTGGTAGAAGAGTCCTCATGGCATAAATTGGTTAAATCGAACCACTCATGCTGATATCCTGGTTCCGCTCCGATTTTTTCGGCTGCTGCAAAATATGCCATATCACAAGACAACGCATCTTCGCAACTGAAGAGTTGTGTATGTGTTTTATTATTATCATTATTATTATTATTATTATTATTATTTATAAAAAAAAAGCATGAATTAATACAAACAGTGCACACCTTGATCTAATGCCGCATTTTGCCAATGTCCCATTTATGTGACTCTAGATATAAATGGTTTAATCCACAGTTTCTTTGTAATAGCTTCCATTTAGACTTTGTGGGGCCCGTTTGAGTTGAAGGGCTGAATAACTAATGTAGTTAATTGATCTCGTTGTAACAGTAATTCTTGACATTATCAAAAAAAAACTGTGATACAGTTTTGTACACTAAAACCTCTTCAGTATCATGAACTTAATGCAAAAAAAGTGTACACCCTGATTAAATGCCGCCTTTTGCCAATGTACCTTTCATATGACTCTAGATGTAAATGGTTTAATCCACAGTTTCTTTGTAACTGCTTCCATTCAGAATTTGTGGGGCCTGTTTGAGTTGAAGGGCTGAACAACTACTGTGGTTAATTGATTTGGTTGTAACAGTAATTCTTGACATTTTCTTAAAACTGTGATAAAGTTTTGTTCACTAAAATCTCTTCAGTATTTCCCAAACGTTTGGGCTCTATTGGGGGCTATAGCTTTGATTCTGCACCAAAATAATGTTGACAGGGCTAAATCTGCATATTTTGCTTATCAGATTTTGCTTACTAGATTTAGATAAAATCTAATTTACACTTCTCTGAACACGACATGCCCTGTATTAGCAACAGTGTAGATCCAGATCAGTTGGCTTCTGAAGCATTTGCACTTTTTGTCATTAAATATGTGAATTTCTATCAAAAATCAGGATCAAGTAATCTGATTGGCTGGAAATTAAAAGTAGGCGTGGCATCTTAATTTATTCAGCATGGCATGGGTTAAGTAACTTAACATTATACAACCCCAGCTGAAAAATGATATATGACATCATTACTTTACTCCTCGGGAAATGGCTGCAAAAAGGACATAAACCCTTGCCTTGCTGAATAAATTAAGAGGCCACGCCCACTTCTAATTTCCAGCCAGGCAGATTACTTGATCCGAGTTTTTGATAGAAATTCACATATTTAATGTCAAACAGTGCAGATCCAGATCAGTTGGCTTCTTCAGCAAGAGACGGGCTAACATGATTGGAGTTATTTGTGTGAACTGTATCCTTGTTCACAATGTGCAGAGCTAGGTTCTAATCAAACTCGTGTAGCGCGGGTGAATAGCTAATCTGGGCTTTCATAATTAGCTCTGAAAACCCCTTTTCGTACGGTGCAGTTTACTTAGCTGTCAGTAGTTCGGTCATTTGAACCATCTCTGTCCTCTAAACCAAAACAATGACTAGATCCATTTGAGACCAGCAGCCTCATCAGGATCTACACTGTTTGCCGTTCTGACATTGTTTTTGTGACATCACATTTGCAAAAATGGTCGAGTCCAAATTCAGAGAGGGAAGTAATAATAAATAAATAAATAAATAAATAAATAAATAAAAAAATATATAAATAATTAAAAATAAATTAAATAAAAATAAATGAAATGATGATACGAAAGATCTATGTTGTCCAGCATTTTTTTTTTTTTTTTTTTTTTTTTTTTTTTTTTTGGAAACCAACCAACAATAAATAAACAAATCAGCTGCTTTCAAGTTTAAGTGTTTACCATAACTATATTTGCGATTTATTTATAATGTAAATTAGGTAAACGACTAGTGAGCATTTATATGTACTTCCTTGTTAGTTCGAATTTGATATTCATGTACTTGTAACCATAAAACCGCCAATCACAACTGAAGCAGCGACATTTTTTTTTTCAGACGAAATAAGGCTTAATGTTTCATATCAATTTCGCATTGCATTTTCTGTGATAAAATATGTTCTTTTTATCATGTTATTAAAACATTTCATCCTTGCAGGCCAACATGAATACCTTTGCAAACAGTGTAAATCCAGATGAGAAGACTCGTTATGATCCATCTCATCAGGTTCTACATTGTTTGCTATTATTTTTTATTTCAAGCAGACTCCCCTGCTTGCATAAGTGGACATGTCTAAATTTAATTACGGAAATGTCCACTTCAGAAACTCAAAAATACAAAGAGTATTTCCAGAATCTTAATAAGAAGAAGCCTACCTTTGGTCTCTCCATTTTATGTATAATTCATGTACATATAATAGTTGGAATTTAATTGTTTTCATTAGTATTATGAATCCAAAAATAATTGTTGCTTATAAACTGGAATATTTCTTCTAACTGAACTGTACGTTGCTGTTTTGAAACTCTATATCACTTGATATTTATATCACCTGACAACGACCAACAAAATTACTTCTACTTTTAGTTTTGATTTCTTGGAATATAATAATTACAAAAACAACAATAACAACAAAAAAAAAAAAAAGACACTTACTATCTGGTGACAATGAAGAGCTTATGATAGGAGTCGCTACTTGAGAAACCGTACCTTCTACCATGTGTGTCAAACGAAGACTCAAATCAGCGCAATCTGATCAGAGTCTTCTTTGTCCACATGGAGAAACTTTGCATCCTTGGCTATCCAAACTATACCAAGTGAAGATTCTGATCACAGTTCGCGCATGCGCAGGCTGATCTGCATCCTCACTGTGCACAAACGTCTGAAGGTACATTTTCTGATGGTGGCTCACAATATCATGCAATTCCTCACAAACCGTTGAAATATTTGGCATTTTTTAACGTTCATTATTGCATAAAAACAGTGCCGCACGTTATTTAACAGCCGTGCATTAACCGGCGAAAAGCCGTGTATGAACAAGACAATGGGGTGAGCGCTGTTAATGCACGGCTACTCAACTTTCAGTATGCCTGTACCGGGGCCACAGAATTTCTGCCGTCACGAGATATGTTCTGCTCGGGCCTAGAACTAGCATAGTCCGTGGAAATTCGCGAGACATCGATGAAAAGACGAAACAAAATAGTGCAAGAAATAACACGAAATGTAGCAAATATTTTCTTTTTTTATGCAATAATAGCGATCGAACATAGTTTTTCAATGCATTAACATTCGCCAGATCCCTTCGGAGGTGTTGAAAACCGCGGCCTTCGGCCTCGGTTTTCGACACCACTCACGGGACCTGGCGAATGTTGATGCATGAAAAACCATGTTTGATCCCCATATAATAGAGGCATCTGTAATATAATTTATTGTCTACAATCTTAGGGTTTGATATTGCCCCGGTAGCACTTTATGAAAGTTTATGGAATGGTCCAATGCTGTTTTTTTTTTCCATGGACTACTAAATGCCTATTAAAACCAAGTATTAGCTTTCAGAAAAAGCTTGGTCTACGCTTAGAACTCATGTTTTTCGAAATCTAATACTTGTTGTATCTCTAAATCGAATTACAAATAGTTTTCAAAATGTCTAGGAGAAGTCACAGTCACAGAACATCGCCTGCCGATGACACCACTCACTAACCATGACAGACAGAACACAAGCCACAAACCAAAGTAAGATAACCAGCTTTCTCTTCACTAACGAGGGGATCACAACGATAGACGGGATCCATCAAAGTCATCAAAAAGACAACGAACTGGACAAAACAAAAAAGACCCCGCAGCGAGCAGCCATAAGGCCACATAAAGAGCAAACAACATCAGGGCCCAGTTGTTCAAAGCGTAGTTAGCTTAACGAGTTCGTTAAGGGTCATTTCGTTAACTGTTTTAGCGGATTCAATATACAATATTCTGATTTTTTTTTTTTTTTTTTTTTTTTTGCTGAAAAATGTGAGTGCATTTTTTTCAGCAAAAAATTTCAGCATATTTGCGTATCACTCGGTGTAAATTTTAACGAATCGTTAACTAACGACATCGTTAGCTTTGAACAACTGGGCCCAGAACTTAGAACAGTCTGTAGTAAAACCTAGCGTGGGGTTTAAATTGATTTAAAACATCATGTTTGTCGTAAAGTTTGTCCCGCCCCCCTCCCCCCCACGAAAAAAAAAATACCCGACAGTAGATTCGTTTTTACTTTAATGGCATTGAACTGATGCACAGCAGAAATAGAGCTGTTCAAATTAAAAAAACTAACCATCAGTTCAAAAGAGGGTTCTAGCCCCGATTCTTACAATACCCAAAAATAAACCGAGAATTTTTGAAAGACCCGAAAATAGTCGGTTTTGAAAGTGACCCAAAAGAAATATCTGCAAATGGCAAATACCACCCCACCCACTCACTCATCCTCTCCACCACCTCCTCCACCCCCGCCCCCCCCCCCCCACCCCCGCCCCCTCCCCCCCCCCCCCCCCCCCCTAAAAAAAAAATAGCCACTTTTTCCCCAAACCAAAAATAATAATAGTAAAACTCAAAAGTCTAAACCCAAAAAATAGTCCTAGCCTATGTCGCCTATGTAGCAGGCAATCCAAGGAAAGCAAAAACTATTTTCTATTAATAATAAACTGTCTACTATAGAAGTTATATAGGGCAGACCCATTTTTGCCCGTAAAAGTAATTGTAGGGTAAAATAAGTATATGAAAACAAAGCACTAGCTGAAATAGAAAAAACGGGGTTCCTGATTAGATATTTTAATCACAAATCAAATAAACACCTCTCCAATGAATTTCGAAAGCACGTTCTTTTATTTCTAGATTTAAACTTTTTACGTTTAGCCCATTTATGCCTAGCGTTCCATAAAATGGACAACAGTGTCGACCCAGATCAGATCCCGCGGCACGCGACGTCTGATCAGGGTCTACACAGCGTTTAGGAGAGGAATTACTATGAAATATGGTAACAATATTTAACTAACCAGACACCGCTTATATTGAAATGAACCAGTCCAAAGAGTTAATGTAGAAGAGTCCACTTGGCATAAATGGGTTAAGGCGAATGGATACGCATTGTAAACGTAACTTCTGACCCGTGAGGCAAACGAAGACTGAATTTATCCTAAGCATCCGCACAGTCTAATCAGAGTCTTCGTTATCCGTATGAAGGAAGCATTCTTGTCTATCCAAAATGCGCCCAGTGAAGAGTCTTAGAATGCGCAAATGCACATTCTGATCAGAATCCTCGCTGGGCGCACATATCTGATGGTACGTTTTCTGAAGTTTCGACTCATTTTGCTGAAAGCAAAAAATTAGCTAGACTGGTTCTCAAATGTCTTTCAATATAGATGGATCGAAAAAAAAGCTCGTGAATGAAGCTAGAAAATGGCGTAGAAATCACATTGCACCGCCAAACTAATACCCGAGGCAGAACAATAAAATGAGCATTAGCATTAGAAAACCAACCTTCGGACAGAGCGTACAGCGAAGATTGGTTTAAACATATTTTATTACATAATACAAGTACAAGAAAGTAACAAATTTGACATACAAACGATATAGGATTAGAACGAAAGCATATAAATACTTATAGAGTTCTTCTCCTCTACGGTGTATATTTCGTTGTTGACTTGAAGGCAGATTGTTTCACAGATCAAGGCAAAATGTTGTTGTTTATTTCATGTGAGAAGGTAAAATAAATTAGTTGACAAAACACACACACAAATATAGAATAAAAAAAGAAATAAGAATAAAGAAAATAAAAAAAAAATGAAAATAAATAGATAAATAATAAATAAATAATTCAATAAGTGTTTGTATTAAGAAAACAGTAATAAGAATCAAACAGTGTATAACAAGGTATATGAAAATGGCATTCTTTGAGAGGAACAACTGAGCTTGCATCCACAGGCAGACAATGCAGAAATTGTTCAGGACAAGTTGTACCTGCAACATGCATTTACCACAGATTAAAACCGTTTAGTGTCCAATATAAATTTATGAACTTTCTCAAAAATGGCTTTGTTTATGTCAACAGAGAGGTTTGAGCTGCCGTATAGCAGCAGATTTAAAGTAGGTGTCTGAACTGTAGAAATAGCATTCATTAAAGCTGTGCGTTGAGTTTGGTAATGTGAGCAATGGAAAAAATAATGCTGCGAATCCTCGATACTACCACAATTACACAGTGCAGTTTCAGAGCTTCAAGTTTCAAAAGTAGTCCTGCATGCCAAACCCTGTCAAAAGCTTTGCTGATGTCACAGAAGACAACCCGCACTTCTTTGCCAGAATCTAAGGCCTGACAAAAAGTATTATATAAATATGTAAGTTGGTTGACAGTTGAATCGCCAGGTATAAAACCGGACTGGAGTGAAGAAAGCAAGTTATAAGTTTGTAAATGATTATACAGATGTTTGAAGACAAGACGTTCAAAAAGCTTGTTTTCAGAGTTTAGAAGAGATATTGGTCGATAGTTATTTACAGCAGACAAGTCACCTTTCTTCGGAACAGGGCAAACATGAGCCTCTTTGTAGGAAACTGGCACAACACCTTTGTGCAATGAATCATTGAAGAGTGAACAAAAAGGAGAAGCTAGTTGATGCGAAAGTTCCTTTAGAATACGATTACTCAGCCCATTTGGTCCAGAAGCTTTACCTACAGGCAATACCTCGAGTACTAATTCAACCTCATGAGGAGTCAAAATGATACGATCCAATAAAGAATCAACAGTAGCTGGAGTTAAATCAGGAAGAACAGCATTTTGTTCATCCAGGAGTGTTTGACTTTGGAAGAAATTGTTTAAAACATTTGCTTTGTCATGCTCGTCTGTGATTATGTTATTATTAACCTCAAGAGGCGGAACAGATGTTTTTGAGTTTGGAGCGATTATTTGTTTTAATGTAGACCACCAGTCTTTTGAAGAAAGGGATTCAGACCGCAATTTGTCTGCTATTTTGTCATTGTAAAACTGTTTACATTTGCGTGTCATTTTAACTGTTTGATTATGTAATTTCTTAAACTTACTCCAGTCTGTTTCATTTCCTTTTCGTTTTGCTATTTGATACGACCGTTTGCGTTTGCGAATATATCTTTTTAATTCTGACGTTATCCATGGAGGATCTGAAGGATGGATTGTAATATTTCTGTTTGGAATGTTATCTTTGGCTAGGTCGATTATTTTTGAAGTTATATTTACAGAGTATGTGTCAATGTTATCGTCGTAAAGAGCAGGCCAGTCTACTAAGGATGCTTGCTCACGTAATGATTGATAATTTCCTTTTTCATAGTCCCAAATATGACGTTTAAATGTTTTAAGATTCAGATCAGCCAGCGCATTCGCTCATTCTGATCAGAATCTTTCCTGTGCATTTTGGACAGCCCAAAAAAAATTGCATAGTTTCTTCATGCGGACAAAGAAGACTCTGATTAGTCTGCGCAAAAGGTGCGTTTTCTCACTTTGTGACTTAGATGGTTAGTATACTTGTAGGTGCCCGGTGACCTGTAACTTCTGGTTTCAGTTTATACAGCTGGTAACCAGAAGTAGGCTACGATCTTAGGACAAGGTTCTTCTATATGATACAAGTGGAAATAATACAGCAATAGAACTAACTTACCCATCGGAAGAAAGGTCCAACGAGAGATTTAACTGAACTAACAGCCTTTCTCACATGATCCATTTCATATTCTTTTTGTGGTACATATAAACTGATATTGTTAACAGTTTGTCGTACTAATGCTGATATCTGGTAAAAGTTTGTCGTGCTAATGCTAATATCGCCCAGGTAACCTATACCACGCTTAACTTTGTTATGAATGTGGAATTTTCTGAATAAATCTTGTTTGAATCAATCTGAAAGCAGCGCCGCTAGGATTTTTATATGAGCTGGCTTTAAAAATAGACATAAAATACATATTACGTCTGGGTGCTCCTGTAGTACGAAAGAGCATTAGGGCCACATATACTTTTATTTCTGTTGATAAATATCTCGAAATTTCGACTTACTATCTCGAAATTTCGACATAATAAGTCGAAATTTCGACTTAATAACTCGAAATTTCGACCTAATAACTCGAAATTTCGACTTATTATCTTGAAATTTCGACTTATTATATCGAAATTTCGACATAACATCTCGCAATTTCGACTTAATAACTCGCAATTTCGACATAATAAGTCGAAAATTCGACATAATAACTCGAAATTTCGACTTAATAACTCGAAATTTTGACGTAATATCTTGAAATTTCGACTTAATAACTCGAAATTTCGACTTAATATCTTGAAGTTTCGACTTATTATCTTGAAATTTCGACATTAGATCTCTTGAATAGAATTCACACCTGGTATTCTCGTAAGGGGTAGCCGCTGGTTATACTCTGAAATTCTTTATGCGAGCTTCCGGCAATGACTTACGAGACATCCAAATGTCAACAAACGGATACATTCTCCTGATTCATTAATGTTTAGTTAATTTCATAGACATATCTTGAATCAAAGCGCTGTAGGCGCTGATGGCCTGGGTATCGGAAGGCCCAGGGGCTTCAAAGCTCACCAGATTTCAAAACGTGAAACTGCATGTTCATGTTGTCCTACAAAGGTTTATGTAGACAAGATACCCAGTTTAATTTGCATCCATATTGAAACAAGATTGAATATTTGCATGCAATGACAAATGACTAGAGATCCATTTGAAAGCCTGTAAAATATACATAAAAAAAAAACTAGAAAAGTGTTCACAGTACACGGATGTCCCCGCTTTGGGGTCAGTAAGACTGTGCAAACCTTGCCAAATTAGCCTACGTCAATGCGGGAGCATCTGCGTACTTTGGACACATTTCTGGTTAACAAAGAATCCAAAAATAATGAGAAATGTAAAGTCCTTTGCCTGCATGGTCAGTAACTCTTAATCATGAGACTAAGAAACTCAATTATGTGTTCTCTAGTAAGTGATTTTCAACAAAGAATCCAAAAATAAGGAGAAATATAAGGCCCTTTGCCTGCAATGCCTGTAACCCTTAAACCATAAGACTAAGAAACTCAGTTTTGTGTTCCCTAGTAAGTGATTTTCAACAAAGAATGCAAACATAAGGAGAAATATAAGGCCCTTTGCCTGCAAGGCCTGTAACTCTTAAACCATAAGACTAAGAAACTCAATTTTGTGTTCCCTAGTAAGTGATTTTCAACAAAGAATGCGAAAATAATGAAAAAAATAAGGCGTGCATCTAGAGTATAAGTAAGGGAGATAACTCCAGACGGCCAGATGGCCGGACAGACGGACGCTCAGGCACCTTAGCCTGCAAGGCTCGGAACTCTAAAACCGTATGTCTGAGAAACTCAATTTTGTGATCTCTGGAAGAGATTTTAAATTTTAATGCAGCAGCGCCAGTTGCGCGTGGAGTTACGCAGTTGTAATTAACATGTACGGGGACTAACTGTGTTACATAATGTAAACCTATACCACTCTCTAGACTAATTCAACAGGCGACAAATGAACAATATTTGTTCCTTTTATTTTTCCCATTAAATAGGCGTTAACCCAGTCAGCATTCTACGTAAACCTATATCGGGCCGTCATCGGGCCGTCAGGGTAGCTGACGGCCCGATGACGGCCCGATGTAGATTTACATAGAATGCTAGCTGGGAACATTCCATACAATTTAGCAGGAACAAAAAACTATTTTCTGGGAAAAATATATATATATATATAAAATGTTTCGAAATATTGCCAGTTAATTGTTTACCCAGCGGGCACATGACGTTTATACAACGTCGGCTCAACGTCGATGCAACGTCATGACGTTGCATCAACATTGAGGCGACGTTGTATTTATGTCATGTGCCTGCTGGGTACCCAGCATGCTAAGCATTAATTTGTGTAATTTGTGTAAATTTAGATCTATTTTTTTTTTTTTTTTTTTTTTTTTTTTTTTTTTTTGAAAAAATCTGGAATACAGGAAGACTATTTACAGCAGCGTTTGCCAGTCCAAAATGATTTCTTATTATTCCATATTCAGTTTTAAGACCACCCCTATAATATCACCACTTAACCCATTGTAGACTGAATGAACTCTCCCACACTTTATATTGGAAGATTCTAATTTCGATTTTAGGTATGTAAGGTGAAGTGATTTAGATCTTTTGAGAGAAAAATGGTTGAACTATTTGGCAAACAGTGGAGACTCTGATCAGGATCTAAGTCTGCACTGTTTGCCAAATACCCCTTTAGGGGTCTCCAGACTACAATGGTTTAATGCAATCCCAAAGACATTCTTAATAGCGGAATTTTACTGCATAACGGATGACTACTTCGGAAAATGCAAGTTATGAAACTTTTGTGATAAGGGCTTCCAGTCTTCTATCACTTGATAGCAATTGATAAGACAAGAACATCCTGAAAATTAGAATTAAATATCTAATTGGGTTTGGAAGATAGGACTGCTTAAAATTTGACATTTCCAAATATGGTCATTTGAGAGAAAATGTTTATATTTCCATAATCAAACCCAAAGTTGCAAATCTGAAAACATATTGTTACAGCTGTACTATCCAGGCACAAGTCTGCCAAATATCATAGCATTTGGATCAAAGACATTAATTTTATGCATTATTTTATACAGCAACCCAGTATTTTAAGGCATAAGAAAATTGCTCATTTGTACCCACCTAGGTACATTTACAGCGTTTTATTATATGTTCTGTATATATTTTGGACGTCCATAACTCCGGAACTACTTAACATATCAAGTTCAAATTTTCAGCATTTCTTAGTTGTGGAAAGACTACCAAATGCATGAAGTTTAAACATTCTAGGTGCACAGGTTTCAAAGTTGGTATTTTCCGGATAAGGACTATTGATATACGAGAAATACCGGATTAACCGTATGTATTCGGACAGACAGGCCGTGATTGGCAAACAGTGTAGACCTAATGATCTGCGGCGTCCCATCTAGGTCTAACTGTATAACTGATATACGCGAAATACCGCGTTTACGGTATTTGGACGGAGAGGCCATGAGTGGCAAACAGAGTAGACCAAGATGAGACTCCACATAACGCGGCGTCTCATCAGGTCTACACTGTTTGCTACTCATCCAGCAATTTTTAGACACAGCATCTGGTAATAAATTGTACTTGTTCAAATTTTAGAACAGGTACGGTAAGGAGTTGAGGTGTCCGAATACTTAGAGTAAATACGGTAGTACAGAAAAATATCTGTTTTTAATTGAAAGTATATACTGGCGGTCTTGCCGCCATTTTCATAAGGGACACATTTTTTGTGATTTCCTGTTTGAGTTTTTGCACATTACCGTAGTTAACCTAAGTATTCGGACACATCTACGCCTTACCATGCTTGTTCTAAAATTTTAACAAGTACAATTCCTACCTGATATTGTGTCTAGAAATTGTTGCATGAGTGGCTAACTGTGTAGATCTTGATGGGACGCCGCGTTCTGTGGCATATCATCTGGGTCTGTTTTCTCAGGCCTGTCTGTCCGAATACATACGGTGAATACGGTAAACCCTTTCTGAAAAGGGGTTTTGCTCTCAAAAGAGAAAAAGCTACCGCCCCTGAAACTTAAATCAATTTCCCTTAAGGGAAATGTTTACACTTTCAAGGGAAATAACACTGACATCGAAATAGTTATCCTTCGTTTTTTTTATTGTGGGATTGTGAGAGAAAAAGAACAGAACAGATCTCTCTCTCTCTCTCTCTCTCTCTCTCTCTCTCTCTCTCTCTCTCTCTCTCTCTCTCTCTCTCTCTCTTAATCTGTCCTTTCACCAGTTCGTCAAAGTACAAGCTATGGGTGGGATGTTTCCAATACAATGCAATGGACATTCGTTAAGAACAGTATTTGTTCCACAGATGCCACTAAAATGACTTTGCTCAGTGTTGTAAAGTTTGGACAGTTGCTAGAATCCTATCAAATACAATATTCGTCATACTTTCTGTTTAATTGTCATTACTTGAGCGAAGGTTTCGTGCCAGTCAAATTATCATTATAACGTTATTTGTCGTCGTATCGAGTGTTGGTATAAAGCGGTTTGAACCTGTTTGATTCTGTCTTGTACGAAAGAGCATTAGGGCCACATATACTTTTATTTCTGTTGACAAGTATCTCGAAATTTCGACTTATTATCTCGAAATTTCGACATAAGATCTCGAAATTTCAACTTAGTAACTCGAAATTTCAATATAATAAGTCGAAATTTCGACTTAATAACTCGAAATTTCGACTTAGTAACTCGAAATTTCGACTTAATATCTTGAAATTTTGACTTAATAACTCGGAATTTCGACTTAATAACTCGAAATTTCGACTTAATATCTTGAAATTTCGACTTATTATCTTGAAATTTCGACATAAGATCTCTTGAATAGAATTCACACCTGGTATTCTCGTAAGGGGTAGCCGCTGGTTATACACTCAAAATCTTTATGCGAGCTTCCGGCCATGACTTACGAGACATCCAAATGTCAACAAACGGATACATTCTCCTGATTCATTGATTTTTAGTAAATTTCAAAGAATATTTTGAATCAAAGCGCTGTGCGCGCTGGTGGCCTGGGCATCAGAAGGCCCAGGGGCTTCAAAGCTCACCAGATTTGAAAACGTGAAACTGCATGTTCATGCTGCCATACAAAGGTTTGTATAGACAAGATACCCAGTTTAATTTGCATCCATACTGAAACAAGATTGAATATTTGCTTGCAATGACCAATGACCAGAGATCCATTTGAAAGCCTGTAAAATATACAAAAAAAAAATAAAATAAAAATAAAAAAATAAAACAAAAATAGAAAAGTGTTCACAGTACACGGCTGTCCCCGCTTTGGGGTCTATAATACTGTGCAAACCTTGCCAAATTAGCCTACGTCAATGCGGGAGCATCTGTGTACTTTGGACACATTTCTAGTTAACAAAGAATCCCAAAATAATGAGAAATGTAAAGTTCTTTGCCTGCAAGGTCAGTAACTCTTAAACCATGAGATTAAGAAACTCAATTATGTGTTCTCTAGTAAGTGATTTTCAACAAAGAATAAAAAAAATAAGGAGAAATATAAGGCCCTTTGCCTGCAAGGCCTGTAACTCTTAAACCATAAGACTAAGAAACTCAGTTTTGTGTTCCCTAGTAAGTGATTTTCAACAAAGAATGCAAACATAAGGAGAAATATAAGGCCCTTTGCTTGCAAGGCCTGTAACTCTTAAACCATAAGACTAAGAAACTCAATTTTGTGTTCCCTAGTAAGTAATTTTCAACAAAGAATGCAAACCTAAGGAGAAACATAAGGCCCTTTGCCTGCAAGGCCTATAACTCTTAAACCATAAGACTAAGAAACTCAATTTTGTGTTCCCTAGTAAGTGATTTTCAACAAAGAATGCAAACCTAAGGAGAAATATAAGGCCCTTTGCCTGCAAGGCCTATAACTCTTAAACCATAAGACTAAGAAACTCAATTTTGTGTTCCCTAGTAAGTGATTTTCAACAAAGAATGCGAAAATAATGAAAAAAAACAACAAAAAAAAAACATAAGGCGTGCATCCAGAGTATAAGTAAGGGAGATAACTCCAGACGGCCAGATGGCCGGACAGACGGACGATCAAGCACCTTAGCCTGAAGGGCCTGGAACTCTAAAACCGTATGTCTGAGAAACTCAATTTTGTGTTCTCTGGAAGTGATTTTAGGTTTTAATGCAGCAGCGCCAGTTGCGCGTGGAGTTACGCAGTTGTAATATCATGTACGTGGACTGACTAGTATAGTATAAACATATCTTATTGCCTTTTCTTCAAATTATAGTACAAACAATGGGGTCCCCGGAACAAATGCTAAGGAAATTTAACATCTTGTGTATTTCAAAGTAGACGTAGGTTGCAGTGCGTCTTATTTGATATGTTAAATAAGTATTTCATAGTCCAGATAGCTGGAAATACCTTCATTTTGCATAACCAGCGGCTACCCCTTACGAGATTACCAGGTGTGGAATTGCAAACGAAGAATCAACTTGAAATATCATGTTGAAATTTCGAGATAATAAGTCGAAATTTCAAGATATTAAGTCGAAATTTCGAGTTATTAAGTAGAAATTTCGAGTTATTAAGTCGAAATTTCGAGATCTTATGTCAAAATTTCGAGATAATAAGTCAAAATTTCAAAATATTAAGTCGAAATTTCGAGTTATTAAGTCGAAATTTCGCGTTATTAAGACGAAATTTCGACTTATTATGTCGAAATTTCGAGATAGTAAGTCGAAATTTCGAGATAACTATCAACAGAAATAAAAGTGTAAGTGGCCCTAATGCTCCTTCGTAGTCTTGGTATGGCATGTCATTCATGTCAATTATACTCAGTCAGCATTAAGAAAAGACGCAATTGTTAAGTAATCAATACTACACCCCGTTCAGTCTGTGAACTAGTTCATGTAATTTACAAAATTAGAAACATACAAAAATAATGTTTTACATGGAATTTCCCATTGCGCTTCTATTTTAAGAGTTCTCAGAAAATTCAAATAGAAAGTAGTATTTGTTTCTGATGCAATCATCTGGTACGTCAATACTAGACCCCTCCAAATAGAAACCGACCTTGTCAGATATGAGTCGCAACGTCAGAAAACGTACCTTCCATATGTGCGTCCAGCAAAAATTCTGATCAGACTGTTCATTCGCCCAGTCTGATCAGAATCTTCACTCGACGCATTTTTGAATAGCTAAAGATACAACGTTTCTTTAAGCGGACAATGAAGACTCCTATCAGACTGCACGGATACGCAGGCTAATTTTGACTCTTCGTTGGACGCCCATGACAGAAGGTTTTCTTTTTTTGTTGTTGTTGTTGTTGTTGTTGTTGTTGTTGTTTCACGTTGCGGCTCATAAATGCATACCTCATTGACTCCGAAAAGCCTGCATGTCATTTTAGTTGGAACAAGATCTGCTCTTTTTCCTTACATAATATATGAACGGTCATGATTTTGCAAAAACGAATACCGTAGATCTTGATAACTGTATGTCTGCGTGGTCGTGTAGGTTGATTTGGCCATGAGCCCAGGATTTCATACAAGACTGTCTGATTAGAGTCTATCCAGGGTACACTGTGGATAGCCAAGGATCCATATCATCTTCAGGCGGACAACGAAGACTCTGATCAGCCTGCGCGTCCGCGCAGGCTGATCTGAGTCTTCGTTGGGCGCATATACAATTTGTAGGGAATGCTGTATCCCGACTCAAATGTGCTGGAAATAAATCCCATTCGATTGTTTCTACATAGAGAGTTCCATCATTTCATTATTATATAAACATATAAGCCGGGGCACAGCATTTCATACAAGATTGCATGTGCACCCAGCGTAGGCTTAGATCAACCTGCACATCTGCGCAGTTTGATACGTGTCTTCCTTGTCCGCCTGCAAACGCTTTCGACCCTTGGCTACCCGCAGAGTACCCAGCAAATACTCCGATTAGACTGCGCAGATGCACAGGCTGATCTGAGTCTTCGCTGTGCGCACATGCAATAGTGGAGGAAATGCTGTGCTCCGGCTCAATCGTTTAATTATTAGCTCCCGGAGTGCTTAAGGAGGGCTATTGTGATCGCCCTGTGTTCGGTGTCCGTCGTGCGTCCTGCGACTTGCGTAGTCCGTCGTCAACAATTTACTTGAATCACATCTCCTAAAACACCGGTGAATGGATTTTGAATTAATTTCAAAGGAATGTTTCTTGGGTGACCTCCTACCAAATTGCTAAAATGGTTCCGCTCCGCTGAGCAAAATGGCCGCCAGAGCTAAAAGTAAAAAAAAAAAAAAAAAAAAAAAAAAAAAAACTTTAAACGACAGCTCTCCTAGGCCAGTGGCCCGATCTCAAAATGATTTCATAGAAATGTTCATTTGGTGATCCTCTACCAAAGTTGCTAAAATGGTTCTGCTCCGCTGAACAAAATGGCCGCCAATTCTAAAAAAAAAAAAACAAACATTTAAATGACATCTCCTAGGCCAATGGCCCGATTTCAAAATATTTTCACAGAAATTTTCCTTGGGTAATCCTCAACCAACATTGCTAAAATGGTTACGCTCCGCTGAACAAAATGGCCGCCAGAGCTAAAAATGGAAAAAAAACCTTTAAACGAACATCTCCTAGGTAAATGACCCTATTTCAAAATAATTTCACAGAAATGTTCCTCGGGTGACTCTCTACCTCATGTAATTAAAGTTAGAACGTCATTGGAGTCACAGCAAGCGATTTCATCCAACATTGTTATCATACCCCCGGCATACGAAGTATGCCGAATGGGTATATAGTTTTCGTCCGTTCCGTTAGTCCGTTCGTCTGTCCGTCCGTCCGTCCTTCCATGTGATTCCGTCCGTTAAACTTTTCTATAACCAAGTTTTGCTTCGAAGTTTTTTTGATTACTTATAACTCTGCAGCTACTGATAAAAAAACTTTTCATATTTGGTGTGGGGGTATCTGGGAGGGTTTTCTTCCATTCTAAATCTATGGACCCCTGGGTCATGCCTCAGGGCGGGGCTAGAGGCCAAAGTCTAGGACACCCCAATAAACCAGTATATTGTAGTTTGTTTATACAAATGACCTCGTAAAGAAGGATGGGCAGCAGACATGTTTATCACAGCAACATTCACTGTAAGGTTATTTTGACCTTATTTTCATGCTTCAGTGATTTTGACATTTTGAAGCCTATCTCATGGATTAATGTCTCAATAAAGTAGTATGTTGCAGTTTAATTATACAAACAACTTCTTAAAGAAGGATGGGCATCAGACATGTTTATCACATTAACGTTCAGTGTAATAAGGTCAACGTCATTGTGATTATATTTTCATGCTTCAGCAATTTTGCCTTATATCTTGAAGACTATTACATGGATTAATGTGATACTTGGAATATTGGTTCGATTGACAACATAACAAATGTAGGTCACCTTGACCTATATTTCGTGGTCCAGTAATTTTGCCGCATATCTTGAATGTTAATTCTTGAATGTTAATTGATGTATGAACATAATTATTTGGGATTATGAATTAGTATGGTCCAACAGTTAACCTAAAAGTAAATGTAGGTCACTGTTACCTATATTTCATAGTCCAGTGATTTTATGTTACATCTTGAAGACAATTTGATATATTACTATCACATTTGAGTTTATGTGACCTACATTTCATAGCTCTGTGATTTTGTCTTATATCTCCCACTGTTTGATACCTAAATGTCATATTTACATATAATGACACAGTGTGACCCAAACTTTCACCTCAAAGTAAATATAAATCAGTATGACCTATATTTCATGGTCTACTAATTGTCTTAATATCTTTTAGATTATTTAATGGATTAACATCATAGTTGGTATAATGCATCAGTGTGACCATCAGATTAATTTCTCAAGTACATGTAGGTCAGTGACCTATATTTTATGGCCCAGCAAATTTGCTTTTTGTTTTGAAGACCATTTACTCCAGGAAAGTTGTACTTGGGATTAGAAATCAGTGTCACTCAGAAACTGACATTGTAAACCTTACCTTGCCTTATAGCATTGTCATTAACATTAAAATATTGTATAATTAAGAAATGGCGCCGGCCGCGGGTATTCGTGTCCCTCTGGGCACTTGCTCTAGTTGTTTCTGTGTACGCATTGGAAGCACGGGAATCGTGATGACCAGTCTACGGAACTTCGGAAGGGACATTTCCTTCCCAATATTTAGCAGAAAAGAAATCAATATAATAAAAACAGAACAGAAAATTAAACAAACAAAAAAAAAAAAAATAGAATGGAAATTTAAACAAATAGTATATCGTTTTAACGACACAATTATATCGTTTGTTCAACTTAAAGGATCTCGTTTAAACAACATACTATCTAATTTCTTTTCTGTTAAACATCACGAAAACAAGCCTATATAGTTTTTACCCCCTTAAACCCCACTTTTATACAGTAAAAGTGAGGTTTACAGGGGTATATATTAATTTTCTTATTTCTGCTCAAAACATAGATTGTGGGTACAGGTTAGAACCACCTCGCCGATGCGGCTCTAATGAGTACCTACAATCTATGTTTTGAGCAGAAATATGAATAGTACCAGAACTTTTGATCTGAAAGTTTTATTTTTTTTTTTTTTTGTGGTAAACTTCTCAATATATTTTAATAGGCGTGTTTTCGTAATGATATTGGAAAGGAAATGTCCCTTCCGGGATTCCGTACCAATCAGATCACAAATGCGTTTCAGTGTCTGCTATTTGATAAACGCTTTTCATGGAAAAAGTAATTTTATTAATGCTTAGCGTGCTGGGTAAAAAAATGAGCAGTCGCCATTTTTTTAAATATTATTCTTATTTTTTTCAGAACAAAGGCTTATGAGACAAGTTGCATGAAATGTCAAAGCCTGCCTTTTTTTTGTTGTGTTTTTCTCAATCCATACATATTTACATGCATATTCATTTGCCAGAAAGGTATTGAGAACAAGGAAAACTAAGAACTTTTTTTAAACGGTCCAGAGGACTTGTTAAGGAGGAGTATCAGGTGATAATTCTGGGATATTGTTTTTCTTATTTCTCCATAAAAACATATGTTGTGGGTACTCATTAGAAGCGCCTTGTCGTGGAACTTCTAATGAGTACCCACAACATATGTTTTTATGGAGAACTGGAGAAAATTATCCTAGGATTATCATCAAATACTCCTTCTTATCAAGTCCCCTGTAAACCCATTGTCTGATAAGCGACCATAGTGTCAGCCTGCTGACAATATTTATATTTACTACAAGATTATCAACTGTGTAATAAGGGGTGCGCGCACTTTCAGCGCAAATCGGTCAACGCTTCCAGAAAGCAATCTTTGTGAGCAGGAAACCAAACAGGAAGTCACATAAGTATTTTTTTTTATTCTCCCTTGTAAAAATGACAAAACAACAAAGATATGAGGTGCTGTTTTACTATAAATCCCCTATTTTGTGATATCACTAAATCGAATTAGTGATATCACTAAATAGAGATGAATTTGCGATATCACTAAATCGAATTAGTGATATCACAAAATCGATTTAGTGATATCACTAAATAGACATGATTAAGTGATATCACAAAATTGACTTAGTGATATCAAACAATCGAATTAGTGATATCATTAAATATGAACGAATTAGAGGTATCAATAAATCGAATTAGTGATATCACTAAATATACTAAATTTGCAAACAATACAATATTCACTCCCTAATACATTTGTTCCCGCTCAGCATACTGGGTAAAAAATTTCAGCAGACGACATTTTGCAATATTTCTTTTATCTTTCCCAGAAAATAGGCTATGCAAAATTGTAGCAGACGCCTTTTATTTTGTTATTATTTTTTTGAGAAAATAAAACGGCATTTCATGTGGACTCGTCAGCCAGACGAGTCACATGAAATGTCAAGTTTAATGTACTCTAAAAAAATAATTAAACAATATTAAATTGCCGTCTGCAGCTGTTATGACTAGACTTTAAGACATAAGACTCGTTTTCGAGTTAGACGATATTAATTACGAAAATCAGTGGTGAAAAACGTCCTGTCGCTTCCACATTATAACATTAATTTTGAGGATTGAACAAAAATAGTACTAAATTAACCACTTCCATTCCCTCAGCTAATTTAGCAGACGACAAATTGATTCTTTTTCTTATTTTTCCCAGAAAACAGGATTTGATCTTTCATGCAAACTGTCTATTTGCATGAAATATCAAAACCCTTTTTCTATTAAAACAAAGAAGAAAAATATTTCCTCCGTAAGAGCATGCGCAGTGGTACCGCATGCGCAGTGATCATTTCGGGATCCCACATTATTCCAAAAATTCAAAGGGAAAATATGAAATTGTGATATCACAAAATCAATTTAGTGATATAACAAATTCACTCCAATTTAGTGATATCACAAAATCGAATCAGTGATATCACAAAATAGACTTTGTGTTATCACTAAATAGAAATGACTTTTCGATATCACTAAATCGAATTAGTATCATAAAATCGATTTAGTGATATCACTTAATAGAATTAGTGATATCACTAATTAGAATTAGTGATATCACAAAATCATGATCATTTTGTGATATCTCAAAATCGGTTTTGTGTGATATCACAAATTCAGTTATGTGATATCACTAAATCGATTTTGTGATATCACAAATTCAGTCTTTCTTTGTGATATCACAAAATCGATTTAATAATATCAAAAATAGGGGGTTTATAGTAAAACGGCACCTCATACAAAGAATGCCCCATAAAGCCAAGCAATCTGGGTAAACTTTCCAGCAGACGACTTTTGAAACATTTTACTTATTTGTCTCAGAAAATAGGTTTTGACAGTTCATGCAAATTGCCTCCAATGGAGACAATTTGCATGCAGTGCCAAAATCCTGTTTTCTGGGAAAATATAAGAAATACTTCATCAAATTTGTCGTCTGTTGAATAAGCCCAGGTAAAGCCCAGTAAAGTTTAAGAGTTAACCTACCTGCTTGTGAAAACAGAATCGAAAATAAAAAAACGCCTTCCTAGTGTGAATATATATTAAAGTTCACATCCAATAGCCCAAGCTCCCAGTCCCAATTTTTTCGTCAACCCTACACAATCTTGGCCAGAAGGTTTGATGTTTTTTTATAGTAGAGGCATACCAGGTGTACCAAGCACAGGTGAGAGTATGGTATTTTAGAGTGGCGAAAGTCTTCAAAATGGCCACCATCCAAGATGGCCGCCATCCAAATAATAACATTCACTTAGGCAATATGAAAACTTATTAACATATTCCTTAGGTATATTTTTTCAATTAAAATATGTCAATAACATCTGCAAACTAATAGTTCACTTTAACAGATTAATTATCTGTACTCATTACACAAACAAACAGCGATAACTTCCATATAAGAACAAAAAACAAACATTTTTTTGCAAGCATTACAATGTAAAAATGCAGTTTTTGCATGTACTATGATATATTCTATCTTATTCCCATATGCTAGCCTGTTTGAAGGTTATCAGTGTTTATTCTGTTTATTGTAGAGCTTCATTCATTAGCTTTAAAAAAGACTACAAATATATAGCACATATATAGACATAAACTTAGAGTGGGTGGGGTAAACACTCAGTTTCACAGCAAATTAAATCTGGTTGTAGACACAATAAATACAGGTAAATTCTTGTGACACAGCCAAAACTGTTAGTGTTATATCTTTTTGAAGGATGCGGTATTATTTCCATTTGTGTTTATGCATTAGAATCGAAACAGATCAGCTTTAGTATGTAATTAGGTAATTAACAGATCACTATCCGTCAATTGTAATTTGATATATCACACACTTTCTGATTTGATCTGCTTTTCGACGGACCTCTAATTTGTGTTCGAATATTCCACAAATCTCATCTAGAGCTGATCTATTTCTTTATCAAAATAAATTTTACACTTTCAACTAGTCTACAGACCTACAGCATTCAGTTTGCTCACATCTCCAATGCATCTGTTTCCAAGCGGATTCGTTCACATCTTGACGCTTGCCCACGACAAGAGCAAGCAATATCACATCGCATTTCAATCCGTTTGCATGGACAATTTCTGATGCATTTTTTCTTACATTTACAGTAGGTATCTGTTACAAGATTTTCAGGTGTGGTTCTGTTTTGTAGCAAAATCGGTTTAGTCGACCCTGTTTCACAGGTCCAGCCAAACTTAAATGGATCTAGTACTTCTGGGACTGGTTCTAAAGCTGACACCCAAATGTATGTTTGAAACACAGCTCGAAGAACATGGTTTTTTAATGCATCATCAGTTGGAGGTAAGGCCTCTAGATATTTATGGCCTCCATAATATACATGTGCTCTCAGAGAATTTAAGGTCTTAAATTCCTTATCCTTTGCATAAAGACGTACAAATATCTTGGTGGCCATAGCGTTGACACGGTCTATTACTTCCTGACTGCTGTCATCTTTGATGCCTCTGCTCAAAGGAGCAAGTTCAGATTCCATTTTTAGTTCACTAATAGCTTTCATAAATGCTCGTTTGCCTTTCCCAAACACAAAACTATTTGTATCACATCCACTAATAGCATGCAGCAATGGAAGCATGTCCCTGTCATTTTCACTAAACCCATGCACTATTTCATGGATAGGAATATAATGTTAATTGGATTTGATAAATAGCTCTTGAAGTCCATCCTCTCGAAGCTGTTTAAAATGAAATAAGGCCATGACAACAATATCTGTGTCTGAAGCACATATTGTCACTCTTCCACTTCCACATTTAACTGCAACAGCTACATGAAGGAAAACTCGTGTGTCTGCTTCTTCATGAGTGCTTGTCAACATGTGTTTCTCCTCATCACTTATATTATATTCCATATTAGAACTTACCACTTTCATTTCCATTCTGTTTTTAAATCCACCTGATAGGAATAGATGAGTCCCAGAATGTAAAATGTCTGAACTCTCAGTCCACACTGTGAACAGGAAAGCTAACAGGTTAGCTTTGCTTGTGCTATTGCACAATATTTCATCAAAATGTCTCAGAATTAACCCTTTTCTCATTTCAAATTCTCTGAGAGACTCCTTTCTTCTTTGTCGACATCCACTGGCCTCTTTGAGATTCACATACCTGCTATTACTGTCTTGAACCCCATATAAACCATCATATCTGTCAGCAACTAGATGGATATTTTGTGAGGGATAAGTACTAGTGATACTGTCGAGGATTCTTCTGGCATAATTTTCACTTTCTTCATTGTGTAATGGTGGCCTTCATCGAACATACCACATTACATCAATGACAACACTAGAGGTAATTTCACCTTCATCGATTTCTGTAGGCCAGTCATCTAAATCAGCTTTTTCTTTCATAATGACCAACATTGATGACTTATTACCAGTCCGAAGCATAGTTTCTTTAGTTTGAATGTTTTCTTCTGCCAGTGACGGTGGATATTTCCGCATTTCATGGGAAAGCAGCTCTTCCAATTGATTTTTTCCTTCCTCGTGTCTGTTTCGTGACATAAGAGCTCTTTTTAAGATCTGAATTTCATCTGCAAGGTCACTTCTTGTAGACTTTGTCTTTTCTGCTTTATGGCTTTTCACTGTATTTGCCATCGTTTTAAGGTTTAATTTAGTTAATTTACCACTTTCAATATAGTTTCTCAAAGCATTTTCTCCTTTTTCATTCAGCTGAAGAAGGTCATCTGTAATTTCTTCACTGGCTTTAAGGCCACTTGCAATGTTTACAAGGGCCTTTGTGTCAGAATATGTGAAGGGGTTTATCATCTCAACATTGACAGTTTCAATAATGACCTTCCTTTGTTCTGTTTCTCTTGACACTGTAGCTCTATTATCCTCATGATGATGTGTTTCTACCTCGTCCATATGAAGCATGGTTTTAACAGCTGATGTGACCCCTGCAGCAAATGGTAAGGTTAGAAACCATTTTTCTTGTGTCTGTATTTTCAGAGTTATGCCCTTAAGACCTGCTTGTCCAGTCTACCCTTTTGCATCACAGTTTTGAGAGCATTCTAAGGCCATGTCAGTCCATATGCCATTAAAATTTCCACATGCCCTCTTAACTATGAAATTTCCTTGTTGAAATTCTGTTTCAACCTCAGACGCAGTCTGAGGCAATGCCTTCATTTCCGCAAGGTATGTGACAACTGCTTTCACATATTTCTGGTGATCAGCGGCTGCAATAACCTTTGCCATTTGTGTGACTGCTGTTAAATGTTCATTCCATATGCCTTCGCGTTCTGCATGGATATATAACAAAACAGTTTGAATAAGTTCTACATAATTCAGCCAGAATTTGTCAGTTTTGTATTCAGATCTTGACTGTTTGAATTCATTTATTAGTGACCTTATTTGAGCAGAACATTTGCACATTTCATTCACAGTGATCAAACATTTACCTTTGTCTGTTTTGACAGCACTTTCAAGATTACTTAGGCAGTCACATAAGCTAGTAAATACACTCAAGTCACAGCCTTTTTTGATACAGAAATCTTCAAATGCATACCACCACATAGCAATCATCGCCTCATGCATCCTCGTGTGCGCATTTATGGCCTGGTAATATCCCTTACCTGACAGGACCTTATTTACTGTGCCTTCAAGCATCACTTTGCTTTGAACCAGAATTTCACTTAAGCCAGAGCCAGACATAAATTTACCAACTGCTTCCAGATAATTCATTAGTAAGTGAAAACCTCCTAAACGCAAAATCAAATTTGTGAAGTTATCAGCGTTTTCCTTCCTCAGTGTATAACTTATCTCATAGATTGCTTGATCCTGCGTGACCACTGTGTGCTTTAGTCCTAGTTTCACACTGCTTTTCATGCAGATTTTGAGTGCTTCTTTTACTACATCAGGGTTTGTTGGTGGGTTTTGTAAGAAAGGACAATAGCCGATTGCAGTTGCTGCCGTATTTGACTGGCTGATGGTAGCATTGAAAACCTTCCACCCAGGACAGTCAACTTCAACTTCGAGAAGCTTTGTGGGGCACAATCTTGCAATAGCCCAGCACAAGTTTAATTCGGAATTTTGATTAGTCTCTTGTTGCATAAGCCATTCAACATCTTGTGGATTGCTTAGACTTACATCACGCCTTAATTTTCGAATTTCAGTTGCAGTTTGCAGTTTTTCTAAAGTACCTATAGAATCAAGACTGGTTTTTCTTGAAATACTTTTAGGAACACTGGCCATGGAACCACTGCTCAGTGATTCTGCCATGGCATTATACTGATACATCACCATACTAGTAACATGCTTACTTGTTCCATCCAATGTACATTCTGAAAAGTCTAGATTATCAATTGCATATTGAGTAAATTTCTGTGGCACAATATTTGATGGAATAAAGATGCCATCTTCATCACTTTTTTCTGTGACTTCTAGTGCAACTGAACTTAAAATTCTTTGAAGATCAACATAGCTTATGCACAACCCTAATTTGTTCAAGACTGTTATGAGATCTCTGCTTCGAGTTTTATGGTATACGTATACAGCCAAGCTAACATGTTGTGGAGTCCTGATGGAAGTTTTAGCAAATGCTATGTCTTGAGCAAGATTTAGAACTCGCTCATTCATAGTTAAACGAGATCCGGCTTTGTTTTCTAAACTGTCTTGTAATTTCACCCTGCCTGTTTCTTTGTCTGTGTCTGAAGTATCTTTATTTTCGTTCAGTATGAAAGCTAATAAGTTATACAAGCTACTGGGAATAAGTTTATCCGCTTGATTATAGTCTACAGACCACGCATTCGTGTCCTCATCTTTGATATTGTTTTTCATTTGTTTCAAGTCACTGTTAAGTCTTACAGAAGCCTCAAACATAATTTTATTTGTTCGTTCCATCTCTGCTATTTTATCTGTCTGGTTATCATCATCAGAAATATCTGAATCATTATTTTCTGGAATACGAATGTAGTTTTCCTCCATGTTTTCTTTTCATGTTAATGCATGCTTGAATTAATTTTCCTGCAGATAATGACGCCGAACAAATCAGATCAGAGTATTTACCACCTTGTGGCCAAAACAAAACTTCATTTCCATATTTTTTCTGCAGTCTTCTTTTTAGGGTTGAGTTGCGATACTTCTCTGCATCTGTCTGAGACACACCCGCAAATATCAGATGATTTATGTATGATTGTCTTAAAACTGTCATGTACATCAACTTTCCCGCTTGTATTGGTCCTTCTATTTCATTGCAAAGGGTTTCAAATGCATCAGCATATACTGAATATGCCCCTGTTTCTGCTTTCGGTCTTACTTTATGTCGTAGGTTGTCATAACTGGGTTTATGGTACCTTGCCTCAGCAGCGACCATATCAATAGGGCAGTCCCCATTTCCTTGAATTCTGCGCAAAACAATAATATTTTCCGTGCTTTTCACACAGTTATATATGTACTGTTGAAAAGGATTCCTCCCCGATTCTACATTGATAAGTTTCTCATGTTTTTGTTTTCCACGCAGCGTATTTTTTCCGCAAAGAAAGCACATTTTCTTAAAATCAAAGTCTGGAATGAGTGTTCTGGTGACTCTCTTTGCTGCAGGTGAATGTGGTGATGGAGACAGTTTTCTCTTTCTTAAAGATGTGACATTCACTTTGCTTGTCCATGATGCTCGGCAGTTTTCATGCCACAGTGGTTGTTTTGTGAAAAAGTCTGTTTCATCACGTAAATCTAGTTCAAGACGTTTAGATACATGATCTTGTCTTAATTCTGCTGTCTTTGTGATAGTTGGGAAACTTTTCTCTTGTATCGTTTGAACTTTTGCTTGATTTGCTTCTTGACAAATTATACATTTTTTAAAGTCTGTATTACTGACTGCTGTCTTTGCAGGACTTGGAAACAGAGATACTGTAGTGGATGTCATTGTAGCTTTCAATTAAGAGTCTTTTATCTGAAGTTTCACGTCATTTGAACAGCATTTAGTCGGAGTCTGAAATAGATATAAAATTGTTTGCTTTGATAAATGTTATGCACAATCACATTAATAAGGTTATGTAAATCCCACTTTATATAGTAAAAAGTGGGGTTTAACCGAGTATAAATATTATTTCGGTTCTAAAACAAGATTGCGAATGCTGGTTAGAATCGCCTCGGGTCTAACTAGTACCTACAATCTATATTTTTAAGCTTAAATTAGGAAGTGGGTTCTCATCAGAACCATCTCGTTTTCCTTATTTAGACATAAAACCATAGATTATAGGAGCTTATTAGAACTGTATCGATGAGGTGGTTCTAATGATTACACACAACACATGTTTTGAGCAGAAATTTTCATTTTTAACAGCCTAAAAACCATATTACATTGTATAGACTTGTGAATGTGTAATGTGGCACTAATTGGCTTCCATATTTTTTTTTTATTTATTTATAAGAGCACTTTTTAAATTAATGTTTTTAAAAGCAAAATGCATGCATGTCTCACAGTTATATTTCCATACTCTTAGTTCTAATAAAATGACAAACAGCAAATAAAGGCACTTACAGATGAAGTTGCCATATGCTGTGTATGTGTAATTCCATGCACACACATTATATGCTGTGCTATGAAAATAAAAGTAGAGCTGCTGAATTAGGACTTTACAGCTCTTGACTGAGTTTTAATTACTTTAAACAGATGTTATTTACTTTAATAGATGTTATGCAGAATTCCATGAAAAATATATTGTAGAAGTGAACTTACCAGTTTACACATTATTCCAATGATAACAGTTGATCCAACATTCACTACACACAGGTACTTTTACTGTCTAAGGACTGCCAGGAATACATGTATGGTGGCCAATTTGAGCAATACAAAATGTCACAAGAGAGAGAAAGTTAATGCAATGTGTTTAATGTATGCATTATTAAGAAACTACCAACAGAAAATACACATGTACTTTGTGTAAAGACACCCAGCTAAAAACTTTATTTGTTAACATTTTATCGCTTTTTTTTGCCGCAGTGCCAACATAAATGTTACATGTATGCCATACCAGTCGGTATTTTTTTACCAATGACATTAAATATGCAGAGCAAAAGGAACATGATTTTCTTCTCCAAGCACATTTTTACTTAATATGCTTACTGTATGTAGTTTGATTTGTTTTTCCCTCAAAATATTCAGTCAGATTGCAAAACATTGAAGATTCATTATTTTTAAAGGCAACTACAACTGTAACTGCACTCTTTATACAGCACCAAAGAACGCGGTTTTTGATGAAAACAGTATAAAGTTAACTGCTGTTTATTTTTATACACAAATATTTGGCTATCACATTGATATTGTATGCTTTCGTAGCATTTAGCTAAGAAGACTACTGTTTATTCAATTATAGCTATAAAAATTATATTTATGGTGGCCATCTTGAATGGCAGCCATTTTTAATACTTTCGCCAGCGAAATTTATCATACTCTCACCTGTTCTATGATCTACTAGCATATATCTTTCAAAAACACATAAGAAACCTTCTGGCCAAGATTGTGTAGGGTAAACCAAGAATTTGATCAGTACTGAGATTTGGAGCTTGGGCTACAATGTGTTTTTTGAAAAATCAACTGAACCACAACATGCAAAAACATACCTCTGACATGTGCCCAACAAAGACTCTATCTCTTTATACGGCTATCACCCTCAACTGAACATTATGATCCGCGCAGTCTGATCAGAGTCTTCGTTGTCCGCGTGAAAAAACCGTTGGAATCCTTGGCTATCCATTATGCACCCAGTGAAGATTCTGATCAGACTGTGCAAATGCGCAGGCTGATCTGGATCTTTGCTGGGCGTACATGTCTAAAGATACGTTTTCTGACGTTGCGGATCAAATTATTTGAACGATTGCCAATATGGGATTGATTGACGTAATATAGGTCTGATATAATTGTATAGATATAGATATACAGATTTCAGTCAATTTATGACAAATAATGATTCAGTTTTCTTTTCCGAAAAGTCTTCTTTCACTTATTTTTATAACGATTTTCTTAAAATCTGCTTCCCAATCATGGGACATCTCGCACGCCTCGCCTCAGCTATTGTATTCTTTAGTCACGAGAATTTCTGTTAAAGAAATAACAAGAGGCCCATTGGGCCACAATTCTCTCACCTAAGCAATTGAGCCATTGCACAGTTGCAGATGTCAGGCAACATTCTTCCAGTATTGCCACAGCAACTAGGACAGAAATTTGACAGTGCCGTAAAACCATTACGAAAACACGCATATTCGATTATATTGAGAATTTTAGCACCAAAAAAATGAAAATTTTAAGATAAAAAAATCTTATATTTTTTCATATTTCCGCTCAAAACATAGATTGTGGTACTCGTTAGAACCGCCTCGCCGAGGCGGTTCTAACGAGTACCCACAATCTATGTTTTTTGAGCAGAAATAAGAAAAATAATGTATACTCCTGTAAACCCCAGTTTTACTATACAAAAGTGGGGTTTAAGGGGGTCAAAATTATATAGGTATGTTTTCGTGATGGGTCAATGGTTATCTTAGGGTCATCATTTGAACAAACTTGATAGAAATTGCTACCCCGCTATACACAAAGATTGGGCCTCAAGACTTTCCTAGTTCTGGGGAAAGCATTTTCAAGATACGGAATGGCGGCCAACTTGTTCAATAGTGCAGAACAATTTGAACAAGTTGATAATAACTCTTTGACAGAAAGCCCATTGAAATCTGGTGAAAACTGGTCAGGGAAAAAGGCCATTTAAAGATTACAATATTTTATAAATGTATATAGCGTAGAGGTAAGGGCAGATATCCCCGAGGTCACCCCAAAGGGGACAACATTTTGATTGTAACTGAAAGGTTTTACTACTTTTATCATACGTTGTGCATGAGCACTAATCAGTGCATAAGCACATTTTAGAAATTACCGCAAACTATTTTAAAAACAGTTTCTGGCCTCCATAACAACGACACGACCGTTAGTCGCGTCATACTCGGTAGTCAGTCAACATGATACGATACCTCAGTGGCAGGGTGTGCCGTATGACCATGAACCACAGTCAGAAAATTTACCTCCTTAAAATGCGTGCCAAGTGACAAATATAAGGTCACATCTCTCACTCTCTCTCTCTCTCTCTCTCTCTCTCTCTCTCTCTGTGTTTAGGGTAACTTGTTCGAAACAAGAGGCCCATGGGCCACGATTCGCTCACCTGAGTAAAATCAGACCTGTTGTAATTGTAATCAGTAATCGTGATTACATATAAACGATTACAAGTTTTGAGTAATCGAAATGTAATCTGTAATCGTTGATTTTTATGATTACAAGTAATTGTAATTGTAGTCGAATACATTGCAAAACAGCCTGTAATCGTAATTATTTTGATGATTATAATACGATTACAATATGGATATTTAAATAAAATAAGTCAGAAGGAATAGAATTCATTTCTGGTATGACAACTTGACAAGAAACAAGAATATTGGAGATTTTGATTTGTATACATTTAATGACTTAATGACTCTGTATTGGTTTGTTTAAAACAATCAATACATCTTTGAGATAAAAGAAAATTTAAAAAGTACATCTTCGAGATCAAAGGAAATTGAAGTTTCACACATGGATTAGCTGATATGGATTAGCAAATAATCAAAGTAATTAAATTGGCAAACATTTAATTACTTAAAGTAGTTTTCTTTGAAGCTGCTGTACATGCTAATTAGTTTCAGGAAATGTGTGAAAAGCAGATTGTATATATGTTGGTTGTTTAATTTACTAGCCACCATTATAGATATTTTATGAAAGAGTGATAGACTGCTAGTGAATTAACGTTTCTTATCTTTGGAATATTAAAGTTAGAAAAATGCAGATCCAGATCAGAATTGACTAATTCATGTGGTAATGGTAAAGGCATGTGCCAAAAGAGGCATTTCAGGTGCAGCTTTGAACTTGTGCAGTCCCACCAGAGCCTTCACTGTCTCCACACATGTAATATGGAAAATGAAAATTTTAGTGTTTTTACAGTTCTTACTGACTTATATAATTACATGTTTATTGTGTGCATGCTGTCAACAATGTCTCTCATGTCAGATGATCTACTGAAAAAGTTATATACATTTGGACAATTGTTAAGTGGCTAAAGTTGACCTGTCATAATTATAGTTGGAGTATGGTCTTGTCATATATTTCTACATCTAAACAATGACATTTGAATTTGAAAGGATGTAGACCCTGATGTACGTTTTCTTCATTGTTTGCATAGGCTATTTTTCAAGTATCCAAATACTTGAATTATTTATGGCATTTACTAAAACTGGCCCAATTATACCCCTCTGTAAAGTACCTGTGTTAAGTTCTGACATATTGCCTGAGGACATTGACAGGTGTTGAGCTGGTTCTTTCATACAGGCAGAGGACCAAATAAGAGGAGTACATTATTGATAATCCAGGGATAATTTTTCTTATCTCTCAATGAAAACATACGTTGTGGGTACTCATTTGAACCATCTCAATGAGACAGTTCAAATGAGTACCCACAACATATGTTTTCATTGAAAGATAAGGAAAATTATCCTTCAGTTATCAGCAATTTACTCCTCTTATCTGGTCTACTGACAGGTAAAGCAATGTCCTAACAAAACTTTTTCACTGCAAATTTTAAACTGTACAGCCCTGGGCCAAGATTGATTTTTTTTGTCCTCCTACCCCCCCCCCCCCCCCCCCGCCCAATTCGATCAACCACCACACTACATTTTTAGATAGAGAAGGGGTTGTTCTTTCCTTTGTTCCATGAAGCTTAATAATGCTGCTTATGCAAATTAAACTTATTTATAACAGATGAAAACTTGATTTAATTCCATTGTTGTTTTCATTTTTATATATCAATGCTTAAGATGAACAGCCTGACAGAATTATATTGCACCCCAGGGAGTACAACAAAAGCCAGGCACTATAAGTCTTTGAACCAGCTCATGATACCAAGAGGAAGCGTAAAAAATAACCATACGTCATAGAAAATTTATAGTAAATGGTATATCATAAAAAATGAATATATGGTATAAAGAATATAAATAACATCTTGTCAGAAGATATAGCATGCCATGCATGAAGCTTTGAAAGAACATTAAAATAGATTATTAATTTAAACTAGAATTTTTTAAACATGGAACAACAAGAAAGTAATTGTAATTGTAATCAATTACATTGCAATGTAATTGTAATTGTAATTGATTGTATTCAGGACAGATGTAATTGTAATTGTAATCTGTAATCATGAAATTACAAAGTAATTGTAATTGTAATCGAATACATTTGTATGTAATCGGTAACAGGTCTGAGTAAAACAGTCATTTGCTTACCAGCAGATGCCATGCAACGTTTTCTTTTTTTTCATTTTTGCACAGTAAGTAGGAAAGAAATTTTACAGTGCCATCAAAAGGTCAAAGGTCATCCTGGGATCATTATTTGAATAAATTTGGTAGACCATGCGTCCCCAATGCTATATAGCAAGAGTCAGCCTCAAAGCTTTCTTGGTTCTGGAGAAGAAGATTTTTAAGTGTTTTTGCCATAGATCGATATGGTGGCCATCTTGTTCAATAGCGCAAAACTATTTGAAAAACTATTAGTGAAATCTGGTGAAAATTGGCAAGCCTAATCAGAGAAAAAGACATTTAAAGATTTATATGGCTTCATGCATGTATATAGCTCAGGGACAGGGAAGATAACCCCAAGGAGGATCAAAATTTTGACTCGTATAATCTAATACAAGTTTTATTACTTTAAACATACGTTGTAAGCTTCAGCTGTTTGTCTTTAATTCTTTATGAGAAAATGATTTATCAACATTTTGTATGGGGACGCATTTTTTGACCTTGATGTAAAAATGGTCATTCTGGGATCACCATTTGAACAAACTTGGTAGACCTTGAGTCCCCATTGCTGTATGCAAAGATTCAGCCTCAAAGTTTTCTTGGTTCTGGAGAAGATTTTAAGTGTTCTTTTTTTTTACCATATACCGGCGTGGTAGCCATTTTGTTCAACGGTTTGGAACCATTTGAACAAATTGTCGACAGAAGGCCCCAAGCGAAATCTGGTGAAAACTGATCAAGCGGTTTCAGAGAAGGCGGCTTCAGAGAAAAAGGCATTTAAAGATTATATGATATTAAACATGTTAATAGTCAAGGGGCAAGGGAGTATAGTATATCTCCCGGGTGACAAAAGTTTGATGTAACGAAAAAGTTTGACTATTTTAATCATGAATTGCAAATTTCAGCCCTTAGTCTTAAGTACATTTCCAGAATATTATTTATCATCACTGTCCCCATATAAGAGCATGAGGATGCATATTTACCGTAGAAAGGTCAAAGGTCATCCTAAGATCATTATTTGAACAGACATGGTAGAACTTGAGTCCCCGATGCAATATATCAAAATTCAGCCTTGAAGCTTCTTTTTTTTTTTTTTTTTTTTTTTTTTTTTTGGTTCTAGAGAAAGTGATTCTTTAAGGATTTATTTACCATATATGGGCATGGCGGCCATCTTGTTCATTGATGCAGAATCGTTTGAACAATTCGACACAACCACTTCGACAGAAGACCCAATGTGAAATCTGGTAAAAATAAACAAAATAGTCAAGCTGTTTCAGAGAAGAAGAAATCTAAAGATTACCAGATTTTTTTTTTTCATCTAAAGCCCAGGAGCAAGGGCAGATAACCCCGGACACACACACACACACATACACACACACACACACACCCACACACACACAAATATAACTAAAAGGTTTCCTACGTGATCATATTTTTTATATTGATTCATATTATCGTAAGCCTCAGCTATTAGTCTTTAATACATTACGAGAAATTAACTTTTCAGTATTTTCCCCGTACAAATGAATAGGGACAAAAATTTGGCCTTTCCATAAAAGGGTCAGATGTCATCTTTAGGTCATCATTTGAACAAACTTGGTTGACCTTGAGTTCCCAATGCTAAATACCAAGATTCAGCCTTGAAGCTTTCTTTGTTCTGGAGAATTTTTTTTACCTATATGGGCATGGTAGCCGTCTTGTTCTATGATGCAGAACTGTTTAAATAAATCGACAATACCCCTTCAACAGAAGGCCCAATGTGAAATCTAGTCAAAATTGTTCAAACTGTTTCGGAGAAGACGTTTAAAGATTACCAGATGATATAAATGTATATAGACCAGGGGGAAGGGCAGATAACCCAGGGGCACAGAATTTTGATTGTAACCAAAAGGGTTTGCTACTTTGATCGAACATTGTAAGTTTTCAGCCACTAGTCTTTAATACATTTTGAGAAACTGCCTTTTAAATACTTTTCCCATATAAATGCATAGGGACGCAAATTCACCGTACCGTTTTTAGTTCAACTGAGCACAACGTGCTCTGGGTCAGCTATTGTGAACGCCCTGTGTCCGGCGTCCGTCATGCGTCGTCCGCCGTCCATCATGCGTCGCCCACAATTCGCTTCAAATGACATCTCCGTAACTACTGGGCGGATTTCAACTAAGGTTGATAGGATTGTTCCGTTGGAGGTCCTCTACCAACATTGCTAAAATCCTTCCGCTCCGCTGCACAAAATGACCACCAGAGCTAAAAAATAGAAGAAAAAAAAAAAAAAAAAAAAAAAAAAAACACTTTAAACGACATCTCCTCCTAGGCCAGTGGCCCGATTAAAAATAATTTCGCAGAAATGTTTCTTAGGTGACCCTCTACCCAAATTGCTAAAATGGTTTCGCTCCGCTGAAAAAAAAAATGGCCGCCAAAACTAAAGATAGAAAAACCTTTAAACGACATCTCCTCGTAGGCCAGTGGCCTGATTTCTAAATAATTTCAAAGAAATGTTCCTTGGGTGACCCTCTACCAAAATTGATAAAATGGTTCCGAGCCGCTGAACAAAATGGCCACCAAAAAATAAAAATAGAAAAAAATATATATATATATTTAAACGACATCTCCTAATAGGCCAATGGCTCGATTTCAAAATAGTTTTGAACACAGACGTGGTTTGCAGTACGTCTTACTTGATATATTAAATAAGTATTCCGTAGCCCAGATAGCTGAAAATACTTTCATTTTGCACTTGAAATTAAAAAGTCAAAACAGGAATATCGGACTACCCTTCTTCGAGTGAAATTGAAATAAAAATTTATCCGCTTGTTTTTTGTTGTTGTTTTTTCAAGCCCACACCTGTCTTTTCCGACGCAGAAATGAAAGTTTTGGGGAATAGCATTGTCCGACTTTTCAGTATATGTCTATGAAATTTACTAAAAATCAATAAATCGGGAGAACTTATTTTGATGTCTCGTAAGTCATGGCCGGACGTTCCCGTAAAGATTTTGAGTGCATAATCAGCGGCTACCCCTTACGAAATTACCAGGTGTGTAAGGGCGAGGGTTGTGGCGACGTAAATTTGATTTAGGCCCCCAGTAAATTTTTGTTGACCGTTCCACGGCGCTGCTTCTGGTGTGGTTTACTATTTCTATGTCATTGTATGTCTTTGCATGTATGTCCTGGTGAAAATTTTATTTTGGATAGCCGTTTGGCCAATTTTTGGGGAAACAAATTGTCTTTTTGACTTTCTGCTTGTAGTGTTTTGATTGTAGTGCCATTGCTTTAAGTGCGTCCTTTGATAGCAGATGTTTGGTAATTGTACCGATTCCTGAACATTGCCTTCCTTTCTATCCACAAGAAAAATCAGACAGGGTATGGTTACCCTACACACACATTTTATTATTATTATTATTTGGCTATCAGTCTGAGTTTCGGTGCACACTGGATTTTTTTTTTATGTCACAACACGGATGCACATGCTGATATAAGTTTTCGCTGGTTGCTAGTAATAAACTACATTTTGCTCCAGTTTCAGCTCCTGTAGTGAGGTGGTTTTTGCCATTAACATAAAAACATCACATTTGCAATAAACTGTAAGATTAAATCAAAACTATGAGCCTTTAGTTCTGAGAACGTACCTTCGGATATGCGCACCAAGCACAGCAGATCAGCCTCACATTCGCGCAGTCTCATCAAAATCTTCACTGGGCGCATTTTGGATAGCCAAGGATGCAAAGTTTCTTCATACGGATAGAGAACACTAATCAGACTGCGGATGCGCATACTAATTTGGGTTTTCATTGGGAGTACATGTTAGAAGGTACGTTTTCTCACATAGCGGCCTATATAAATGAAGTTACCCAGAAAAGGCCAGTCATTCACCACGAACTTTCAGACGACACACCTCGAAGCGGTGTGGTGGCGGCAACGTCACAAGATGGCGGCCAAGATGTCGACGGGGACAAACACCGACAAATCAGTCATGGACTCGATAGCGTCCAGCGGGTTGGTGTGGGAAGCTCGAATCAACTAACGTTAACTAACCGGGTCTTCGAAAGAGCCATGGCTGGGTAACCCTAAAAGGAGCCGTCGGGGTCGAAGAAAGAAGACCGTAAGCTTGTTGCTTGTGTGACGAGGAAGAGGAGGAGGTGCCCTATACCGGAAAAAAGTTTGGTTCTTTTTGGTTTCCTTTTGCTGCTCTCCCGGTGTGGTGGCACGATTGAGCAAGTGTGAGATTACATTGTGCATTGGTAATACATACGTATTAGAACCTGTTTCTTTTGACCGAATTCTAAAAATTCTGAAACTTACAGACATTGACCTTCATGCATATGGTTCGATCAAGCGAGGTAGTTTGCGCATGAATTATGCGTTTCAAGCCAAGGTCAAGGATAATCCAGATTTTTCTGGCACTGCCTCTATGTGACTTTGTTGCCTGATAGCGTTAAAAATCTGAACAGATGGATAGATAGGCCAGTCACGAAGCACAGCCTACCCGAGGGACTAGGAACAAAGGCAAGAGATAACTGCACAGTTGCAATAACCGACATATCATTACAAAAACATGTCTATTCAAATATATAGAAAATTTCATCCCCAAAAACGGAAAATTTTCAGATAAAAAACCCCTGATATTTTCATATTTCTGCTCAAAACATAGATTATGGGTACTGGTTAGATCCGCCTCACCGAGGCGGTTCTAACGAGTACCCACAATCTGTATTTTAGCAGAAATAAGACAAATAATGTGTACCCCTGTAAAGCCCAGTTTTACTATATAAAAGTGGGGTTCAAGGAGGTCAAAATTATTTAGGTATGTTTTCGTGATGCAATCAGAGAAGAAGCACTGCAAATGAGGAACTGCCTTACAACAGTCAATAGAAAAAAAAATATGGGATCGGGGAAGTTCGGGGCTATAAAGCGTTTTACTCAAGCGAAACCTCGCCCCGCTTAATGTTGATACAGCACAGAATTCGGTCTGCTTAACCCCTAAAGCTCCAAGCAAAATTTGTAGCAGACGACATTTTTTTTATTTCTTAATTTTTAAAAGAAAATAAGTCTTGATATTTCATGTGAATCGTCCTTGAAAAACGTTAAAAATATATTTCAAAATGTCGTCTGCTGCAGTTGTGATTGGCACTTTAAGGAACAAAACATAAATGATAACAAAACTGCAATGAAACCAAGCAGAGGTTTCAGATATTGGCAACAGTGTATACCCTGATCAGACGCCGCGTTCTGCGGCGTCTGATCTGGATCTACACGATTTGCCAATGTCTGTGCCCTCTAGATTGTTTCATTGCAGTTTTGTGAACATTTATGTTTTGCTGTAATGTTTCAGTTAATCCACGCAGTCTGATACGGGTCTTTGATGTCGAACTGGAGATGCTATCCACCGGGCACTCAGTGAAAATGCTGAATAGGTATATTGATCACCGTCTTTGCTGGACTATCATATCATTAAGTACACTCGGCTTAACATGTGAATAGTGGAGTGCCCATAAAAGACAGGGCCTTTAAGATAGCTCCAGAGAAGCCACTTCTTTTCAGCTGAAAATACTTATATGTTTTCTTATTTCTCCATAATAAACGCATGTTGTGGTCACTCATTAGAAGCGCCCCATAGAGGCGCTTCAAATGAGTATATACAACATATGTTTACGTGAAGAAATAAGAAATTTATTAGGTGGACACCCCCTTTATCTGGAGCTATCTTTTAGGGCATGTGACATTTACTGACAGAATGTTTTGTTCTGTAAAATATTTAAAATGGAATTCCCCACAATGATTCTATTTTAGGATTTCTCAGAAAATCCTAAAATAGAATTTCTCGTATTTGTTTTTGTTGTAATTCTCAGATATCTCAATAGTCGACTGCTCCAAATAGTAACCGACCTTGTAAAATATGAGTCTCAACGTCAGAAAACGTACCCTCGGATATGTGCGTCCAGCAAAGATTCTGATCAGGCTGCGCATGCGCAGCCTGATCAGAATCTTCACTGGACGCATTTTTGGATGGTCAAAGATGCAACATTTCTTTAGGCGGACAATGAAGACTCCCATCAGACTGCGCTGATACGCAGGCTAATTTTGACTCATCGTTGGACGCACATGTCTGAAGGTACTTTTTTTCACGTGGCGGCACATAAATGCGTACGGCATTGATTCCGAACAGCCTGCAATCATTGTAGTCGGAAGAAGTTTTTTGTTTATTTATTTATTTATTTATTTTTTCATAACATAAACCTTAGATCAACCTGCCGTCCGCCTAATCTTTCTTAGAAAGTCGTTTTTTACTTGGGGATTTACATAGAAGTAGATTTGCAAACTTTTTAATGATTTAATGCAAAGCCATTTGCCGTAACTACCTATGCACGACGAAAGTTTTGTTCTGGTCACTGATTTTTAAAAAGTAAAATATTTTCACGTTTTCCCAAAGTAAATCTGAATGTAAATTATGCAGAAAATCTGTAAGGTAGGTAACTTGTCGTAAGATTTTCATCAAGTTCCGCTTGTTTATTTTTTCCTGATTTTTTTTTTTTTTTTTTTTCAGAATATTGATATTAAACATCAATAATTCTAATCCAATGAAGACATGTAAAATATTTTCTTAGACAAAAAAGAAAAACAATCTAAAAAATCTCTTTGGTATAGAAATTGCATAGGTCAGGCCATTTTTTTTTTTTTTTTTTTTTTTTTTGGCCATAAATTTAATTTTGAGGGTAAGTATTTGAGAACAAAACACAGTAACAGAAAACACAAATTGTTTCTGATAAGATATGGTCAGTTAGAACAAAATATTTTCATTTGAAATAAAACACCAGGCAAAAACGTCTTTCCGTTTGATGTCGAAATGACAGTAGACTGAACAGAGTATATACTGGTCGCTAACATAATGAATGATTCTGCTAGCAAACAACACATAACCTAATCAGAATACACGGATGCCAAGCTAATCTGGAAATATGTCTTCTCTGCTTGGACAGGCACAATTATCGTAGTTGACATTTCCTCACATTATGGCCAATTAATATGGACAGGCATAATTATCGTAGTTGACATTTCCTCACATTATGGCCAATTAATATGGACAGGCACAATTATCGTAGTTGACATTTCCTCACAGTATGGCTAATTAATATGGATAGGCACAACATCGTAATGGACATTTCCTCACAGTATGGCTAATTAATATGGACAGGCACAACATCGTAATGGACATTTCCTCACAGTATGGACAATTAGTATGGACAGGCACAACATCGTAATGGACATTTCCTCACAGTATGGCTAATTAATATGGACAGGCACAACATCGTAATGGACATTTCCTCACAGTATGGGGAGATAATATGGACAGGCACAATTATCGTAGTTGACATTTCCTCATAGTATGGCTAATATGGATAGGCACAATATCGTAATGGCCATTTCCTCACAGTATGGCTATTTAATATGGACAGACACAACATTGCAATGGACATTTCCTCACAGTATGGCTAATTAATATGGACAGGCACAACATCGTAATGGACATTTCCTCACAGTATGGCTAATTAATATGGACAGACACAACATTGTAATGGACATTTCCTCACAGTATGGACAATGATATAGACAGGCACAACATCGTAATGGACATTTCCTCACAGTATGGACAATGATATAGACAGGCACAACATCGTAATGGACATTTCCTCACAGTATGGCTAATTAATATGGACAGGTACAACATCGTAATGGACATTTCCTTACAGTATGGAAATTAATATGGACAGGCACAACATCGTAATGGACATTTCCTCACAGTATGGGCAGTTAATATGGACAGGCACAATTATCGTAGTTGACATTTCCTCACAGTATGGCCAATAAGTATGGACAGGCACAATTATCGTAGTTGACATTTCCTCACAGTATGGCCAATTAATATGGACAGGCACAACATCGTAATGGACATTTCCTCACAGTATGGACAATTAGTATGGACAGGCACAATTATCGTAGTTGATATCCTCACAGTATGGCCAATTAATATAGACAGGCACAATCATTGTAATGGACATTTCCTCACAGTGTGGCCAATTAATATGGACAGGAACAACATCATAATGGGCATTTCCTCGCAGTATGGCCAATTAATATGGACTTGAAGACATGGCTGCTAAGTACTGGCTGAATGGCAGACAGTGCAGACCCTAATCAAACTGCTCCTTTGAAACAGCTTGATCTGTGTCTACACTCTTTATACTAATCCAGGCATGTCTGTCTAAACATTTTCAGTAAATGCGGGATATAAAGATTTGTTTGTTTGTGTTGAGGTTTTACAGCCAAGACAACGTATGGGGTCCGATCATGTCTAGCGTGGTCAATTTACCCAACCACACTTTTAACTGGGCAGGTTCAGTCCTCTAAGCAGTTACCCGGTATTGTGCACATTCTTTCACCAGCAACTGACAACCTCCATTCTTGAATCAGTGGAAGGGAGAGAATGACCGTAGAAAATATTTCACGATCAATATCCATGAAAGAATTTTGCCAGCCCGACGGGGGTTGAACCTACAACCTCCTGATTACCAGTCAGACACGCATCCAACTGAGCCACCGAAAAAGATACAAACCAACACATTATTGAAGTATTGTTTTATTAAAATTTTATAAAATATGGCACATTTTATTACAGGGTATTATAAATACAATGTATAAACGTTTGAGTTTGAGTTGCAGGTTTACATTCCAATCAACATTGTTAATGTCATGTACAGCCGGTCAGTTAACCAACACACTTTTCCTGGACAGGCTTAGTCCTCTAAGTGGTAAATCCGCCGGTATAGGGCACATCGAGGGTTGAGCGCAAGACTAGCGTAAGTCAGATGGTTGTTTTTCCCCAAACCTAATCTCCTCACCATGAAGGCGTTATGAAGATTACAACATTTCTTTCTGTAAACAATGAAAATTTAGGTGCCATTGCTCGTATGAGCAATGGCACCTAAATTTGCATTGTTTACAAAGGGGTCCAAGTTGCCCCTAAACAAGGGTTTCAAAAATATGTTTGAGTTACTATAGTCTTGCGCTCAACCCTCGACATACTGTGGCCAGTAACTGACAACTGCCCTTCTTGATAGGAAGTAGGAGAATGATCATAGGAAACATTTCACAATCAATCTCCATAAAAGTCATCAGGCCAAGCTGGAATTTGAACATGCAATCCATGGATCGACACAATGTATGAGCTATACCAGGCATATAGAAGCCTTAGTCTATCTGGTTGCAAGAAAGACCTCAATCAGCCTTTGCAATAACACAAACTGTTTAAATCCATTTATTGTACTGAGACCTCAAAAAGTGCAGACCCAGATCAGATGAGGCAGAATGCGATGTCTGATTGGTGTCTCCACTGTTTGCAAATAGTGTTACCATTTTTCTCTAAGAATATCTAAATCACATAGCCTAACACGCCTAAAACTAAAATTGAACACATTATGTGTGAGAGTTTATTCAGTCTAAAATGTGTTAAGAACTTTCCTATTTCATAGGACATGGACAATCAAGATGCTACTTAAGAAAGGTGAATGTCCTGAACAGACTGGGAGAATGCATGTGTAACACAAGCACATCATCAGAAAGTTGAAGTCCAAAGCTTACATTTTTTTAATCAGCTGATTATGTTTAAAGGCAGACAGCATTTATAAATATTTTCATATTTTTCACATAACTTAAGACTAATATGAGACAATATGAATGAAATGCCAAAGGTTATTTCTGTGAAAAATTGGAAAATATCACCAGGGTTATTATAAACTTTTAACCAGTACAAGCTACAACATTAGAAAATCTACCTTACAAAAGTGTGACCAGCAAAAATTCAGATCAGCCTGTGCACTCACACAGTCTGATCAGAATCTTCACTGGGCACATTTTTGACAGTCAAAGATGCAAAGTTTCTTCATACAGACAAAGAAGACTTATCAGATTGCATGGCTGCACATGCTGATTTCAGTCTTCATAGAGTGTACAGCTCTTGTGTGCGGAGCGCAATGCTCCATGCCAGTGAGACTTGGCCATTAACAATGCCAAACCTCCAATGTATGCAGCGGAATGACAGGGCAATGATCAGACAGATATGCAGTGTCAGATCTGTCTGATCATTGCCCTGTCACCACCAGGTCCAGTGAGCTACTTGCGTTGGCTTGGCATTGAGGAGCTTGACCACATTCTGAAGGCTCCACTGGTATGGACATGTGGAACGCTCAAATGGTCCAGTCAAGATGGCCTTTCATATCCAGGTTGAGGGAAAGCATGGGCCTGGGAGGCGAGAGATCACATGGAAGTAGCTGACAGAGAGGCATTGCAGAGAGTGGAAGCTCTCCATTACTGACCCTCATGACAGACATATCTGGAGATCTGCTATGCATGCAGCAAGCCAGCTATATGGAAGGAGGCCCACTGATGTGAATGTTACCCCTGTATCTGCATGTTAACCCTTCTCTTGCTAAACACGCCATGCCCTGTCTTAGCAAACTGTGTAGATCCAGATCAGTTGGTTTCTGAAGAAGCCAATTGATCTGGATCTGCACTGTTTGTCATTAAATATGTGAATTTCTATCAAAAACTCGAATCAACTAATCTGACTGGCTAGATTAGAAGTGGGCATGGCATCTTAATACGATAGGGTGCACAACATGAAAAAACTAGCTTCATTATATTTTTAAACAGTTGGCTAACGTCATACGAAATTACAAACAGCTAATGGGACCAAAAAATGTATAGTTGCAAGAACACCTTAGGAACATTAACACCAAATGTGGTTCAGATCTACTCAGCAGGTAAGCTAAGAAAAATATTGAAAGCCATGTACATGTGCACGGAGGACAGTAATGACAATAGCTAAAGGACGATCTAAACAATTCTAAAAACAAGAGGACCATGATGCCCTGTATTGCTCACCTGAATCATGTTATACATAGCACTGCTTACAAAAGATTCTAAAGTTCATGGTGATCTTGACCATGACCTTTGCCCTCAGGGTCATTTTCTGGTCATAAGAAACATTTCTGCTATGTCTGAGGTTCCTAGCCCCAAGCACTGCCGAGTTATAAGCTTGTTTTATACTAGAGGTCACTGTGTTTGTTTGGGTTGAGGTTTTATGGCCGAGTCAACCCAAAGGGGTCATGTTGAGCAGTTTACCTAACCACACTTTTACTGGGTAGGTTTAGTCCTCTAAGTGGTTAACCATTATTGTGCACATTCTTTCGCCAGAAACTGATGACTGCCCTTCTGGAATCAGCGGAAGGCAGAGAATGACTGTAGAAAATATTTCATGATCAAACTCCATGAAAGAATGTTGCCACCATGGCGGAGGTCAAACCCACAACCTCCTGATCACCAGTCAGATGTGCATCCAACAGAGGTCACTGTGACCTTTACCTTTGCCACTAGGGTCATCTACTCTATCAAGACCAACATCTGATCTAAGTCCAGTGGCTCTAGCCTCAAGCACTGCCGAATTATTAGCTTTTTAGTACTAAAGGTCATGGTGGCCTTGACCATGACCTTTGCCCTCAGTGTCATCTACTGGTGAGGACCAACATCCCTTCTAAGTGTGAGGGTCCTAGGCTCCTAGCCTCAAGCATTGCCAAGTTATTGAGCTTTTTAGTACTTAAGGTCCTGGTGACCTTGACCTTTGCCCTCAGGATCATCTACTAGTAAGGACCAACATCTCAAATACGTTTGAGGATCCTAACATTGCAGAATTATAAGCCTTTTTGAAACTAAAAGTCTCAGTGACTTTGACCTTTGACTTAAAGGTCATCTACTCTTCAGGTCCATCCTCCCTATTAGTTTGATAGTTTAAGCCTAATCATTGATAATGGCTTTCTGCTCTATGTAAAACAAGTGACCCCCTCTCCTAACCCCCTTCTGGGTGGGGCCTCTTTTCACCCCAGGGGAATAATTTGAACACTTTTGTAAGAGGACCTTTAGGTAATGCTACATACTACATACCAAAGGCCTAGGCCTTGCACTTTCAGACAAGAAGACTTTTTTAGTTTTTTCCTCTATAAGTCTATGTAAAACACATCTGCCCTAGAGTGTGGTCAATTTTTTGCCCCAGGAATATAATATGGCAGAGGTCCACTAGGTGAAGCTATGTACCAAATATCAAAGGCCTGGGCCTACTAGTTTCAGATAAGATGATTTTTGAAGGTTTTCTCTATATAAGTATGTAAAACATGTTGGCCCCAGGATGGGGCAATTTTTGACCCCACAGCAATAACTTGAACAATCTTGACAGAGGTCTACTGGGCCTGGGCCTTCTGCTTTCTGATAAAAAGATTTTTAAATTTCTTCCCCATATGGTCTATGTAAAACAAGTGACTCATTTTTGACCCCAGCGCTATAATTTGAACAACTTTGGTAAAGGTCCACTTCATGAAGCTACATACCAAATATCAAAGACCTGGGCCTTCTAGTTCCAGACAAGGAGATTTTTTAAGTTTTTAGTTAAAATATCTTTTTTTAGCTCCAAAGACCTAGATGTGAAATGGATAGAAACCATTTGAACATCTTTGAATGAGGACAAACCAAGGATCATTCCTCTGAAGTTTAGTCAAAATCCAATCAGTGGTTTAGGAGGAGATGTCATTTAAAGAAATTGTTTATGGATGACACATGCACGACAGACGAAGGACAAAATGTGATCACAAAAGCTCACTTTGTCCTTATGTGACAGGTGAGTTAAAAATATGATACAATACATTGTTATAATTTTGATTAAACTAGCAGCACCATATAGTTTAAGAAATATAATATGCTTCGAAGACATAGTTATATAAAAGTAACAATATATATATATATATATATATATATATATATATATATATATATATATATATATATATATATATATATATCAAATAATGTAGGAGTTATAACATACAGGGCCCAGTTGTTCAAAGCTAACGATGTCGTTAGTTAATGATTCGTTAAAATTTACATGGAGTGATACGCAAATATGCTGAATTTTTTTGCTGAAAAAATGTGAGTAGCTTTTGCAGTGCAAAAGCTACTCACATTTTTCCAGCAAAAAATATCAGAATATTGTGTACTGAATCTGCTAAAACAGTTAACGAAATGACCCTTAACAAACTCGTAAAGCTAACGACGCTTTGAACAACTGGGCCCAGGTATATAACAGTTCTATGATTATTAATATATAAGCTCATGCTTAGAACACAGTTATATAAAACTATCAAATAATTACACAGATGTTAAAACTTAAACAGTACATAAAAAATATGCTAGTTCTATGATTATTATTGTATTACAGTATTGGACCTAATTACCACACCTTGAGCTTAGGTTTTTTAAACTAACTGAAAAAACTTGTAGTATAATATCCACCTTATAAGGGCAAACTTTAAAGAGAGATCATTAGGACTTCATGAGACGTGTATTTATTGTTTTTTTTTTTTTTCTTATTTTCTTTATAAAGGTATATGTTATTGGTACTCAGGCAATTCAAATGTGTATCTACATGTACATTTCGAAAACATGCCTATTCAAATATACAGCTGTCCTGAGAATTTCACCACCAAAAACTGCGAGTTTTCAGATAAAAATTGATATTTTTCATATTTGTGGGTACTCGTTAGAACCACCTTGCAGAAGCAGTTCAAATGAGTACCTACAATCTCTTTTTATGAGCAGAAATAAGAAAAATAAAGTATACCCCTGCAAACCCCAGTTTTACTATATAAAAGTGGGGTTTAAGGGGGTCAAAATTATATAGGTATGTTTTCGTGATGTACCATGGTTTTATAAAGTGGATAAATGTAATTAGGTCGAACATGGTATATTATTATCATAAGGCACCTGCTCTACAAACACAACACTCAAAAAATGAATAAAGTACTAATATCATTCAAAACTGCTCATTTGATACAAATTACAACATAATAACTTATACTATACCAAATATCAATGTGCATGCTCAACAGATCACGCCTTGCTGTCTCTTAGATTTAGTTACCATACTTATCTGAAGTATTGGGATACTTTAAAGGGAAACGTACAGAAAATAATAAGCATATTAGACAATTAAAAGCCTATCAAGCTTAATATTTAGGTGAGAAAATTTTGAAAATCCATTGAGAAATAAGAAAATTATTGGACTTTTGACTTTCTAGAAAATACTGTCATGGAAGTCGCCATTTTTGTGAGTTAGTGATGTCATAACCACCTAATTAATTGTGCAAAAATTAAATAAATCATATTAGAAACAATATTTTGTTGTTATACCCTAGAAATCTGTTTGTTTTTACACAGACTATCAACTCGCTCACATAAGTGACATATTCCTATCAACAAGTGACTTGTTTTTGTGCCTTAAAATCATTAAATGTCTAAAAGTTTTCAAAATTGCGGTACCATGCTCACATCTAGTATATAAATTACAATGTCTTTCTTATTTCTCAAGCAATTTTGATCAAATTTGCACCAAGATGCTTGTTTTCTAAAACTAGACATTTCAAGACATACATTGCATTTAGTGGGTCTTTCCTTTTTACTCTTTAACATATTTCTCCAAAAATTTGGGCATGTTAATTTTACTCACTGCTGATGTGTCTAAAAACTGAGTGGCAAACAGTGTAGATCCAATCAGATGCCACAAACTGCAGCATCTGTTCTGGGTCTACACAGTTTACATAGGTGCCTCTTTCCAAATACTTGGAGTAAATTTGGTAATCAGTGTTTTTAAACATTACCGCATGTTATAAACAATATAAACAGTTAGGAGCACATTTTGTATTATTACTCTGCAGCTAAGTATCACATTTGAGAATTAATAATGAAGCAATTACTTCCAACTACATTAACCCATAGATGCCAAGCAGACTCTTCTACCTTAACTTTTTGGACCAGTCCGTTTCCAAATGAAGGAGTGTCTGATTAGTTTTTTTATTATTACCATGTTTTATAGAAATTCTTGTATTTTATACAAACAGTGTAGACACAGATCAGATGCTGCATTCTACAGCATCTGATGTGGGTCTACACTGTTTGGCAATGTCCCTTTTATGGGACACTAGGCATAAACAGGTTAATATAAAACAAAGCATTAAAATTAGTCTCTGAAATAGTACATTTGTGACAACAAACAAAAATAGAATTGACAAAAATAAATACACTTTCAGGGAGAGGCAACTCAGAATTTTTATCTCCTATCAGAACAGAGATCTATATTGGGAGCAAATACTTTCCTTTCAGAGAAGACACTTCTAAAAGGGTTTGATATTCCTGCAAACCATGCCCCTTATTAAAAGGGGCTACCCTAAAAGAAAAGAATTTGCTCCAAAGGAGAAATTTTTTGTACCCTATTTTCAGAAAAGAGGCAAAACAATTTTAACTGAGTATTGCCCTTTGAAAACTTATTCATTTCCCTTAACACTTACCATGCAATGGGCAATTTCAAAAGAAGAGAAACAGGTGGTATTTTTCCTATAAAATAGGATCTGACACTTCATGTAAACTGTTTCCTAAGGAGACAATTTGCATGATATTTTGATCTGACACTTCATGAATTTTGTCTCCTAAGGAGACAATATTCATGAAATGTCTAATCACATTTTCTAGGAAAAATATTTCAAAATGTCTGCTGAAAATTTTACCCAGCATGCAAAGTGTTCAATTTCAGAGTGTAAATGAAATTCAGCCATCATTTGGTACTACCTCCACCTTCCATTTGGCATCTCAAATGAAAATTAACCCTTAAACTGCCAATCACAACAATTGTCGTCTGCTTTTCATCTGCTTGTGATTTTTAAAGTCATTTCTGCAAACAGTGTGCACCAGGTTCAGATTGCTTTAGGAGCAGTCTGATCTGGGTCCACACTGTTTGCCTGCATGCAAAAATAGGTTTGAAAAGTTTGCAAGAATATTCAGCAGACAACATAAACAGATGACATTTTCAGATGCAGGTTTTCTTGGCATCTTAAGGGTTAACAACTACCATATTTACCCTAAGAATTGTTTGTTTGTGTTGAGGTTTTACGGCCCAATCAACCCAATGGGGTCATGTCGAGCGCAGTCAGTTTACCTAACCACACGTTTACTGGGCAGGCTTAGTCCTCTAAGTGGTTAACCAGTATTGTGCACATTCTTTCGCCAGAAACTGACAACTGCCCTTCTTGAATCAGCGGAAGGGAAAGAATGACCGTAGAAAATATTTCATGATCAATCTCCACGAAAGAATGTTGCCGACCTCGGCAATAGGGACAGCTTAACTTCTTACCACACTTGTCCTAAAATTTGAACTAGTCCATTTTACTGTAGGGATCAAACATAGTTTTTCATGCATTAATATTCGCCAGGTCCCGAGGGAGGTGTTGAAAACCAAGGCCAGAGGCTGTGGTTTTCAACATCTCCCAAGGGACCTGGCAAATGTTAATGCATTGAAAAACTGTGTACGATTGCTACTATTGCATCAAAACTGAAAACACTTGTTACATTTCGGCATTATTATTTCTAGCACTATTTTGTTTCGCCTTTCGCTAATGCAATTTCCACAGACTATGCTCGTTCAAGGGCCGAGCACTATAATCCCATGACGGCAGCAATTCTGTGGCCCCGACACAGGCATATTGAAAGTTGCATAGCCGTGCATTAACAGTGCGTGAATTGCCTTTTTAATACACAGCTTTTGGCTGGTTAATGAATGACTGTTAATAATGTGCAGCACTGCTTTTAATGCAATAATACCGGTTGATGTATCAATTATATAACAGGATGATAAGCAAACATTGTAGACCCTGATCAGATGCTGCATTCTGCAGCATCTGATCTGGGTCTTCACTGTTTGCTCTGGCCTGTCTGACCCAACACTTAAGGTTGTTACATCATTCAAAGCTATCAATGAAGTTACCCTGCAAACTGCATGTTAGGTGTGATGACTTTTATGAATAACATTTTGGACATACATGTATGACTCGAGTCAAATGCAAATCTTAGTTCTGCAATGTTTTTTATCCAAGCTAAAAAATGATATTTCAATGCAGAGAGAAAATATACCACAGATGTAAATTAAATTTCATCCTTTGATCTTGTAATTATGAATAAAGCCTACAAGTCAACCAGACATTTTGAATAAAAAAATGAAAACAAAAACAAGAAAACAAAAACCAATAGAAGCATGACAACTATGACTTAACACATACATGAATTTGTGACAAAACAGACATCTAAGCATTCTCAAATAATTAAATTCAATAACAGATACCATTAATAAATGCTGTTAACAGTTATGATATAATACAAACATATATACAAAATTGTTACCAGCTTCAACAGAAAATAATTTTTTTATTGATTCTTAAAGTGCAAAGTAAATTTGTAGCAGACGATGTACTAAAATCCGTATTGTTATTTTTCATAGAAAATAAGGCTTGACATTTCCTCCTCAATGATTTTGAAAATAAGCCAATGCAAAGCATTTCCTGCAAGACTACCTATGTGCTAAAGGAAGACTCAGATCAGGCCCCGAGATTATTAAACTTTTTGTACTCTCAACTCAGCTGAGCAGGAAATTTTCTCTACTAATCAATATGAAAATGATCTTTATATTTATTAGCTGAGAAATTTTAATGCTCAGCTATGTTTAGCAAGAGAGAATTTGGCATTGTTAGTAATCTGAGATTTATTCACGAAAAATTTCATGCTCAGTTGAGTTGAGCATGAAAAAAGTTTTATAGCCTAGGGGCCAAATAGAGTCTCTGCTGTCTGCCTGAAAATGCTTTGGATCCTTGTTTAACCACAGAATGCCCTGAGAAAGTATAAACGAAGACCAGGTCCCAAGGTTATAAAACTTTTCTCATGCTCAACTCAGTAGCATGAAATTTGTCATGCTAATAAATCTCAAATTACTAACAATTGCACATTCTTTCTTGCTAAACATAGCTGACCATGAAAATTTCTCTGCTAATAAATATGTTGGCATTTTCATATTTATTAGCAGAGAAAATTTCATGCTCAGCTGAGATGAGCATGAAGGTTTTATAACCTTAGAGCTAAACTGTGTGGCTGCACTGGCTGGTCTGAGGCAACCGTTTAGATTTTTATTTCACTGAGTGCACATGCAATCTTGTAGAAAATGCTGTGTCCCAGCTCAAATACAATCATTTTAGCCCTGGTCCTGCTGAACCCAGATATACTCTGCCTTTGCAAACACTGTAGATCCAGGTCAGTTGGCTTTTTTCAGAAGCCTACTGATCTGGATCTGAACTGTTTGCCATTAGGTATGTGAATTTGTAGCAACAACCTGGATCAAAGAATCTGATTGGCTGAAAACTGGAAATGGATGTGGCATGTTAATTTATTCAGCATGACAAAGGTTAAGCTTTACTTGATAAAAATGAAGATATCTGAGATTTAACAGCTCATAATGAGGCGATAATTAAGGTAATAAGTTTAGATACTTTTTTAACCAGAACATACCTTCTGGGTACCCAATGGAACTGACTTGCCTCAATGACATAATTCCAATTAACATAATTACCCTATGTATTGAGACAGATAGGCCTATTCAAATAATGTAGACCCTGATCAAATGCCAGAGAATGTGGCATCTAATCAAGGTCGACACTGTTTGTTATACATACAGTGATATTTTAGAAACATCAAGAAATTGTAGAATGGACTATTTCAAATTTTAGGACAAGTATGTTAAGCAGATAATGCATCTTTATACTTCACGTTATTATGGTAGAACCCAAAAGATAACTTGTGGTGTACAAATTACATGTCTTCTGAATATTCCATTATCTTGAGCTACAGGATAAGGCAGTTTCTTTTCAACAGTACTATACTGATAAAGCTTAGAAAACTGGTGAGTAGGCTGGTGCCAGAAATGTTTTTGGAACCAGTCCAAGCTTGCCATTCAGCTCACCAATCCACCATGACTTTTCATCAAATTCCCGACTAAGGATATAAATAATATCTCCTCTTTTGAAAGTGAGCTCATTGGGGTTATCTCCCTTACAATCCCATTTCCCAAAATATTTATTTTCAAAATCTTCTTCAGGTTTGCAAGTAATATTAAGTTTAATTTTCTTTTTCTTTGGAGTGGCAGATTCTAGCCTGGGTGAATGATTTGCTTCTACTGGAGTAGGTGGTAACCTTCTTGTTGTGGGTGATTCTGAGTGAGGCAGCTGTGGTGGTGCTCCTCGACTGGGAGGAGGAGGCGGAACTGGAGGCGGTTCATCAGAAGATTTTACACTGGGCAGACTAATACTGCTGGCCTCTTCATATAACTCATCTCCTTCTAGTGGTTCTGGTTCAGGAACAATAGTTGGTTCAGCCATTTTTTTTGGAACTGGAGTGGCAGGTAATGGGGGTGGTGTATTGAAACCTTTTCTGGGTGCAGGAGGTGGAGGAGGAGGAGGAGTATTCTGTGACACTGGTTCAGACTGTCGTGTTTGGCTATCTGGATCCTCATAAACCTCCTGTGTATCATTGGCAGACACTTGACACACTGATACTTCTTCCACATACTCTTGCTCTTCTTGTACAGGTCCTTCACTTGCAATAGGTTCATACAATTCATCATTCTCTGAAACAGCACCAAAAGTAGAGTTTTAGATTCATAGCTCAAGAAAACAAATGAGCCGCAACCTTCTGATATGTGTGCCCAACAGAAACTAAAATCAACCTGTACATCCACACAATCTAATTAGTGCACAGGCTGATCTGAATCTTCGCTGGAAAATATATCCAAAGGTACATTTTCTGATGTTGTGACTCAAAGGTTCATCAACCTCCAAGTATATTTCTTTATTCTTCATGATAACATACATGTTTGTTGCAACTCAGTAGAACCACTTACAGGTTCATCATTAAAAAAAAATATAACATACTGTGCGTACTCAAAATAGTCTTTGTGGTCATATTTAATAGAGATATCAGGGCCCAGTTGTTCAAAGCGTTGTTAGCTTAACAAGCTCGTTAAGGGTCATTTCGTTAACTGTTTTAGCGGATTCAATATACAATATTCTGATATTTTTTGCTGAAAAAAATGCGAGTAGCTTTTGCACTGCAAAAGCTACTCACATTTTTTCAGCAAAAAATTTCAGCATATTTGCGTATCACTCGATGTAAATTTTAACGAATCGTTAACTAACGACGTCATTAGTTTTGAACAACTGGGCCCTGATATGTCTGATAAACATAAACAGTGAAAAGAGAAATCCCAGTGGGCACATGACGTTTATACAAAGTCGTCTCAACGTCGATGCAACGTCATGACGTTGCATCGACGTTGAGGCGACGTTGTATAGACGTCATGTGTCTGCTGGGATGGATATCTACATGGTGTCTGTTATTTTCAAAACCCAAGAAAAGACAGGCTATCCACATATTTTTCTTATTTCTCCACAATTTCAAAACCTTCTGATTAAAAACAAATTGCCCTTATTTGATTCTATGAATTTTCACTTAAGTGACGTGCTTTTGCTCCCAAGGAATCCCACCTTTAAGCACTACAGCTGATGTAAAGTGCCACCTGGCATCCATGCAATGTCCCATACCTCCAGATAAAGAACTTTTTTTTTCAACTGAAAGTAATGATATTTTTCATACTTCTCCATTAAAATGTATTCATGAGCAGTTTTGCACATATTTACTGTAAGTACTGTTCATTAACATACTTAAGGATATAACAAATTAAAATGTTATACCATACCTACAAATGAGCCAGCACATGAAAAATGGGTACTTACCACACAGGCAACCATGGCAAAGCTCAGACTAGCCTGCATGTAAGTGCAGTCTCATCAGAGCCTTCACTGTTTGCAAACATGTAAGAGAAACCTTCAGGAACCTTCAGGCAAAAAAAATGCACATCTGTAGCCCAAATAGGGGACTGTGCATGCACATTTGAAGAATCAAAAACTGGGAAACCATAAAGTCTCTTCTTTCATGTGTTGGCTCAAATCTGTTTTCACTGAGAAATTAGCAAGTATGCAAAGTATTAACAGCTTATGAGAAACAAAAAGTGTCTTATCCAGATATATATTCCTTGCAACAATTTAAAGGGACACTATAAAACTTGGAGGAAAACAGCTGACATCATTTAACCCTAGTCATGTTTGAACCTGAATATACCCTGCCTTTGCAAACAGTATAGATCCAGATCAGTTGGCTTCTGAAGAAGCCAACTGATCTGGATCTGCACTGTTTGTCATTAAGTATGTGAGTTTGTATCAATAACCGGGATCAAGTGATCTGATTGGCAGAAAATTAGAGGTGGGTGTGACAGTTTAATTTATTCATCAGGGCAAGGATTAATCTGTATAATTGCATAAAAAGCAGTGCCACACGTTATTAACAGCCGTGCATTAACCGGCGAAAAGCCGTGTATTAACAAGGCAATTCACCTGCTGTTAATGCACGGCTATGCAACTTTCAATATGCCTGTATTGGGGCCACAGAATAGCTGCCGTCACGAGATATGAAGTGCCCGGCCCTAGAACGAGCATAAACCGTGAAAATTGCATACGCGAGACATCAGTGAAAAGGCAAAACAAAACAGTGCAAGAAATAATGCGAAATGTAGCAAATGATTTCATTTTTTATGCAATAATAACGATCAAACATGGTTTTTCAGTGCATTAACATTCGCCAGGTTCCTTTGGAGGTGATGAAAACTGCAGCCTTTGGCCGCAGTTTTCAACACCTCCCACGGGACCTGGTGAATATTAATGCATGAAAAACTATGTTTGATCCCTATAAAATTACCTTCTACTTTTCCACCATACAGTATCACAGTCTGTAGTTTTTCATAGTCAGCTCTGTTATTAGCCACAAACTAAAATGAAAACACAGCAAGCCTTCAATGACTCGAATACTGACAGCTCATTTACTTTGGCTGATTTGAACTTTTTTTTAATCCATAAGATTTTTTTCTGACAACTCAAGAAAAGAAATACTTGGGATATTTCACAGAACATTTCTTTTATTTATCCTATCTTCACAAACCATGAGGAGTATGTAACAAGTGTGCACTACACATTTCACAAAGACATTAACCCTTAAAGCGCCAAGAAAATCTGGATCTGAAAATGTCACCTGTTTATGTCGTCTGCTGAATATTCTTGCAAACTTTTCAAACCTATTTTTGCATACAGGCAAACAGTGTGGACCCAGATCAGACTGCTCCTACAGGAGCAGTCTAATCTGGGTCCACACTGTTTGCAGAAATGACTTTTAAAATCACAAGCAGAAGACAAAGCAGACGACAATTGTTGTGATTGGTGCTTTAAGGGTTAATACCAAACTTTTTTGTCTAAAATGTTTTTGCTCTAAAATCTAAATTTTACATATGCCTACTATATTAGGGTCTTCATTTCCTTGTAGACTGGTTGGGACCTTCTCTTCTTGTTTAAAGTGAACACATACACCTGGTTCTTTTTTTGCATGGGAGATAACTTTTGTAACCTTCTGTCTGCTTTCCGACACACTAAACCCCTTCTAAAAAAGGGCCTACTCTAAAAGGAAAGAATCTGATCTCAGCGGTAGTAACTGTTCACCTTTTAAAGCAAACCTCCTTTCAGAAGAAAGCCCCAAACAGTTTTGACACAGTTGCCTCCCCTGAAAGCATATCTGTTTCCCTTAAATTCTGCAGTTTACTGATATGTTTTATGTGTGTAGACAGTAAAGGTCCTTGCCAAAGCTCCCAAAACATGTATAAGGTGATCATCCCATTGATAAATTAATGGGATTAAGTTTGTTATTTTTGGCATCAAAACATGTGCAATGGATACTCTTTAGAATGGCTTTGATGTTGACATTCTAATGAGCACCAGCAAACTATGTATGAGGAAAAGAGGGAGAGATTTGAGGACAATCATGATTTCAGCAAGGTTTTGATTATACACCACAACTTCTTTATAACACTTTTGTTGGGGTCCATAGCATAAACCGTGTTAGTTTAACAACCATGTTATATCCAAACAAAAATGTATAGATTATATTGAAAAATGACCATTTATGGTCATTTTTCAATATAATCTATACATTTTTGAGATCCATCTTTGAACCTTGTTATATAAAAACCAGGTTAAAACGAACAGTATTATAAAGAGGTTGTAGTGTGTATGGTGGGCTAGCTCCCTTGGTGAAGTAAACTAGAGTACTAAGAAAAGAACCATTTAGCTTTGCCTGTAATTAGCAAATTTCTCACAAAGAGTCGGTATCACACTTACATCAAAGCTCAAAATGCCATAGAGAGAGACTACATGAAAAGAAAAGGCTGATAGTCACCCAGTAAATCTGGTCTTCAGGTGTATAAAATCTGTGCATTTCCTGCTCACATTACACAGTCTGCTTAGGGCATGTACATGTACAGTTCACCTAGAACACCCTTTGTACCATGTACATTTTAACACTTAACCCTTAAACTGCTAATCACAACAATTGTCGTCTGCTTTGTCATCTGCTTGTGATTTTGAAAGTCATTTCTGCAAACAGTGTGGATCCTAAAGGAGCAGTCTGATCTGGGTCCACACTGTTTGCCTGTATGCAAAAATAGGTTTGAAAAGTTTGCAAGAATATTCAGCAGATGACATAAACAGACGACATTTTCAGATGCAGGTTTTCTTGGCGCTTTAAGGGTTAAAGCATCAATCATAACTGCAGCAGATGGCATTTTCATTATTATTATTATTATTATTATTATATTTATTATTATTGTATTATTATTATTATAATACCCCTTCTATATATAGAATATATTTTTCAAAGAAAATAAACCTTAACATATCATGTGATTGATCTGCTTTATAAATGATTCATATGAAAGGCCAAGTATCGCTTTCTCTGAAAAGAAAAAAAAAAAAAATAAATAAATAACAAGAAAGTTCAGTAATCAGTGCTTATTAGAAATCCCAAAAGTATAATGGAAGAGAATCCTTAAATCAATTAGCAGGGTAAGAAACAGAAACCAAAATGCCTTTTCAAGAATAGCTTAGAGAAACAACATGCAGTTGTCGTAAAATGGGTAAGTTAAAACCTGCCATTTTTTCAGAAAGTACTTTTTCAGCATCAAACTCCAACATGCACACCATCTTGAATATGTCTGTAATATATGTGCAAAGTTTTGAAAAGATCTAATGAAAGCTGTAAGAGGAAATGATTTCCCAGAATATGCACTATTACCATCACTGGCTAGGTGCAATTGTCGTAAAATGGCTAAGTAAAAAAATCCTGCCATTATGACCAAAAAAGAAATTTCAATCACACTTGCATGTGCACAGTTTCAATTTGTCTGTAACATATAGACAATGTTTTGGAAAGCTCCAACAGAAACTGTAAGAGGAGCTGATTTCATAAAGGATACACGTTTAACCATGATTGAATAGGTGCACTAGTCTTAAAATAACTAAGTTAAAAACTGTCATTTTGTAAAGGAATAACTTTGGAGCACCAAACTTGCTAATGTACATCTTCAATATGTCTGTAATGCAAGTATAAAGTTTTGAAAAGATCCAACAAAAGCTCTAAGAGAAGTTGATTTCTCAAATATGCACTATTAACTATCACTGACTAACTGCAGTTGTCATAAAACAGCAATGTTAAAAACCCTGCCATTTTTTGGAAAAATATTTTGAAAATCAAACTCTCACAAGCACATCATCACTATGTCTGTAATATATGTGCAAAATTTTGAAAAGATCCAAAAAAAGCTGTAAGAGGTGTTGATTTCACAAAGTATGCACTATCAGTCATAACATAAACATCCTATTTACCTGTCACATGTGCACTGTCTGATTGTCAGGTTGTTGTGAAAATTTGAACAAAATTGGAAAAAGGCTAAAGAATTTATAGAGCAATAAAACATTAAATGATAATACTCAGCCATTATCCTGTTGTGGGCAGATAACTCTGTAAACAATTGATAAAATTTGCCATTGAGCAACCCCAAAGCTGAATTCCACCATATCAATGCACATATCAAATACGGTGAAAATCCATTGAGATTTACTCAAGTTGATGTCCTACAAGTAAAATACAGATGTATTGGAGGCAGATAACTCTGTTAAAAATGGACAGAATTGGCCCAATAGCAATCCCAATGCAGACGTCCAGAATATCAATGCACATACCAAGTTTGGAGAAAATCCATTGATAGTTACTAGAATCATCATCCAGAAACCAGACTTTATTTTTCTACAAAAACATAGATGTCTCCTCCCTTTTTGGTGTCATATTGTATTGCACATTCAGCGAACATTTATATTAAGAAATGAAATTCCAAGGGCAATAACTCAAAAAGTATAAATGCAAGAGTTATGGTTCTTGCGCTTAGCATGTGGTCTAATGTTGACTGATATTCATATAAAGTTTCTTGAAGATATCTTGCACAGTTTTCAAGTTATAGAGCTGATACGATTTTGTGATGGACAAAAGTCCAAAGGAACTAATTCAAAAAGTATAAAAGCAAGAGTTATGGTTCTTGCACCCTGCACATCCTCCAACGTTGATTGATACTTATATGAAGTTTCGTGAAGATAGCTTGAAGGTTTTCTAGTTATAGAGCAGACACGATTTTGTGACAGAGTCCAAGAAAATAACTCAAAAAGTATAACTGCAAGAGTTATGGTTCTTGCACTATGCACGTCGACTAATGATGATTGATATTTATATGAAGTTTCCTAAAGATAGCTTGAAAGGTTTTCAAGTTATAGAGCAGACATGATTTTGTGACGGGCAAAGTTTCAAGGGAAATAACGCAAAAAGTATGATGCAAGAGTTATGGTTCTTACCCTCTACACGTCATCTAATGTTGATTAATATTTATATGAAGTTTCGTGAAGATAGCTTGAACGGTTTTCAAACTTTTGAGCTAAGAAGACTTTGCAACAAAGCTTCAAAGGCAATAACTCAAAAAGTATAAATGCAAGAGTTATAGTTGTTGCGCTCTGCATGTTGTCTAATGTTGATTGATATTTATATGAAGTTTCATGAAGACAGCTTGAACGGTTTTCAAGTTATAGAGGGGACATGATTTTGTGACTGACAAAGTTCCAAGGGAAATAACTCAAAAAGTATTAATGCAAGATTTATAATTCTTGTGTTCTGCATGCCATCTAATGATATTTATATGAAGTTTCGTGAAGATAGCTTGAATGGTTTTCAAGTTATAAAGCGGACAGGATTTTGTGACAGACAAAGTTCCAAGGGAAGTAACTCAAAAAATATAAAAGCAAGAATTATGGTTTTTGCACTCTGCATGTCATCTAATGTTGGTTGATATTCATATGAAGTTTGATGAAGATAGCTGAACGGTTTTCAAGTAATGGAGCGGACACCATTTTGTGACTGATAAAGTTCCAAGGGAAATAACTCAAAAAGTATAAATGCAAGAGTTATGTTTTTTGTGCTCTGCACATAGTCTGATGTTGATCAATTTTCATATGAAGTTTTGTGAAGATACTTGAATGGTTTTTAAGTTATAGAGTGGACACGAGTGTGACAGACAGATGGATGGACAGATAGACAGATGCCCAGGGGAAAAACAATGTCCCACCCCTAAAGGGGGGAGACATAATGAAAATACAGACGATTTGTAGGCAGATAAATCAGTGAAAAAATAAAAAAAAAATTGCCCATCAGTAATTCCAAAGCAGATCACCACAATATCTACGCACGTTTGGTAAAAATACATTGACATTTGAAAGTTATCATCCAGAAATGAAAACATGGACCTGTCATGGGCAGATAACTATGTCAAACATTGACAAATTTGCCAGTCAACAATCCCAAACCAGATCTCCACAATATCAATGCACTCACCACGTTTGGTGAAAATCCATTGACATTTACTCAAGTTATCATCTGGGAATGAATATATGGACAGACGTATGACAGACTGATGGACAGACAGATGGACAGACGAACAGCCAACGTGATACCATAATATCCCATCACTATCGTGCTGTGGCCGGGGTATAAAAACCTTACTGAATGTTCATGAAATGGCAGAAGATCAGAATCACACTATGACCGACATGTTGAAAACAGTATACCCTCTAAAACTTCTTTTTGCATGTGGGGTGGGGATATAAATATAACATCATCTGCTACAATTCTGCTTGATGCTTTATAGGGGTAAAACCAAACCCTGATCTGGCAGGACTACATATACAGGGAATCTAGCCTGCTCATCTGTATTATATATACCCTTTTAAGAAAGCACTATTTGCAATACAGTATTGTTATACAAGAAAAAAAAAATAAATAAATAGATAAAATAAAATAAACAAAAAAAATAAAACAAAAAAAACCAAAAAAAAAAAACCATTAAACTGCAGCAGATAACATTGTCAAATTTATTTATCTATTATTTTTATTTTTCAGAAAAAATGCATTTTACATTGTGAATCCCTGCTTAGCCTGAAATGAGACGATTTATTTCCTTTGAAAAGAAAAATATCGATACAAAAATTTGGCACGGCACTTTGAGAGAAACTGATACACATTCAGGGGGAGGTAACTCTTTCAAAATTGTTTTGTCTCCCTTAAAAGGGGTCTTCTCTAAAAGGAAAGCATTTGCTCCACTTGGGACCAGATTCTTTCCTTTTAGAGAAGACCCCTTTTGGAAGGGGCTTTATGTGAAGGAAAGCAAACAGTACATCACAAAAACACAAAAACTGTCTCCCCTTCTAAAAATGGTGGAAAATCTACCAAGTATATCATGTCCCCTTAAGGGTTAATTTCTTTACAAATGAATGTGCCATCTGACTGACCTGATACACTCTTTTTGATTTGTCATCGCAGTATAATTCAAAAGCCAGTTCTTTTTCCTTCTTCTGTTTGGTAATATCAGGATTATTTTTAAACTTGTAACCTAAAATATAATATAGGGTTATTACAGAGATACTGAATAATGTTCCCAGTTGAGATATCAAGGAATGCTCATGTCCTTTGATTTCCCAGCATGAGGAACTATTCACCATTACCATTTCTATAACACTTTTACTATATGGCTATAAATATTTTGTGTCATTTTCCATTGTTTGTAGCATCAGAATAGGCATTTTTATCATCTAAAAATCAGAGCCTGCCCCTATGTGTGACAAAATTTGGTGCAATGTCATTGCCGTAAGATGTATCAAAAGCAATATTGTGTACGTCAAATGCCCTAAAATTTTGTACAACAAAGTTTCTGATAAAATAGCATTTGCAAACAGTGCAGACCCAGATCAGACTGCTCAAAAGGAAACAGTCTGATCCGGGTTTACACTGTTTGCCATTCATTAATGTATTTTAAGAAACACCTGTACAAAATACAAAATTTAGGCCAAAATAGCGTGGAATAAAGTGTTTGAAAGTTAAAGACTGTAACAGTAACTGTAACAGTAACATTTGAACTTTGAAGGCATCCCGAGTTAGGGTGCAAACTCAAGTAAGCCTGCCAATACAGAGGGATATCTGCATGCTTGCTCCTCAAATTTTATTGCATATTTCAATCATTTGATTTTTATTGATATATAATAAGAAAGCTTATCATATAAACCCAAAACATTTGGAAACCTTCACTCCTTACCTTACCAGTACACGTACACCACAGCCTCTTTATAACACTATTGTTGGGGTCTATAGCATAAACCGTGTTTGTTAAACAACCATGTTATATCCAAACAAAAATGTATAGATTATATTGAAAAATGACCATTTATGGTCATTTTTCAATATAATCTATACATTTTTTTTTATCCATCTTTGAACTGTGTAGTATCCAAAGCCATGTTATAACGAACTGTGTCATACAGAGGCTGACGTGTACTTTTATTTCAACAAATACAACTGTCTACCTGTTGATCTGACAACTGCTGGATTTGTGTCAAACAGCGCTGCTCCAGATCAGATACAGTATTCTCTGGCATCTAATTCTGATCTGGGTCTAGACTGTTTGGTCAGACTTCCCTGTCCAAAAACTTCAGGGTCCATTTGTTCAAAGCATCCTTAGCTTAATGAGCTCATTAGTAGTCAAAATGTTAACTGTTCTAGTAAGTACAATATCTAATTCACAGGTATTTTTGCAAAAAAAATATTCGCAGCTTTTGCAAATGATATAGCTACTCACATTTTTTCAACAAAAATATTAACATATTTAATGATCAAAGTTTTAATGATACATTAACTAACAACATTATTAGTTTTGAACAACTGGGCCCAGATAAATACATGTTTTGATTGTGTTGGGGTTTAACGACACGTCAACCCTTGAGGGTCATTTTGTGTCTTCTCCCAGAGAAAGGGAGAAAAGAGATAGAAGAGAGAGTAGAGGAGATGAAAGAGAGGGACAGGGAAGAAAGAGGAACAGGAATGAAAGTGAAGAAACAGAAGAAATAAAAACATTCTCCCTCTACCCTTACCCACTACAAGGCTAGCAGGCCTTGCCCAACTGTAAGCCAATATCAGTTGGACGCCCCAGTGATGTAAGATACACAGCACCTTCGCACCACCCGACCACCCCCTAAATACATGTTTGCCAAACCATTTAAATCATCAGTAGACATTTAAAACCTTGACCTGCTTAATTTAAATATCAGCAGACTTTCTTAAATATCTTTTTCTAATTTTTCCCTGAAAACAGGGCTTGACATTTAATGTGAATTGTTGATATTGTAAGCCTTGACATAATTTAAATACATGCAAATTTCAATGGCTCAAATATCTTTGGGACCATGGATATTTGTTCTAGACATAGGCAATTTGAGCCACTGAGGGTTAATCATAGTGCCAGTAAGGTCAGGAGGCAAATGAGGATAATTAATGGATATCTTTTTGAACTTCTATAAAATAATGGTATGTTAAGTGTATGCATCAGAATTGCTTGATGAGGCAATTCTAATGAGTGTAAACAACATTCATTTTCATGAGAAACAAGAAAATTTTCCTTAAAATATCCCGAAATATTTGTTTTTGTGAACTGTTGGAAGAATTTCCTTGGGAAACAAAAATGAGTTTGATTAGCCTCAGAAAACCAGCCATTGCTGTTCAAGATTTTCTGTTTCAACAGACAACATCTTAAAATATTTTTTTAATTGTTTTTTTCTAAAACATAATAGGGTCTGTCATTCCATGTGAATAATCTAAGAAGACAATTTGCATGAAATGTCTAAGCCAATTTTCTGGAAAAACTTAGAAAAAATATATCAAAATGTTGTCTCCTGAATTTTTTACCCAGAATGCACTATTAGGTAATGTTTTCAGACCACAAGAGAGTGAACCTTTTATTACTTTTCACAAACTAGATAGCTGTAGCCAGCATGCACAGTCCATTCCTGCTTGTCATATACTGAAAGTATATTTAAAGTATGAAGTGTCTAAAGCCTACAGAAGTCAAGATATAATTCTGTGCACATACGGATGCTTCTGCTTGAAAACCCTGACCAAGTACTGATATTTGCAAAGGCAGTTCATGGTAACCTGGTTTTCTTGGAGGTCGTCTGGGGTGGTAGGATGTAAGCCCTAACATATGTTCAATCCACTTAGCAGCAGATAAGGTGCTTTTTTCATCAGAAAAATGAAGTTTTTTAAAAGTAAAACATATTTTAACGAGTAATACTTAACCTATAGATAATGTGCTATTCTATTCTGTTATTCACCCCCTCCACATAAAAAACGACCTTTCAGTCGTTATAAAGTCTTAATTCAGAAGGTCCCTTTAACAGTTACCTGTATGACGTAGTTCCTCCCGCTCAAATGATCACGTGTCAGTTTCTTTTATGTGTAAAACAATACACAATTAGGAGAAAGGAGCGAGGGAAGGGAGGTGGGACGATAAATACTTATCTATAGGTTAAGTATTACTCGTTAAAATATGTTTTACTTTTAAAAAACTTCATTTTAACTTCGTAATACATCAACCTATAGATAATGTGCTAGAATTTGTAGAATAGGAGGGAGGATTTCTCCTAATAAGTTAGTCCCAACTTCTGAATTAAGGCTTAATAACAGGATTTATTTTTTATATATATATAATGAGGACATAATTAGTGCTTAAGGCAATAATAAGATCCTTTAACCAAGGATAAAGTAATCCAGGGTTAACATATATATATAATAAAGATATAATTAGTACCTCTCTAGTATAGCATCAGGTCTAGGGGGGCTGTTGACGTTGTCTACACATCCATAGCTGATTGCTGTTGGCCCCCCACCACTTTTTGGGCCACTACAATGGGGCCCAAACTTTGGAGATTCTGTGCTTGTTGAGACATGTCTCTGAGATAGAATTTGGCAAAAGTTGATGAACTATTCCAAACCGCTGCTTGAAGTATATCACTGAGAGGAACTTTGTCGAAGAAAGCCCAAGAAGAGGAAAGAGCTCTAACTTCATGAGCTTTGATTTTAAGGAAAGAGATATCTCGTTTAGTGAGTTTCCTATAGGCAAGTTTAACAGTGTAAGATATCCATCTCGAGATAGTATCTTTAGAGATATCCGTATTGCCTTTAATAGGAAGAAAAAGTCTAGTTCTATTTTGGCGATAAGAGCTAGTCATTTTGAGATAGAATTTCAGAGCCCTAACGGGGCAAAGAAGTCTGTCAGTATGTTCCCATTTACATATTCGAGCAAGACTAGGAACAACAATAGGATCTGGTTTAACAGAAGGAAGCTGGTTTTTTGCTAAAAAACCAGATTTAAGAATCAAGGAAACTGAACCATCAGATTGATTAAATCTTAAATGTTGTGAATCCATAGCTAGAGCATGTATTTCACTACACCTTTTAGCAGTTGCAAGAGCTAAAAGAAAGGCTGTCTTAATAGTAACGTGAAATTTAGAAGCCTTATCAAGAGGTTCAAAAGGTGGTTTTTGTAGACATACTAAAACCCATGATAAGTCCCATTTAGGTGTAAGAGATCTTTGTACTGGTCGTTGAAGTTCAAAGGATCTGATAAGTTCAGATAAAACTGGATTAGATCCGATTCTATTACCAGTTTTGAATTTTAAAGTGTTAGAGATCATAGATCTATAACCTTTAATAGTACTAATCTGACATTTCTTTTCCGAAAAAAGAAAGATTAAGAAATCGGCTATAACTGTAATAGGGGCCGAGATCGGATTAACCTTTTTTGTATGACACCAATTAGAGAAGATGGTCCATTTTGCATCGTAGACTTTTTGTGTAGATGCTCTTCTTGATCTGGAGACAAAATCTGCAACGTTTTGTGAAAATTTCTTATCTCTGATTGATTGTTTGATAACTCCCAAGCGTGAAGGTCGAGAATTGGGAGGTTTTGATGTACAAATCTTCCTTTGGATTGAGTCAGTAGTCTTGGAATTAGTGGCAGACGAATCGGAGCTGACACTAATAGAAGAAGAAGTTCTGAGAACCACTGTTGCTGTGGCCAGAACGGAGCTATGAGAACTATTCTGCACTGATGTTGTCGGATTTTCTCTAGAACAGCAGGTATCAGAATAAAAGGAGGAAAAGCATATGCATGAAGATGATTCCAGTCCATGGACAGGGCATCTATCGCTAGTGCTTTGTAGTCTTGTACTGGAGAGACATATAATGGGAGTCTGTGGTTGAATCTTGTCGCAAACAGATCCACATTTGGGAAGTTGAGCATCTGGAATACTGAATTCGCAACTGTTTGATCCAGAGCCCATTCTGTCTTGATAGGTTTGTCTAGTCTTGAGAGGCGGTCTGCAAGAATGTTGAATTTGCCTGGGATGTGACGTACTCTGATAACTATGTCTTGTTCCAGGCACCAATTGAGTATTTTCCAAACTTCTACGCAAAGATTGGGGGAATGAGTGCCACCCTGTTTGTTGATATATGAGACCACCGTTGTGTTGTCTGTGGATATCATGATGCAAGAATGGTGAATAAATGTTTTGGCTTGTTTCAGTGCTAATCGTATGGCCATCATTTCTAACATATTGATATGGAGCTGGGATTGGTTTTCTGTCCAGCGACCATGAAAGGACAGTGTTGTCGGCTCTAAATGAGCTCCCCATCCGTAATGACTGGCATCCGTATAAAGGAAGAATTTGGGGTCTGGAGGATGGATTGAAGTCCCTGTCTCGAATCGAATGGGGTTTATCCACCATTGTAAGTGAGATCGAATCATGCCGTTTATCGAGATCGGGTGATCGAGAGGAAGAATATGAGGTTTCCAGACTGACAGCAGGCACATCTGAAGAGGACGTAAGTGCAGTCTGCCCAGGAGAACAAGGTCTGCTGCAGCACTGAGTTTGCCCAAAAGAGAAAGGAAAGTTCGTGCCGATACATGTTTTGCTGACATTATTTTCTTGATTGTTAGAATTAGGTTCTGTACACGATCCGCTGGAACCCTGACTAAATTTTGTTGCGTCAGAAATTCCATACCTATGAAGGTGAATTTCTGAGCAGGAAAGAGGTCTGACTTCTTGAGATTTGGCAGAAAACCTAGGCTTTGAATAGTTTGAATGCAAATCTTTGTCTGAGTAATCAGACGGTTGTGAATCAGATTTTTTATCAGCCAATCGTCTAGGTATGGAAAAACTGATATGGCACGTTGGCGTAGAAAAGCTGCAATAACGTCCATCAGTTTCGAGAAAATTAACGGACTTAGGGACATTCCGAACGGTAGGGCCGAAAAGTGATATACTTGATCTTCGTGTACGAAACGAAGATACTTCCTGGATTGACGATGTATCGGCACATGTAGATATGCATCTGTTAAATCTATGGAGACAGCCCAATCGTTGAGTCTCATCGCTTGTCTTACCGATTTGACTGTCTCCATTTTGAATGCTTGTTTCTCTATGTAACGGTTTAATAAAGACAGGTCTAATATTAAACGAAACTTTCCGTTCTTTTTTGGCACAAGGAATATCCGGGAATAAAAGCCGGGAGTTTCCGGATTCTGTACCCTTTCCACTGCCCGTTTGTTGAGAAGATTTTCGATCTCTTCTCTGAGAAACGGGGAGGAGGATTGACTCATTCTGATCGGAACAGATGCAAAGGAGGAATTTTGATGAATGGTATCCTGAATCCGTTTCGTACGATAGAGAGGACCCATTTGTTGTCTGTTATTTCCTCCCATTTTTCCGCAAAATGGGCCAATCGTCCTCCCACTGGAATGTCCGCGAGCGGAAGAGCAGGCAGTGGAAAGGGCGGGCCTTCATAATCTTGCGGAGGAAGAGGCAGGTTTAGAGGAGGGGAACTGACGGATGTTACCAGTCCTCTTGATATTATCTTTCTTAATGTGAGAAGATGAGCTTTGAGGAATATTTTTGGACCTATACGACTGCGTAGGTTTAGGTCTGGATGTTGTTTGTTTAGCAGGATATTTAGGTATCTTGAAAGCTCTGCTCTGCGAAGGAGGCTTATAAGAATGAGATTGTGACTGAATGGATGTAGAAGCTAGAAACCTTTGCTGTTGAGCTTCGAAGTTTGATTTAGCTATTTCTTTTATCCTGCCGTCAAATAAGGATTTTGAGTTAATAGGAGCGTTCCTTAACTCGTATGTGGAATTGTCGAGTAGTAGTTTAGACGAAGCTAGGGCTGCGTCCCTCCTAGCTTGGAATAATTCAGTAGTTAAAAGTGTAGACATGGCAGTAGCATGTTTAATCGATTTGGCTACGGCCTCCAGAAGTCTGGAAAGGGCCGCAACCGACATCGATTCCTGTTGTAATGAAAGGAAGGCAGCTGAAGAAAATAGATCAGCATGAGAATTAATAGCGACTAGTTTTCTAGCCTTCCTTTCCCATGCTTCTAGATTCTTGAGCGGAATAGAAGCTCTTCCTTTATTAGAAATGTCTAGGAGCGACGCATCCGCTTCTAATTGAGGGATATTATCAGTTGGCAAATATTGGTTTTGGCTCTTGTAGAATTTAGTCGGAGCAAGAGCTGAAACCAAGCTTTGCGGACAAATCCAATCTCTTGAACATTTGTCCGATTCTAGTCTATTTTGAATATATTTTGTTGTATTTTGTACTAATTTGGATTGTGGGAGGACAAGTAATGGAGTGGAACGAGACTCCATTAATTGTTCGATCCCAGAGAGAGGTTTTAATGGAGCTTGATCCTGCTGAGTTTTGGGGCATAACTCAGGAGGAAGAAGCCGGAAGACCTCGTTAATCGCACGATCAAATGACCAGACTTCAGATTCAGTTTCCGAATCTGACTCCTTATTCTGTTGAGTGAGATTCGGCTGAATCTGATCGTAATTAATAGGTTGATTTGTGATTTGACTAAAATTAGTCTCCTCAGGTTGTATTGGAGTTGGCGTTTGAACAACCTGGGGAGATTTATGAGCCCTTGTATATCTACCAATGTCAAGTTGAGATTGGGAGGAATTTGATGAAGAAGAAGGCGTCATCGATCGTCTTCTTCTCTTTTTATGAGAGTGCTTAGATCTCTTTGAATTTTTCTTTCGCCGAGAAGAACTCAAAGAGTCTGATCTGGAAGTAGAGATAGAAGAAGAGGACGATCGATGTTTTCTCTTTTTAGATTTATGCTCTCTTTTAGACTGATCCTTCCTTGAAGGTCTGGAGATAGATAAATCATTTGAATTTGGAGGCTCAATCATTACACTCGGATCTGAGACCTGCGAAAAATCAGGTTCCAGTGGAATAATCTGTCTAGAGGAAGAAGCTGGATTAGGAAGTTCTAGTCTATTAGAACGTTCGTAACCAGGAATAAAGACATTGGATAGTCTGTGGACACTACCCTGTGAAATATGGCTACTTTTGGACGGAGCGTAGCTTTGTACAGGCACATTTATAGGAATATAACCAGGCGGAATTTGTGTTTGTAGGTCATACGGGAATGACTGTAAACCCATGCCTGGTTGACTGGAGCCTAGTTGACTGGTGCCTGGTTGACTGGTGACTGGTTGACTGGTGACTGGTTGACTGGCGACTGGATGATCGGAGATAAGTTTCCCAGTGACTGGATGACTGGTGACTGGTTGACTGGTGACTGGTTGACTGGTGACTGGTTGACTGGTGACTGGTGGGCTTAGTGCCTGGTCAGACTCTAAGTCCGCCAGGCGGCCACCTTGATGGGTCCTGCCCCGAGCAGTAAAGCTATGAGGGGCGGTGCTCCCATCAACTGTCCCGTTGTCAGACATGTCTGACTGGGACTTCTTGGATTTCTTTGATTTCTTCTGTTTTCTCTTCTGCGTTATAACTGATTTTCTAGTAGCATGAAGGCGTCTTCTTTCTGCTAGGTTCCAAACTTTTTCTGTCCAGGAACTACAAATATAACACGGAGAGATACGTGTGCAAGAATTACAAGTTAGACAAGATAAATGTGTATCCCATTTAGCTTTTAAATGGCCACAGTTGCCGCGGGCGAAATGCATCGACTGACGCGGAAACAAAGGAAGAAATTTAACATTGAGAAAACAAGAAATCTAAGATCGATATTTCGAAAATAAGTACATAGATAGTAGAAGGAGTGAATAGGGAACCAGAGAAAGTCAAGGATATAAAAATTTTAACCGTGTAGAATAATTTTAATCCATTTTTTCTAACACAGAATAATAATCCTTGAACATTCAAAGTCCACAGAAAAGAAACTGACACGTGATCATTTGAGCGGGAGATACTACGTCATAACTGTTAAAGGGACCTTCTGAATTAAGACTTTATAACGACTGAAAAGTCGTTTTTTCTGTGGAGGGGGTGAATAACAGAATAGAATAGCACATTATCTATAGGTTGATGTATTACGAAGTTAAAATGCTGATATCTTTCTTATTTCTCGACGAAAATATATGTTGTGGGTACTCATTAGAAGCGCCTCGCCGAGGCGCTTCTAATGAGTACCCACAACATATGTTTTCGTCAAGAAGTAAGAAAAATAATATGTGGATACCCCCTCTTATCTGTAGTTATGAATCCAAAACCTGATCAGGTGTTGATTTTCATTAAAGCAGGCCACAATTACCTAGTGTTGTGTGGGGTCACCTGGGGTGGTCAGATGCATGCAGTGATGAAGTTTGAAGGAAGCCACAAAACATGTTCAATCCAAAAAACCTGATCTGGTGTTGATTTTCATAAAAGTAGGGATCAGTGACCTACATGTAGCTTTGTGCAAGGTACCTGGGATGGTCAGGTGCATGAAATGATCAAGTTTGAAGGAAGCCCCAAAACATGTCCAATCCAAAAAAAAATCCTGAACAGGTGTTGATTTTTATCAAGTAGGTATCAACAATCTAGTTTGGGTGAGGTCTTCTGGGGTGGTCAGATGCATGTAGTGATGAAGTTTGAAGGAAGCCACAAAACACTGACCCAGTTTTGTTGCATGTCACCTGGGGTGGTTAGATGCAGGTAGTGATTAAGTTTTAAGGAAGCCATGAAACATGTTCATCCCAAACCTGATCAGGTGTTGATTTTCACAAAAGTAGGTATCAATGACCTAGTTTTGTGTGAGAAGGTCACCTGGGGTGCTAGGATGCATACATTGATGAAGTTTAATGGAAGCCACAACACATTTTCAATCCCATAAACCTGATCAGGTGTTGATTTTCATTAAAGTAAGTATCAATGACCTTTTTTGTCACAGGAGGTCATCTAAAGCGTTGATGTTGTTTGAGGATCCTTTGAGGAGCCAGTTACATGTACATCAGCAGCAGTCCACAGAATAAACTGTTTTTCTTTTTTTTTTTTTGAGAAAATTAGGCTTGACAGATGTGCATCATCTGCTAGAGAAACAAGTCACATAAAATGTCAAGCCTTATTTTCTCTGAAATATATACTGTACATAAAAAGCTTACTCATAACTTCATCTTCTACTACACTACAACCTCTTTATAACATGGTCTGTTATAACACAGTTTTGGATATAACGTGATTCAAAAATGGATCCCAAAAATGTATAGATTATATTGAAAAATGACCATAAATGGTCATTTTTCAATATAATCTATACATTTTTGTTGGATATATCACGGTTATTTAACTAACACGGTTTATGCTATGGACCCCAACAATAGTGTTATAAAGAGGTTGTGGTGTATTATGAATGGTGCTGAATTAAGGAGAATAAATAAACTTTCATGGGGAGGCAACTGTTAAAATTGTGATTGCCTCCCTTCTTGAAAAGGGTTTATTCCTGAGTGCATTTTGTTTTCTTTTCAAGTACTGGCAGATCCCTTTCTGAAGGGAATTGATGTGCAGGAAAGCAAACAGGAAATCATGAGTTGTCTCCCTTGTCATAAATGGTGGAAAATTCGTAGATGTAGCCAGTCCCTTTAAAATCATTGCCTTCAATAATGATACTTTGAACAACAAGGTCTTGCTGTATTATCCAGAAAAATACCTTCAAGTTTGAAACAACCACACTGTTTCTTGTCATCTGCCCTGGCATAGTAATAGAAGTTCCCATCTTGAATCACACACCATCTGGTCTGCAGTTTTGCACTGCCAAATAAACCTGGAAAATGAAAACAATTGCTCTGGAATCTCTTTATAAGATGATTAATTATAAGCTGGTTTCAGATATAAGACAGTTTAAAGATGGTTCCCAAAAGTGTTGTATCCAAACAAAAATGTATATATTATATAGAAAAATGACCATGTATGGTCATTTTTCTACATAATCTATACATTTTTGTTTGACATGGTCATTTTTCTATATAATCCATACACTTTTGTTTGGCTACAACACAGGTGTTTAGCTAGCATGGTTTTTGCTTTGGATCCAAGCAAAAGTGTTATAAAATTGACTGTTGGGGTTAAGACATGTCAACCCTTGTGCATCATTTTGTGTCGTCTGGCAGGGAAAGGGAGAACAGAGATACAAAAGATAGTAGTGGAGATGAAAGAGAGGGACAGGGGAGAAAGAGGAAAATGAATAAAAGTGAGGAAACCAGAAATAAAAACATTTCCCCTTCATCCTTATCTGCTGCAAGGATAGCAGGCCTTGCTCAAATGTAAGCCAATATCAGTTGGACGCCCCTGTGACCCAAGATACACAACACCTTTGCCTCACCCAACCACCCCCATTGTTATAAAGAGTTTGTGGTGTAAAAGCCTTGTCATTCAAAGCTGCCCTTACTGCAATGAGCAAACACACTATCATATTATGCAGATAAGCAATTTGAGCTGGGTGTTAAACATCCAGCTCAAATCGCTAATCAGCACAGTTTGATTAGGGCCTTCACTACTGATGAATCGATTCTACTGTGATTTCGACATCCTTCAGAAAGATGTTTTTTATTCAGTAGGTTATTCTAAATGGAAAAATTGATTTACAAATGACAACATCTTATAAGAAAATATATGTTGTTTCTGTTCCTGTGCTTTGTTTTCAAATATATACCACACAATCAACTTTATTTCCAAAATGGGTCTGACTTATGGAATTTCTATAGTAAACTGGATTTTTTGCTTTCGTTTAATTAACCCTTGTTATGCTGAATAAATTAAGATGCCACACCCATTTCCAACTGATAGCCAATTAGACTACTTAATCCAGATTGTTGACATAAATTAACATAATGAATGACAAACTGTGCAGATCCAGATCAGTTGGCTTCCTCAGAAGCCAACTGATCTGGATCTACACTGTTTTCAAAGGTAGGGTATATGCAGGTTCAGCAGGACAAGGGTTAAAAAAATAGTATTTTGCTTTTCTTCACTCATTTAACACAATATTGTAAAAAATTCAGAAATTTTGAACTTGTGGAACTTGTTGAAAACCTGCATTCAAACTACCTACCCTATCAATTTTTGCATATTTTGCAGCCATTTTTTCTACGGGGAAAAATAGTAATTTTCGATGGAGTTTAACTTTTGGTGCATAGGTAGCTATGAGAAAAGGTTTTGCATTAAATCATGATAAAACTTTGCAGATTTTCTTCTTCTCAGTAAAGTGCCACACAAAAAAACAACTTTCCAAAAGATATCTATTTTTTTTTTTTTTTTTTTTTTATTCTCCCCGTCACATGATGCACAGAAGGTCGGGGAGGGCCATCCCTCCATGCATCTTTCCAAAAGATATCAAAAGCAGAGTAGTGGCTGAGTGATACAGTAAGCAAACGGTGAAGACTGTGATCAGAACAAACAGATGTGCAAATTTGTTTTGGCATTTACTGCCAGCCTATGTCTGAAGAACCAGTTCTCCATGGCTGTAGAAATATCACTTGTCTATGGACAAGCAAAATTTACTGATCTGAAAGTTCATATTTTTTCTTTATTTTTCCATGCAAACTTATTGTGTGTACTCTTCATAAGAGTAGAGTAAGAGATCCTTATAACGAGTACCTACAACATGTTTTCATATGCAAAAAACTGGTGACCAAATTATGAGCAAAGTTTCCTTTAATATGTATTTTGTTCACTCCTGATCCAACTTGCCCTTTTACTGGTAGAAAGGACAAAGAAATACCGGTATGGATACAAATCAAGAAGCAAAGATTATCATCTATACTTTTTTCACTCCAAACCCCATCTGAACTATTCCAGGCAGAAAGGGAAAAGGTTATGGCAACCAGCATATGAATTAAGCTTATAATCAAAACTTTTTTTTCACCCTTGACCCCACACACTCTATCCCAAGGAGGAAGGGAAAGTTGTTTTGTAATAAACAAAGGAGCAAAGAATATACTGTATTCGACCTAATAACCACACTGTGCGCTTGTTTTTTTTTTTTCAAAATTACTGGGAAAACTTGTAGTAAATATGTATCCACCTACTAAAAACAAGATCAGCAAATGATTTATTTCATGGTGTTTACGTGATGTTATGTGCTTTTCTTTCTGATTTTCTTTCTAAAAGCATACATGTATGTTGTGGGTACTCATTTGAATTGCATTGACAAGTCGATGCAATTCAAATAGATACCCACAACATATGCCTTTATAAAGAAGTAGACAAAAAGTACACAGGCTGTAATCTAAAGACTACAGAATTACTTGACTGTGTGCTTATAGGGGTACGTGCAGTAATCAGGTCAAATATGGTATCTTTTTTTCACTCCAAACTCCACATGCCATATCCCTAGTATAGGAGGAAGAGGCTTGGTTATGGTGACCAAAGATATGAACAAAGCTTGTAATCAATACTTGTTTTTCACTCTACACCTTACGTGCTCTTTTCTAGGTAGGAAAGGTAAGTTACATGATAATAAACAAAGTAGTAAAGTACTGGTATGTCATCTTTTTTTTTTTCACTCAAAACTCCTTGTGCCATATAGCTGCTAGGAACCATCAGAGTTATGATGTCCTATACAACCAATGCACTGATCTACCACATATAATGTTTGACTTTTTATCTTACCCCTAGGTAAGATGGGGTAGATAAGAATTTCTATCCCAAGCATAAACCTCAGATTTTTTTACATGGTATGTAAGAAAAATGTTTCTATCGCCACATCTCAAGTATGTCACAAATTTTAATTCTTACCGGAACCTTTTTTCTGTTTCTTTTCCAAATTACCAGCAAATGCAGCATTCTGTAATTCTGAAGCTGGAGTCACAGGTATTCCATCTGGAAAATAAATTATATGATTATAACCCCAGACAAGAGGGCCACGGGTCGCTCACCTGAGTGGCATAGCGAGTGCAGATATGCAGATGTTATGTAACATTTTCCAATCCTGTCATCGCAACTAATGAAAAGATCATCCTTTAATTAGTTCTTAATTTTGAAGTAGAATATTATATATGGCATGACAGTCAATGGAGCGTGATCATTTGAACAAACTCTCAATCACATTTCAAAAGCAGGATCAATGTGAAATTTGGTTGCAATTGCCTAAGTGGTTTCTGAAGAATCATGATCTTATACATGTAAACAGCACAGTGGCAGGGAAATATAATAAACATAAACAAGACGGTAGCCATCTTGGATTTCCAATCAGAATGATTTTAGCTACTGTTGATCTACAGGTCACCTCGATACTTCCAATGAACTTTAAGTCAATTGCCCTTTCGGTTTAGGAGAAAAAGTTCAAAACAGATTTTCAAGATGGCCACCATAGCCGCAATTTGAGATTTCCTATCGCAACGATTTGAGCTATTTTTGATCTACAAGTCACCCCGATGCTTCCTACCAAGTTTCGAGTCACATGGCCATTCAGTTCAGAAGAAGAAAAGAAAAACAGATTTCCTATCGCAACGATTTGAGCTATTTTTGATCTACAAGTCACCCCAATGCTTCCTACCAAGTTTCGAGTCACATGGCCATTCAGTTCAGAAGAAGAAAAGAAAAATAGATTTTCAAGATGGCCACCATCTTGGATTTCCGATCGGAATGATTTTAACTATTTTTATATCAACAAGTCATCCCCATGCTTCCTACCAAATTTCAAATCAACTGGCCCTTTGGTTCAGGAAAATAAGTGAAAAAAAGAGTTTCAAGATGGCAGCCATGACAGCCATCTTGGATTTCCGATCAAAACAATTTAAGCTATTTTAGATCTACAAGTCACCCCAATGCTTCCTACCAAGTTTCAAGTCAAATGGCCTTTCAGTTCAGGAGAAGAAGGGAAAAATAGATTTTAAAGTTTGCTGTCATGGCGGCCATCTTGGATGTCTGATAGGGATGATTTTATCTATTTTTGATCTACAGGTCACCCTGATGCTTCCTACCTAGTTTAAAGCCAATAAGCCTTTTGGTTCAGAAGAAGTGAAAAATAGATTTTCAAAATGGCTGCCATGTCGGCCATCTTGGATTTTCAATCAGAACGATTTTAGCTATTTTTAATCTATAAGTCACCCCGATGCTTCCTACCAAGTTTCAAGTCAATTGGCTTTTGGGTTTAGGAGAAGAAGCGAAAAAAAAGACTTTCAAGATGGCCACTAGGGCGGCCATCTTGGATTTCCAATCAGCATGGTTTTAGCTACTTTTGATCTACAAGTCACCCTGATGTTTCCTACCAAGTTTGGAGTCAATTGGCCTTTCGGCTCAGGAGAAGAAGTGTAAAATAGATTTTCAAGATGGCGGCCATCTTGGATTTCCGATTGGAATGATTTTAGCGACTTTTGATCTATAAGTCACCCCCATGCTTACTACCAAGTTTCGAGGCAATTCGCATTTGGGGTTAGGAGAAGAAGCAAAAAATAGATTTTCAAGATGGCCGCCATGGCAGGCATCTTGGATTTACGATTGGCATGATTTTAGCTATTTTTGATCTACAAGTCACCCCGATGCTTCCTACAATGTTTGGAGTCAATTGGCTTTTGGGTTTAGGAGAAGAAGCGAAAAATAGATTTTCAAGAAGGCTGCCATGGCAGCCATCTTGGATTTCGGATCGGCATGATTTTAGCTAATTTTGATCAACAAGTCACCCCGATGCTTCCTAGCAAGTTTGGAGTCAGTTGGCCTTTCGGTTCAGGAGAAGAAGCGAAAAATAGATTTTCAAGATGGCAGCCATCTTGGATTTCCGATCGGCACGATTTTAGCTATTTTTGATCTACAAGTCACCCCGATGCTTCCTAGCAAGTTTGGAGTCAACTGGCCTTTCGGTTCAGGAGAAGAAGCGAAAAATAAATTTTCAAGATGGCTGCCATGGCGGCCATCTTGGATTTCCGATCGGCACGATTTTAGCTATTTTGATCTACAAGTCACCCCAATGCTTCCTAGCAAGTTTGGAGTCAACTGGCCTTTCGGTTCAGGAGAAGAAGCAAAAAATAGATTTTCAAGATGTCTGCCATGGCGGCCATCTTGGGATTTCCTATCGGAACGATTTTAGCTATTTTTAATCTACAAGTCACCCAGATGATTCCTACCAAAAAGTAACAAGTCAATTGGCCCAGAGGTGTAGGAGGAGTAGGCTTTTAAAGCAATTGTTGACGCCGCATGACGGACGACGCACGACAGACATTGACTGACCACAATAGCTCACCATGAGCACTTCGTGCTCAGGTGAGCTAATAAGAAGTGGATATCCATATAATATATATTTTTTTATATCCCCATGAAAAACATATGTTATGAGTACTCATTAGATGTGTCTTGTCAAGGCACTTCTTATGAGTACCCACAACATATGTTTTCATGGAGGAATAAAAAAAATACATGTATTATTATTTTTTGGTTGAAAAAGGCCTTAAAATATACTGTATTTACGCTAATAACCACACTGTGCACTTTGGTTTTTCAAAATTACCAGGAAAAATTGTAGTCAAATATCTATCTGATAAGGGCAAGTACACAAAAGAAAGATGAACAGAGGATTATTTGAGGGGCGTACTTAATGACGTTTATGCAATACTATTTTCTAAATTTGTTTGTGTTGAGGTTCTACGGCCCTGTCAACCCAATGGGGTCATGTCGAGCGCGGCCAGTTTACCTAACCACACGTTTACTGGGCAGGCTTAGTCCTCTGTGCGGTTAACCAGTATTGTGCACACTCTTTCGCCAGAAACTGACAACTGCCCTTCTTGAATCAGCGGAAGGGAGAGAATGACCGTAGAAAATATTTCACGATCAATCTCTACGAAAGAATGTTGACGACCTCGGCGGGGGTTGAACCCGCGACCTCCTGGTCTCCAGTCGGATGGCGCATCCAACTGAACCACCGAGGCCAAATTTCATTGTTAAAGGATATGTTGGGAATATTCATTTGAATTGCCCCAACAAGTTGAGGTGTTTCTAATAGGTACCCACAACATGCTTTTTATGAGTTTAAACTGGATATAAGTAGCAGGACGGTTATCTGAAGACTCAGAAATTACTTGACCATGCCTCTATAGGGGTATGTATGGTAATTACATCCAATATGCTATGTTGAAAAATTAGAGATATCTGAAAGACAATGCATTTTGTGGTTGTTTGTCTTACAAGTACATGAACTATATTTACTTCAATCAACTTTTGACATAACTTTTAGTATCACTTTGCATGCTGGGTAAAAATTTCGGCAGACGACATTTTTAAATATTGTTCTTATTTTTCCTAGAAAATAAGATCTGACACATCATGCAAATTGTCTCCTTTGAGACAATTTGCATGAAGTGTAAAAATGACAATTTGCATGAAGTGTCAGATCCTTTTTTCTAGGAAAAATAAGAAAATATCAGTTTGTCGTCTGCTGAATTAGCCCATAGCATGGTAAATGTTAAATCGCATAACTGTTTATAGTTCCAGATAAGGTGCTTTTTTCAGTCAAAAGGTACTGATATTTTTCTTATTTCTGCACAAATATGTTGTGGGTACTCATTAGAAGCGCCTTGGTGATAGATATGTTTTGGGTACTCATTAGAAGCACCTCAATGAGACACTTTTAATGAGTACTAGTACCTACAATATGTTTTCGTGGAAAAATAATATGTGAATACCAGGCTTTTGATTCACTTAATAATTGGAACAAATTGCTGAAGCATTGCCAGAAAACATGCAAACTAGCTTTTGAAGCAGCTTTGCTTCAGCTACACACAAATTATCCACCTAATGATATACATGTATTGTGATATTTTTGTATCAACACCGGTATGGTAAATGTAAATTTTCAAACACTTTATGCCACACTTTTTGTTTTTGCATAAAATTTTGTATTTTATGCATTTACTCCAGAAATATTTTGTGAAAAGGCAAACATTTAGACTCTGATCAGACTGCTCTAAAAGTCTGATCTGGGTCTGCACTGTTTCTACAGGATATTCTACCAGACAAGTTGGTGTAGAAAATATTAGGACATTTACCATCCATTGATACAAAATTTAAGTATCAAGGACAGCTCTACTGATCACCAGTACTTACAGTCAATGTATGCAGCCTCTTCACTACCATCAGATTTTGAACTGCCTCCTGTAAACATGGATTCATCTTGATTTTCTTTTCCTGCAAAGAAACATAATGTATTTTCTCTGAGAGTTCTAGCAGCCCAGTGCACCCCAATCTACATGTAATATATTGTTTAAAAACTGAATAAATAGATATTTCAGGACATTTTTCTTGATTTTGCATCAAACATATATTGTACATATTTAACCAGAACTGTCTCATGGAGGTGATTAGAATGAGTACCCACATGATATGTTTTGTACAAAACAGGAAATTTATACAGTTTCAGATAAGAGGGGATATCAGGTAATTTTTCTTAGCTCCAGATAAGAGGGGGTATTGGTAAAATAATTTTCTTATTTCTTCTCGAAAACATATGTTGTGGGTACTCACTAGAAGTGCTTCGATGAGATGCCTCTAATGAGTACACACAACATACATGTACGTTTTCATGGAGACATAACAAAAATATTAACAATTTTTGGTTGAAAAAAAAAGCACCTTATCTGGAGCGATGATTTTTTTTTCTTATTTCTCCATGAAAACAAACTGTGGGTAGTCATTAGAAGCACTTAGAGAAAAAAAAAAAAAAAATGATATCTGGAGCTATGTTAATTTCTGAATACTCCCTTCTTTATAAAATGTCCTAATAATCACAATTTGTATCCTGCAATGCCTAAAATGCAATACATGTATTACATCTTTCTTCTTACCGGTACCCTACTTAGCAATTTTAGAGGGGCTCTACACAAAACATTAATATTATTAGCCCTTGTCCTGCTGAACCCAGATATAACCTGCCTTTGCAAACAGTAGTGATCCAGATCAGTTGGCTTCTGAAGAAGCCAACTGATCTGGATCTGCACTGTTTGCAATTGAGTATGTGAATTTATAGCAACAATCCAGATCAAGTAATCTGATTGCCTGAAAATTAAAAGTGGGCATGGCATCTTAATTTATTCAGCAGGACAAGGGTTAAGATTTTCCAAATACATGTGTGTTTTTTTTTCTTACTCAATAACTGATACATGTAGTACTAGTAACTAAGATAATGACACTTATTTTCTTTCTTATTTTTCCTAGAAAATAGGTCTGAGATTTCATGTAAACTGCCCTTTGCTTAAAATGTCAAACCTTATTTTCTGGACTAAATAAGAAAAGCATTTCAATTTGTTGTGTGTTGAGATTTTACCCAGCATGCAAAAACATTGACTTAATTCATCATTATGGTCATCTTTGAGGAAAATAAAAACATTTGCCTACCTACGCTGACAATACAGTTTGGGTGGGGAATTTGACTTACTAGTTTTATAAAAGCAGAAAAAAAAAAGAGTTTGTTTTGCATTCCACACAGAAGATTTATACTCCTGCATCATGTTGGAAACTATGACTCAAAATTTTGAATATGGTACATTTACCCATCTTACATGTACACGTTCATTATCAGTTTCTGATAAGATGTATTGTGTGATATATAGAAAACATCTATAAACAGTGTACCTTTTCTTATTTTGCCCTCAAAACGTACAGTGGAGCTTCAATGGCTCAAACATCCTTGGGACCATGGAAATTTGTTCTAGACACGGGTACATGTAGCTCAAGCCACTGAGAGTTAATCATAGTGCCAGGTCAGTAGGAAAATGAGGATAATTAAGGGATGTCTTTTCAATCTTCTATTAAAGTATGGCATGCTGAATGCACTCATAAGAATTGTCTCATGAAGGCAATTCTAATAAATACACACAACATGCATTTTCATGATAAAATAAGAAACTTTCTCTATAATATTCCTAAGTATTTTTCTTGAGCTATTGGAAGAATTTCCTAGGGACTCAAATATGAGTTCCAAAAAGCCACAGTAAGCTAAGCCATCTGAGTATTCGAGTCATTTAAAGTTTTGCTGTATCTTGTGAAACATTCATTATGATTACCTTGGTGATATACTTCTCCATGATAACATTTGTGGTATTCATTAGACTTCCCTTGAGTGTACATAATTATAGCATGCTGCTTTATGCAGAAATATTAACCCTTGTCATGCTGAATAAATGAAGATGCCATACCCACTTTTAATTTTCAGCCAATCAAATTGCTTGATCCAGACTGTTGCTATAAGTTAACATACTTAATGGCAAACAGTCCAGATCCAGATCAGTTGGCTTCTTCCAACTGATCTAGATCTACACTGTTTGCAAAGGCAGGGTATATCCTGGTTCAGCATGACAAGAGTTAATTATGGACATTTTCCCTCTCTTACCTGAAACCATAGTACCCTTTTTGTATGATATATGGAGCATAATGTGGGAAAAGGGCCTTACTGCATAAATAGGCAATAATTAAAGATACAAATCAGCCTGTCCATCTGTGTAGTCTGACTGTGGCCTTCTTTTCAATACAGCAAAACCACAATGGCTCGAACATCTTTGGGACCATGAAATTTATTCAAGACATGGGTAGTCACTGAGGGATAATCATGATGCCTAGTCCGGAAGCAAATGGTGATAATTTAAGGAAATCTTTTTGATTTTCTATACAATAATGGTATGTTGAGTGTACACATTAGAATGCCTCCATGAGGCAAATCTAACTAGACAAAGTGCCCAGTGGGGCACGTATACCCCCGACCAGTGCTACCGCCAGTTTTTAAAGAGCACAAAGTATGTACAATGTAGCTTTGACTCTGGAGATGGCAGTTGTATGCTATATGTTATAACATTGAAAAAATTCAATCACACATAATATGAAGCCCTTGACCTCAAAGATCAGGCACAGGTGCAGGGATTCAGCTAAATAAAACTTTAGCCCTATAACTGTCACCATATACTAGTGAAATCAATCAGTCTTTATAATATAAGCAAAAATGACATTTGTATGACTTAAAAGCCATGCCCCAGCTTGGGGTTGGTGCCGAGAAAAACTTTAGACCTATATATACCATCATGCTTAATATTAATGAAACCAACAAAAGGGTCTTCATAATATAGCTATATAAATTTTAATGAAAATTTTAAGGTCACCTGCCTACTCAATGCCCTCTACATATCCGTAAGGTATCACAAAAATATCTTAAATAATTTTTAGAGTTATTGCCCGCACAAGATTTAAATAATCAAGGGAGAAAACTGCAGAATGGAGTCAGAAAGTCATTCTTGAATGTGATATGTCTACTCAATGTCCTATACATACTGGTGAAGTATCATGAAAATATCTTAACACGTTTTAAAGTTATGGTTCGCACAAAATTTTTACAATTCTGGAAACAAGGGGAGATAACTCATGGACCAAGTTAGAGTTGTCTTTCTTGTACCTGACACCCTACCAAATGCCCTCTACAACCTGGCAGTTTCCTGAAAATAGCTCAAAGGGTAGTTAGGAGTTATGGGGTGCACAATAACGCGTTTATGGGCAGACAGATGGATGGATGGATGAATTCCATGCTGATAGCTATATCCCCTAAACCTCTCGGTTTATATAGCTATACCATCAAGACAAAAGGTCTTGATGGTATAGTATATAAACTTTGATGCAATTTTTTTTACTTTTATATGAAATTTCTGTGATCTTGACCTCAAGGTCATACCCCGGATGGGGATGATCCCCAGTAAAACTCTAGACCTATATCTACCAACATGTCAAATATAAATGAAATTCCTCAAAGGGTCTTGATTGTATAGCTATATAAACTTAAACACAAAAAACTTTGACTTTTTTATGAAAATTCTGTGACCTTGACCCCAAGGTCTACCCCGGGATGGGGATGGTGCTGATAAAAACTTTAGACCTACATGTATATCTACCATCATGCCAAATATGAATGAAATCCATCAAAGGGTCTTCAAAATATGAGGTATTATAAACTTAACGCAAAAACTTTGACCCTAAGACAAAAATAAAGTATGAACAAATAATGCTTCAAAAGACCAACAGACAGACAAAAAGATTTCTTGCTGATAGCTATATCCGCTCAACCTTTCAGTTGGGGGATAATGAAATTTAATAAAAGGTCTTGATGATATGGCTATATAAACTTAAACGCAAAAATTTTTACTTTTATATGAAAATTCTAAATTCGTGACCCTGACCTCGGTCACACCCGGGGATGGGGATCATGCTGAGTAAGACGCTAGGCTGATATCTACCAACATGTAAAATATAAATGAAATTCCTCAAGGGTCTTGATGATATAGCTATATAAACTTAAACACAAAAAAACAAAAAAAAACTTTGTCTTTTTTATGAAAATTCTAAGTCCGTGACCTTGACCCCAAGGTCACCCCCTGGGTGGGGATGGTGCTGATAAAAACTTAAGACCTATATATACCATCATGCCAAATATGAACGAAATCCATCAAAGGGTCTTCAAAATATGAGGTCTTATAATCTTTAACGCAAAAACTTTGACCCTAAGACAAAAATAAAGTATGAACGAATAATAATTCAACGGACTGATGGACAGATTAACAGATTCCTTGCTGATAGCTATATCAGCTCAACCTTTTAGATAGGGGATAATGAAATTTAATAAAAGGCCTTGATGATATGGCTATATAAACTTAATCGCAAAAATGTTTTATACTTTTATATGGAAACTCTAAGTTTGTGACCTTGACCTCGGTCACATCCATGCTGAGTAAGAGGCTAGGCCGATATCAACCAACATGTCAAATATAAATAAAATTCCTCAAGGGTCTTGATGATATAGCTATATAAACTTAAACACAAAAAACTTTGACTTTTTTAACGAAAATTCTAAGTCCCTGACCTTGACCCCAAGGTCACCCCCGGGGTGGGGATGGTGCTGATAAAAACTTTAGACCTATATCTACCAACATGCCAAATATGAACTAAATCCTTCAAAGGGTCTTCAAAATATGAGGTCTTATAAACTTTAACGCAAAAACTTTGATCCTGTGACTTTTTTACAAAAATTCTAAGTCCGTGACCTCCACCCCAAGGTCACCCCCGGGGTGGGGATGGTGCTGATAAAAACTTTAGACCTACATCTACCAACACGCCAATTATGAACTAAATCCATCAAAGGGTCTTCAAAATATGAGGTCTTATAAACTTTAACGCAAAAACTTTGATCCTGTGACTTTTTTACAAAAATTCAAAGTCTGTGACTTTGACCCCAAGGTCACCCCCGGGGTGGGGATGGTGCTGATAAAAACTTTAGACCTACATCTACCATCATGCCAAACATGAACTAAATCCATCAAAGGGTCTTCAAAATATGAGGTCTTATAAACTTTAATGCAAAAACTTTGACCCTGTGACTTTTTTACAAAAATTCTAAGTCCGTGACTTTGACCCCAAGGTCACCCCCAGGGTGGGGATGGTGCTGATAAAAACTTTAGACCTACATCTAACATCATGCCAAACATGAACTAAATCCATCAAAGGGTCTTCAAAATATGAGGTCTTATAAACTTTAACGCAAAAATTTTGACCCTGTGACGGAAAGACGAACGAACGAACGTATGTACGTACGAACGAACGGACAAGCGAAAACTATATACCCCCACATACTTGGTATGTCGGGGGTATAATGAGTACACATTACAATTTCATGATAAAATATTATAAGAGAATTTTCCCTAAATATTTGTTTTCTTAAGCTATAGGAAGAATTTCGTAGGGACTAAAAAAACAAGTTGGATTCATCCAAGGTAAACGAGTCATTGAAGTTCGAGTCATCAAGGTTTTACTGTACAGAATCAATGGCTACTGCGTAATAACATAAATATTGGGACACCTGAACACTTTACTCTACTTGTCCTAAATTTTAACAATTTCATTTTTCTACCTCTTGATGAGTCTATTTAAAGAATTCTGAATGAGTGGCAAACAGTGTAGACCTGGACCAAATACCACTCAGGCATATCTGTCCCAATACTTAGGGTTAATACAGATACATGTATCAGAGGAGGCATCCGAAAAATATTTTTTCTTATATCTCCAAGAAAACACATATTGTAATTACTCACTATGGTGCTTCTAATGAATATCTACAATATTTATTTTCATTGAAAAATAAGAACATATCAACAATATATTTGGTTGAAAAAAAAAAAGAACTACCTCAACCTATACCCTCACTGAGCAAATTCAGCAGATGACAAGGATGACACATTTTCTTATTTGTTCCAAAAAACAGAATTTAACATTTCATGCAAATTTTATTGCCTCCACTGGAGACAATTTGCATGAAATGTCAAAGTCTGTTTTCTGAGAAAAATATTTCAAAATGTTGGCTGCCAAAATTCACCCATAGTGCTGAATGTTAATATCTGGAGCTACGCAACTAAGGTAGAAGACAAACCTTTAGAAGCATCTGGCAGAGAAACTCTCAGATATGGACTTTCTTCAAAGAGCTTGTTCAGTTTGTCCAGAATCACCTGTTTGTGTTCCTGAGCTTTTTTACTTAACTTCTCATTCTTGATTGTCTCCTGGAAAAACTTCTCAATCTCTGAAAATTTCAAGAGAGGGAACTCATAGAGTGAAACTTTTCTCAACCACAGAACCCCTTTGGCTAAATCAGCTGACAATTAATACTCGACACTGGGTAAATATGGAACACTGCTCCTGACCATACTTATTCTAAAAATTGAACATGTCCATTTTATGTGTCTAAAAAGTGCCTGCTAATAGCAAACATTGCAGAACATGATCAAAGTATTCTAGAAGCAATTTGATCTAGGTCTGCAATATTCAAGATACAGACGTCAGATGCAGCCTGCAGACTTAGTATTAGGACATACATGCCTTAGTAAAGTGTAGACTCAGATAAGATGCTGCATTTTGCCATTCATCATTGAAACTGGACATTCATGTAGCAATTTTTAGATACAACATATAGTAAAATGAACTTAATATTTCCTTAAATTCTTTCCAACCTCTTTCCGGAAAAAGTGGATAGATCTCATCATCTGATACCCCTGAAAGTGTTCTCCTCAAAGAGGAAAGCAATGTTGATGAAGAATATATCCAAGAAGAAATATCTTTACAACACAAATATATTGATGCAAACGATAAGAATAGGATTACTGAAGCACACACACAGAACAAAATCCAAAAGGGCAGGGGAATTCAGCAGGGATTTGACAAAAAAAAAATAAAAAAATAAATAAATGTCCATGCAGCGTACGGCCATTTGCTAACAAGACAACAGCCATATTGCAGATAGAAAAATCATTGTCACCACTATTCCCTGGTTAGAGGCCATGATTACAAATGACTGTTGCAAATAAGATGGTGATATCTTATCAGATAAAAAAAACAACAACAAAAAACAAAATAAAAATAACTTTAGTAATTATATATATAGTATACAGATTTCTTTTTTTTTTTTCAATTATGGTTTTGAACAATTTCAATCAATTTTGAATAAAAGTTTTTTAGATTCTGATGTTGGTCCACTTCAACAGAATGTGGTGTTATTAACATTTTGATGACTATCTTTTGATCAGTTAACATTTACAAGAACAGTTTCTTCCCAGACACCATTAGGAATTGGAATGCACTCCCTGTATTTATAATATCCTCTGCTTAAAGTTCTGAGGACTCTGTTGCTCGATTCACATCACTTGTGAGATCTAAAGACTAGTCTTCACAATCACTGGTCCTGGTGAATGAGTGTCTTATGATTTGTCACCTGTAAAATATTCCAATTCTTAGTCTGAAGATGGACCTTCTGGGTTTCTGGTCAACTTGTACCTTAGTAAACTCGTGCTTTAGTACCTAAATGTACTTTTGGTCAACTTGTACCTTAGTCAGCTTGTACCAACTGTAATAGAACAGAGTCATGTGCTGAGAGAAAATCAGCAGTGTTTGCTTAGATCTGTCAGCACATTATGCATTCTGCATAGCTCCAGACAAGAGGAATATGCAGATAAATATTTTCCTTATTTCTCCACGAAACATAGGCTGTGGGTACTCATTAGAAGGATCTCGCTGAGGCACCACAATATATATTTTCATGGAGAAATAAGAAAATATCAAAACTCATGGTTGAAAAAAAAAATACATCTGTAGCTGTGTTCATTATTTGCTTACAGTCATTGAATACCTTGACTTTAACACTAACCGCCGTAACCACGCTATGGGCAGACTCAGCAGAAGGCAAACAGACTATATTTTTCTTATTTTTTTCTAGAAAATCGGATGTGACACTTCATGCAAATTGTCTCCTTAGGAGCAAAATAAGACAAATATTTCAAAATGTCGTCTGCTGAAATTTTTACCCAGCATGCAAAGTGTTAAAATAAAAGAAACACTAATTCTAATTTTGATTTTAGTTAAGTCTGGCTATGTAATTTAGATATTCCTTAGAGAAAAAATGGTTGAACTATTTGCAAACAGTATAGAACAGATCTTGGCGTTCTCTCTGATCTAGGGCTGCATTCTTTGCCAATTATCCTTTTAGTGGTTTCCAGACTACAATCAGTTAAACAAACTTTTGCTGTTTCATTTATTTGTTTATGGGATTTGCAACTCTTGGGAAATGTTTCCTGTATTTTCCTAATCTATCCGTCTATCCACCCCTCCATCCACCATCATTTTTACAAGGTACAAGTTAACCAAACCAGGTACGACTTGACTTGGGTGGTATGAGTTGACCAGACAACGGGTATGTGCTAACCAAAAATAGGTACGAGTTGACTACTGTGCTTTCAACATCTTTCAGAAGGTTGTTTTTTGCTTGGCGTTTTACACATAAAAAGTAAATTTGCAAACTTTTGTAATTATTTAATGCAAAACCATTTGTCATAACTACCTATTCACAAAAAGTTTAATTCTAGTCGTTGTTTTTTAAAAAATCAAATATTTTCACTTTTTTCCCCAAAGAGAAGAGAAAAGAAAACAGGTTCAAGCAGCAAAAGATAGGAGACAAAATAATACACAAGTGCAAAGTGCTTCTACCGGCAGCAGTAGATCTCCAGGACACGATCGTACCATAACCCAAATGGAGTTTGGCTTTGCAGCCCCGGATCACGTTGCGCAGGATGCTGATCTCCCACATTTCAACGAAATTTCAAGAATTGAAGGGTCACAGCTTCCTACACCATACGATAACAGCACACTACTTGGAGATACCACAATTATTGGCGGATTTATGATGGCCGCAAGTAATGAGACTTTTACAGAGTCTCAAGACAGTAATTTTTAGAACAAAATTTTAACCTTGTAAATAATGATAATTTTAATGAGAACGTTTTTAACGTAAGTCCCATAAATCAAAGACATGAACGAGACTCACTGAAATGTTTTTATGCAAATGTTGATTGTTTTACCCAGACCAAAAAGGCAGAGTTAGAAAGTATGATTGTTGAGGAATAAAAGTACCAGATATTATTGGATTAACAGAAATATTTCCTAAACGTAGTGTCTTTTCTCCAGATGAAGAAACATACAAAATAAATGGGTATGATGTTTTTATGGACCCAAAGGCCAAGGGGAGAGGAGTTGTACTTTATGTGAAAAAAGTACTCTCAGCCAATATATATAATATAGAGACATCCTTTCAGGAAGCAATTTTCTGTAAAATAAAACTTAGAAACAGTGACTCCTTGCTAATTGGATGTTTTTATAGAAGCCCAAACAGCACTATAGAAAACTTTACCAGCCTAACAGAGTTACTTAGATCAATTACGACTATGAGTTTTTCTCATAAATTTCTTATGGGAGACTTTAATATTAAAGAAATAAATTGGGAGGACTGGAGTACTAATGTAGGTGAAGATCACATAGCAACAAGGTTTTTAGAATGTGTACGTGACTGCTATCTTTTCCAACACGTCAAAGAATATACAAGAATAAGAAGTAATAATCTACCCGCAGTGTTGGATTTAGTATAAAATAAAAGTAAAGCAGAAAATTACAGACCAATTAGTTTGACATCAGTCCCAGGCAAAATTCTAGAAAGATGTATAAGAGATGCTATAGTCGATCATATGACAACTAATAACTTGTTTTCAATTTCTCAACATGGGTTTATAAGAGGAAGGTCATGTGTGACTCAAATGTTAGAATTCATGGAATATATAACAGAGGCGATTGACAATGGTGATGATGTCGACATCATCTACCTTGATTTTTGCAAAGCATTTGATAAAGTACCACACAAAAAGCTTCTACATAAACTTCACAATTATGGAATAACTGGGCAGATCTATAACTGGCCAATGACCAAATCACCGGACAGAGAACGCAATATCGAAACTCATCACAAGAAGCAGACATTGCTTAAGAAGATGTAAAGGTCACAGTAAGTAAAAATGAATGCAAATTATGCAGAAATCTGTAGGGTAGGTAACTTGGGAGCAGATTTTCAACAAGTTCTACTTGTTCAAATTTTCTAAAATTTTCACACTATTGTTGTGAAACATCAATAGTTCAAATTCAGCAAAGAAAAGTAAAAAAATATTTTCTCAGACAAAAATTCCAAATAATTACTTTACTATAGAACTTGCATAGGTCAGACCAATTTTTGGCCGTAAATTAAGAAATAAATTATTCCGAACCGTGCTCAAATGCCCAAGATAAAGCACAGTTGAGTTTGGGTTGTATCCATTTGAGCACGAGCGAGCGCAGCGAGCGAGTGTTCAAATGGGTACAACCCAAACTCAACTGTGCTTTATCTGCGGCATTTGAGCACGGTTCAGAATAATTTATTTCTTTTCTAACACCCCTCACTGAGCGAATGTTTTGCATAAATGACATTTTTATTGATTTTTATGATTATTTTTATTACCTGACTTCCCCATTAGGTAGTTGATGTCAACCGTTAAGCATTACGTCACACGGTTACGTAGTTACAAGGTTCGATGACGAACATTCAAAATGGCGGATACTTATGCGAATCAGCTGACCATGTAAAATATTTAACTGATGTAGGCCTAAAATATAAAAACTTGTATCCTGTGTTCATGAAAGAATTGCAAATCGAATGAAATTGGAGTGCCCCGATGGACCAATGGAGGAGAGATATAAAACAACAAAATAAGAATGTTAACCGACACTTTTGTTTTCGATAATTTCAACAAATACACGATGGAAACAATGAGTAAAACGAATGTGTTTGAATGGTATAACCTGTAGAGGAACTCTTCAGGTAAAAAAAGTCAAAGAACTGCAATGTTCGTAGATCATTTTTGTCTCTTACTAATATAATTTATTGTGTATATGATGTTTCGACCAATATTGTAAGCTAGCATCCATAGTTACCAGGGACGCAAGTTTCACAACAGTAATTATGATTGGTTTCCCGTTGATAGCGCGCGACGAAATTCCTGTGCTCAAATGCCTTAGATTTGTTTGTGTTGAGGTTTTACGGCCCAGTCAACCCAATGGGGTCATGTCAAGCGCGGTCAGTTTACCTAACCACACGTTTACTGGGCAGGCTTAGTCCTCCAAGCGGTTAACCAGTATTGTGCACATTCTTTCGCCAGAAACTGACAACTGCCCTTCTTGAATCAGCGGAAGGGAGAGAATGACCGTAGAAAATATTTCATGATCAATCTCCACGAAAGAATGTTGCCGACCTCGGCGGGGGTCGAACCCGCGATCTCCTGGTCTCCAGTCGGACGCGCATCCAACTGCGCCACCGAAGCCGGCCAAATGCCTTAGATAAAGCACGGCTAGAAATGTAAAGACAAATAAGGAACAACACGTGCAGGGGTGTTAGAATTTAATTTTAGGGTACATATTTGAGAACAAAACACAGAAACAGAAAAGACAAATGGTTTCTGATAAGATATGGTAAATCAGAACAAAATATTTTCATTTAAAATAAAACGCCAAGCAAAAAACATCTTTCCGAGAGATGTCGAAAGGACAGTAGGGTACGAGTTGACCAGTTACCAACCTTCTGAAAGATGTTTGACAGGGTACAATGCATGGATAAATGGTATTTTTTTATTGTAAATAACTGTTTTAGTTACATATACCTGCAAGAATCAGCTTAACGCTGTCATTTATTAAAGTCATTTTAACAGGCTTGAAAAGAGACGAGGAACTTCCGCGTTAATTCAGTTTTATTTCGATGTTTAGTTTCCAACTTCCTTGTTCTGGATATCCGGGCATTGCTACTCCAGTAGACCCTACCATAATATAAGAAATAGACTTCAATTGGTCACTTATCAAAATTGACCCAATCAAATTATTGTTTGTAAAATTGTTCGGAAGTGTCAAAAGCTGGTTTCCTGCAATGATTGGTTTCCAGCTTATACTGGATTTCGGCATTGTAAATGAGCTTGAACACCACACAGGGAACCGGTCTATGTGGACGTTGCTGGTTGTAAACACTGCAGCATGGATGAAGACTCTCCTTCGATCGTCCGGCGAATCTTTGCTGCTGTATTCTACGGAGTCAGCTCCTTTATGATTATAGTTGCTAACAAAATAGTCTTAACATCCTACAAGTATGTGAATTATGTTACATTACTGTTATGCTGTACACAGCTAGGATTTTTTGTTCTATCTACTTCCCATTTTACCATTCATTACTTCTGTTATATTTCTAACTCTAAGCCTGCTGCACTTTCGTCCGATCTGGGTCAACAGAAGGGCACCTTCTACCTTAGAAATCATTATTTCCGTACCTTTTCATTGATTTTATTCAGATGCCCTCGTGATGTACCAATCGAGAATTAGCAGATCAGGAATATGGGTCCTTTTGGCCAATTTTAAGGCTGAATCCTTTTGGCACCAGCATGTTAATCTTTTCAGCCCTGGGTCTTTTCCGCCCAATTTCAATAGGGTAGGGTATAGACATGGGTTAAACTGTTTATAAGGAGGGACAAATAGACCAAAGGACAAAGGGATGATGCCAGGATAGATACATACATAGATTAGATAGATATACATATAGATAGATAGTGTTCCAACCTTAATTTAATTAATTAAGATATTAATCACCCTCATTGTCTGTTGATCATCCTCATTGTCTGTCAGATTTTTGATAAGCATGCAGGTTCAGGGGCAACATCCACATTGGTGGGCCCCCTTCTAGTTAGTTGACCTGTTTCATGTACAGTATGGCAGATCTGACACCAGTGCCCAGTTGTTCAAAGCTAACAACATCGTTAGTTAATGATTCGTTAAAATTTACATCAAGTGATACGCAAATATGCTGAAATATTTTGCTGAAAAAATGTGAGTAGCTTTTGCTGTCACAGTTTTTTCAGAATCCACTAAAACAGTTAACGAAATCACCCTTAACAAGCTCCTTAAGCTAACGACACTGAAAAAATGGGCCCATATCTCCAGGTATGTCTGTCATGAGGGTCAATAGCTGATAGCATCCACTCACTGTGATCCGTCTCTGTCAGCTGCTTCCATGATATCTTGGGCCTCCCAGGCCGGTCAGCTGCTTCCATGATATCTTGGGCCTCCCAGGCCCATGCTTTCCATCAACCTGTATGTCACAGGCTATCTTGAACTGTTGGAGCGTTTCATGTGCCCGTACCAGCGGAGCCTTGTCTCCTTCACGATGAGGTCCAGATACTCAATGCCAAGCTGCCCAAGTAGCTCATTGGACCTGATGGTGACACTGTCTTGCAGCTTGACATTGCAGATCTGTCTGATCATTGCCCTGTCATTCTGCTGCAGACATTGGAGTTTGGCTTTGTCAGTGGCCAAGTCTCACTGGCATGGAGCATTGCACTCCGCACACAAGAACTGTATATATATATATACAGCTGCATGTCTTGAAAGAGTGGTGGCGGGAAGAGAGAATTGGTAGCAGCTCCTTGAACTTCTTCCAGGCCTTCACATGTGTTGTGGTTGAAAGTTCACAGCCACAGGCTGCTGAGAGCATGTCTCATAGGTAGCAGAAGGAAGCTACCACCTCAAGCTTGTCAGATCCCAGAGATTTTCCAACCAATTTGAAACCGGGGCCGGGGTCGTTGAATTTGGGAAAAATAGTGCTCGGATCAGCAAAATTTGAAAAAATAGCACATAATTCTGCAAAATTGGGAAAACGTGATTGAAAGAAATAAAAAACATGATATGCATAATTAATAATGTTTAACTGCAAATTTGATCAAAGAACTTTAAAACTTGTGAAATATTTCATAGATTTAAATATTTCATTAGTTGTTTAGACAATCTGAAAAATATAATTCTGCAATAATAGAGATCTGTGAACTGGACTAGTGTTAGTTTGAAGTGTCATTATGAGATTCGATGAATAAAACTAATAGACTAGAGACTTTAGAGTCACATACATAGTAGACCAGATTTAGAGGGTAACTGATGATAATTGAAGGATATTTTTTGTCAGTTCTCAATAAAACATGTTGTGGGTACTTATTAGATGCACCTCTGTGAGGCATTTCTAATGAGTACCCACAACATATGTTTTTTATGGAAAAATATGCAAAATTATCCCTCAATTATCACAAGATACATTTTTTAGCTGGACCACTGACAAAGTCTGTCTTGTACATAGTTATCTGCAATCCACACTGTAATCTAGTCTGTCATGAAACCATAGTGTGAATCATAATGTCAGTCTTTTGAGGACTTTGTGTAACTATGATTATGATACTACAATCAGTCACTATCTTCTATCCTTTCAAGTAATATTGGCCGTTGAGAGATATTTTCGGTTCGACAAAGTGAAAAAGAAAGTAGGAAATCAGATTCCAGTCAGAAGTTCACTGTATTCTTTTCTGATTGGATGAAATACGCCCCAAAATTATTGATGAAGTGACATGTTGCTTTCCATTTGAAAGGAAGGCTTCCAACTTGGCAGTTTTTATAGCACATTTCTGCAAGCATATAATTGGATTTCTCATCCAGTTTTGGGATTTTTTTAACTGAAAATTAACCTATTTTTCAATTGGGAAGGGGGCTGATTACCAGCCCCAAATTCGGCCTAGGAAAATCCCTGGGTCCAACTTGGACTTCCCTCTGTGGTCCGCCATCCATGGGGCTTGCAGGTCCCTGGCACCATGTACATCTGAAATCAGGGTCCTTTGTCAAGCACTTGTGCCCACTTCATTTCTTGTGCACCCAGTACTTGCAGCCATTACAGAAGATGCTGTTGCTTCCCACTTTAGTGCGACAGACAGCACATGAAAACTGACCTAAAGACTGCAGGAGGTCCAGGCCCATACCACAGATCATGATCTTGGTCTTTCCTGCATGTACTCTCAGCCCTTTCTCCTCCATTGCTTCTTTCCAAGTCAAGAGCCTCCTGACACATTCCTTGAGTGTTTCAGCGATGATAACAAGGTCATTGGCATAGAGGTCCTCCCAGGGGACCCAGAGCTAAACAAGGCTTCAAGTACAAAAATGAAGAGCAACTGGCTGAGTACTGAGTCTTGGTAGACACCAACCTTCACTTCAGAGTATTCATTGTACCCCTCATCAACATGGACACAGCTTCTTGCATTGGCATACATCCCCTGGACCAGTCACACAATCCACTCCTCCACACCAAGTTTTCTCAGCGTCCACCAGATGACCTTCCGAGGCACTCAATCAAACGCTTCTCCTGGTCTACGAAAGCCATGTAGAGTTTCTAATGGAAAGCCACAATAATTTTTTATGTACATATTTGTTTTGACACTTGGTAATCAATTTATGAAGGGGAAAAAACTCATACCTATTAATTAAAGGTAAGTCTTTAATTTTTAGATGCAGTTATCAAGTAAGGTGAACACAGTGCAATGCTAGATAATGCTTAATAGAGACAAAACTCATGATAATATTACCCCAAAACACCTAATGGCCATGTCTCTCGTAAACAAGGTGATCACAATGCAATTATAAATAGGATATCTAAGACAAAACAGACTTGTTGGAAAATGGCTATATCCAGACCTTACCCTATCAACCCCCACCTGTGCACCACTAGACTCTTCACCAAACAACCAAAATTATTGTTTAACATATTCTATATAACCTAGAGGGACTTCGAAAATGAAATTCAGGACAAAACTGCGACCAAATGGGCTGAAATGACCCAGGCCAAAACAACCCTGGTTTGTAACAGCTCTGCCAAAACGGCCCTCGGGGCCGAATCAATGTGGTACTGCAGATCAGTTATAATCCTGTGTCTGTCAGGTGAAAGCAAGTAACATAGCAGATTGGTGTTTATTGAACATACTTCAAGAGATTATGCCATGTGCCTATTGCAGGAAAGGTTTGACAACTTGCTTTGATACATCTACCACCTAGTGGTTGGCACAGGACCCCATTTGATTGGATAGGGATGAGAGCAAAAAAAAAAAAAAAAAATGAAAACTAGAAAGTGGTGTAATCTGACTGTGATTTTGGAGTATTATTTCACTGATTGGCTTTGGATGCAGACAAACAAAAATTGTATCCAAGTACATCCCCTCACCTGTCAATCTCTTCCTGTGTCAGATAACCTAGAACTAAGAATGAGCCTTGTTTCTGGAGGACCTGAGATGCTGTCAGTAGACCTACCCCTTGAAAATGTAAATAGACCCAAACAGCAGGATAAGAGTTTAAGATTAATGTATTTTCTGCTATAAGAGTTTAAGATTAATGTATTTTCTGCTATACATAACTGTGTTGTATATTGATACCATGTTCAAGGCATCATATTTAGGTTTAGCCTTTTCATTTAGTTTAGAAGTAGACAACCAAAATCCCCTAGTAAAAGGCAACTGGCATAAAGATTAAAAGATTAAAGGTAGTTCCAGAAAGACCAAACATTGAAGATTTTGCATGAAGAGAAGATTTAGCCTCCTGCCTCCTTCTAATGACAAGGCTGTATTCCCCACCTAAAATTGTAATTTAGTCAAAGATGATTCACGTATATTTTGGAGATATACAACACAAAACATAATTGGAGACAGTTTATTGGCATATTTGAAGACAAAATTATTTGGAGGTATACTGCAGATAGTGCATTGGCCATTTGCTATCACTGCTTCCCATGAGGCTTGGGATAGCATTGCTATGTCAGGACCAGAGCTTGCAATGACAGACATTTTGGATAGATTTACATCCTTAAATGATTAGCTTATGCTGAAAAAAACAACATCAAAGTTGTCCAAGTATGTCTTGAAATAATTGTGTACTTCCAGAATCAAAAGGGGTGTCATAAACAGTGAAGTACAGTAAAAAATCTGTATTTGATCTTTTGCTGTGGCCAGACACTGTCAGTTTACCAATGGTTGGATGGGGGATATTTGCCAAGTGGCCACATAATTGATTTGTGAATGTAATTCTTGATAAGTGGAGCACTGTGGTGCAACGGTAAAGTGATGGATTCAAGATCATGAGTAAGCAAGTTAGCAGGTCCGATATCAGCAAGCATCAAGTTGTGTCCTTGAGCAAAACACTTTATCCACATTGCTTAGTACTGGTTTCTACCCAGGAAGACCTTTGTAATACTCAGTTGAAGGTGTCCAAGTATGAAGAGATAGACAAACAAGCAATAGACAATAAATGGATTGGCAACTTCGATAATCAGATTAAGATTCACTGGTGTTACTGGATTTGATGTATAAAGAAAAAAACAAATCTTATTGCTTGTTGGAATTATACAGGCCTCAGTCCCCTGTGCGGGCTGTTCATTTTAAACTTGCTTTACATTATATACATGTATAAAGAATGCCTGACCTTGCCGTTGAATTGCAATAATTAATAATATAGACCTTGATCAGATCTTTTTTTTTATTATTTTTAGTGAACAGCTGGAAAAGATGCCATTTATTATCAGCAATAAATCAGCAATAAATTGCCACCACTAAGTGAAAGTACAAGTCGTGTGTTTCATTTCATTGCTTAATTCACATGATTAAGTTTAATTTGCAAGTCATATTGAAGTTGATATACATTGGACAGGTACATTTTACCTGTCAGTGTAAACAAGTCTTCTGTCTTGAATTCAAAACTGGAACCACATTGTGGCAGTTTGTTACTGGTGCCAAATACGAGAGGTTTTTAACATCAGATTAATCATGAGCATGAAATGGCATGGTGTTTGAGTGGTCATTGGTAGGTTATAATTAGTAGTTATTAGACTAGAATAGAATGTTAATGACCATTATTTAAACAATTTTAATGCTTACATGGCTATGAAATACAATTACACCCGTTTCAAGTAGTTACTGAATAAGTTAATGTCCATTTATGTTTCAGCTGTCACATTGTTGGCATTGATTAATTGACATCGTGTTCATCATTGGGCATGAAATAAAACTAGAATTCCAAGGATCAAATCTGACGCTTGCTTTCAGCACCAACCATTTGATATGAAAAAAGAAAAAAAAAATGCTGCATTTGTCCTAATAATTGATCCTATTCCTTGATATCTATATTCCAATGAAATCAATGCATCAGCAAAAGTTTTTGAGCAGAAACCAATATCAACACTAGAAAAAGAAAAAAAAGCACCAAAGCAAGAGTGACGCTTACATACCCTGATATATGTCCCTACCCAACATTTTCAAATTATCTCAAACAGTATAGGAGTTATGGCTTGCACAAGATTTCTGCTTCAGAGGATGTAAGTACATAGGGAAGAAAGTGAGAGATGTCTCTCTTGCATGCAACATATCTTCAGGTACTTATCTAGGTCTCAGCCAACTATTGTCAAAATATTTCAAACCATTAAGAAGTTATGGTGCACACAAGAATTTAGCTTAGAAATTCTTTCAGGGTAGATAACCAGAAGAAGACCAAAGGAAGAGTTGTCCTTCCTACATACAATACTCTTACTTGACTGGATATATGTTCCTATCAATTATTATCAAATTATCTCAAACAGTATGAGATTTATGGCCTGCAAAAGGTTTTGGCTTCAGGGGACACAAGTACATTATGAAGAAAGTGAGAGTAGTCTCACTTGCATGTGACATGCCTACTGTCCTTATCTTTGCTCCTACCAAATATTATCAAAATATTTTAAACCATTAAGAAGTTACGGAGTGCATAAGAATTTTGCTAAGAAGTTCATTCAAGGGAGATAACTAGAAAAATTACAAAGCAATAGTTGTCCTTCTTACATGTAAGACTCATACTTGACCTGATATATGTCCCTGCCAAATAATATCAAATTATCTCAAACAGTATGGGAGTGATGGCCTGTACAAGATTTCGGCTTGTACAAGATTTCAGGGGAGATAAGTACATAACGAAGAAAGTGAGAGCTGTCTCTTGCAGTTGACATGCCTACTGGTCCTCCTCTTCATCCCTACCAAATATTATCAAAATACCTCTGAGGGTATCAGAGTTACAGAGCACACAAGGCTGTGTCTACGAAAGTAACCCAACAGCAAAATCTAAGTTGAAAAAGGGCAATAACTCAGCCAGAAGTTTGTGGATGGCTATCAATATCGCTCTTGACCTGTATTTTACAATGATATACCCTTCTGCAAACTTCTGATAAAATAAATGCATTCCTTCAGAACTTATTGAACAGAAACCAACCATCTTAACCAAACAATAATAATTAAGTTGAAAAAGGGCCATAACTCAGCCAAAATTTGGCAGATGGTTACCAGTATCAAACTTGATCTGTACAATGTACATGTATTTTACAATGATAAAACTTCTGCACACTTTACCATAGTGCAGATTATATTTTTATTTCCTTTGGGATCATTGGGCCCATTGTGGTATCTTTGTAAATGGAGTTCTGCTGGAGACTCTCATTTTCAATCTGTTTTGTGTCCTTTGTTTCCAAAGGCAACTTTTTTTTAGACTTCTATTTGAATCCGATCAGTGCATCCCTTCAAAAGTTATTGAGTGTCACAACGACAACGAAAATGCTGACGCCTAAGCTGCAGATGACAACATGATTCCTATGTGTCTGTCATGCTATGCAGGCGACAGAAAAAAAACCCACAAGATTTTATATGATAGTTATGCAGTTTATGCATGATATACAGAGTTAATGGCCATTACTTATATAGAATATGTTTGATTTGTTATTTTAATGGCCAAAAGTTTTTCCACATCACAAATTCATGGTCATGAAACAAAATCCAATCAGTTTCAAAGAGTCTTTGCCTTGTTAATGACCATTAGATGCTAATGTAATGATCCTCATTTATTATTAATGGTATCAGGAATCCATTGTGTATTTTTTGAAGGCCATGAAGGTGAAGTATCCCATTTTAATGGCCATTATTATGTCCCCCAACCTCTTGGGGAGGGGGACATATTGATTTTGGTGCAGGTCCCATTGGCATTGGTGTTTGAGTCGGTGTAACGCTTTCTTGTCAACTTAGTATCTTGTGAACTAGTGCCTGGATTCTTACCAAATTTTCAGATATATAATTGGGACATAACAAAGAACTGATTAGATTTTGGTGACCTTAATTTAATTTTTCAAGGTCACAGCAGTAGATTAATGCAGTTGGTGTCCATATCTGAAAATACTGTTACTAGTTTTTTGGTTTTTTTTTCTATTCTGTCTGTGATGGCCATGAAATGTGCAATTTGTACAGTAATAATGGGCATAAATATGAAATGAGAAGTAATGACCCCATTAAATTTCTGATGCCATCACATTAATGCCCAATCACCACATTTAACTGTTTTAATGGTATTTTTATTGTTAATAGTGACAATATTGATCATTAATCAAAAGTTTAATAGAAGTTTTTGCTATATGGAATAATCGCCATTATGGTACTAGTGTTTTTAATGGGTCACTCATGGGAATTTCATGGAAGTTTAATGACTTGCATTTGCAAAAGTAATAAATTTTCATGGTGAAATAAAAGAAACACAAATAGGTTTTGGTTAAAGGCTGTAGAACTATGTAGTGATATTCTTTCTTTTTTTGTTGTGTTTACAGGTTTCCATCTTTTCAAGTGCTTGGTATTGGACAGGTGAGTCTAGATATTTAGATTGTTCTGCACATCACCCAGTTTATAACCATAAAGATAGAGGACTTGTAAAGGAGGAGTATTTGTGATAATTCTGGGGTATTTTTTCTTATTTTTCATTAAAAAACATAGGTTGCGGGTACTCATTAGAAGCACCTTGCCAAGGCATATCTAATAAGTGCCCACAACATAGTTATGTTTTTCTGGAGAAATGGAAATTTATCCCAGAATTATCATCAAATTCTCCTTAACAAATTTTAGTATGGATTTTTTTTTTTTTTACTTCAGTATAAGATTTTACAAATCAGGCAGAAATAAGAAGTAAGAAAAGTATCTGAACACCATTCTAATACATGTACTAAAGTCCCTGTCCTACCCCAGCTCCCACCCCAGCCCCAGTCCTCAGCCCAATAGCTTTCAGTCCCCCAATGCATGCAGGTAGGAGCCATTAACCCTTAAAGTGCCAGCAAATTTAGTTAGTAGCAGACAACATTCTAAAAAATGCACCTTGAAATTTAATGTGAATTGTCTGCTTGGCAGACAATTCACATGAAATGTAAAGACTTATTTTCTTAGAAAAGTAAATAAAAAAATATATTCAAAAGTTTTGTCTGCTGCAGTTGTGATTGGCACTTTAAGGGTTAAAATCTGCTCTACCTGTACATCAATCTCCTGGTCACATCTTATTGTTTGAACTTTGTGGAATCAACATCATAGCTCCAGATAAGACTTTTTGTTGTTGTTGTTTTTGTTTTTTTTCCAATAAAACCTAATGAGTACCTGCAACATGTGATTTTGTGCAGAAATAAAAAAAAAAAATATTTAGCTGATACCTCCTCTTATCAGGAGCTATGCAACACCTCCTTCAGTTTTCAAGAACCATTAGTTTGTGTATGTGTCTGCCTCTTGTGTGTTCACTCGTGTGTATTAGATTGTGTGTGTGCATGTGCTTGTTACTGAAATAAAGAACATTAGCATGTGGAGTTTAAATTTGGTAGTCAGAAGTCATTACATGAGCAAAGCGCTGTACAGTCATGAGCTGAATTCTGCCTTCAGCGGAATTCTAACTCATCTGCCTTGGCATTTTTAGCTCACCTGAGCCAAAGGCTCATTGGTGAGCTTATATGGCAAGGCTGCTGTCTGTATGTCTGTCTGTCAACATTTTCAAACGTCTTCTTCTCCGAAAGTGCTGGGCCGATTGAAGCCAAATTTCATGTGGTGCCTCCATGGGATGGGGGAACAAAAGTTTGTTCGCTGGGTCCAGGTCACATGACCAAGATGGCCGCCATGCCCATATATGGTAAAAACCCTTCAAAAATCTTCTCTGGAACCGCTGGGCCGATTTCCACGAAACTTGGTATGTATCATCGGGGACTCGGGCCCATTATAGTTTGTCCAAAATGATGACCCTGAGATGACCTTGATCTATTTTAGGCCAAGGTCAAATTTGGTAACGTAGGCATTTGTATGGGGAAAAAGTCAAAATGTCTAAAATCTTGCAAACCGTTCAAGTTACCACCCCGAAACCATATATATTCTTGGTCCTTTCAAAAATCTTTTTCTCTGGAACTGCTGGGCCGATTTCCACGAAACTTGGTATGTAGCATCGGGGACTTGGGCCCATCATAGTTTGTTCAAATGATGACGCTGGGATGACCGTGACCTATTTTAGGCCAAGGTCAAATTTGGTAACATAGGCATTTGTATGGGGAAAAAGTCAAAATGTCTTATATCTTGTAAACCGTTCAAGTTACCACCCTAAACCATATATATTCTTGTTCCTAATGATAAAAGGCATTCAGACACACAGACCTTGGGTCCCTTTGGACTCCCCCGGGGGCATGCCCCTACCCCTTCACTTCATGAATATCTCAGAAACCATTGAGATCCCCACCCCTAAACTATATATATTTTTGTTCCTAATGATAAAAGGCATTCAGTTAAACAGATTTTGGGTACCCTCTGGACGCGCATGTGGGCATGCCCCACCCCTTTCACTTCAGAAAAAGCCTTATATCTCAGAAACGTTTCAGATCCCCACTCCTAAACCATATATATTCGTGTTCCTTATGATAAGAGTCATTCATTGTCACAGACCATGGGTCCCCAGGGGGTCCCCCTGGGGCATACCCCCACCCCTTCACTTCATAAAATGTGTAATAATTCAGAAACCATTAAGATCCCCACCCCTTAACCATATATATTTTTGTTCCTTATGATAAGATGCATTTAGAGACCCAGACCTTGGGTTCCTCTGAACACCCTTGGGGGCATGCCCCATCTCCTTCACTTCATGAAAGGCCTTATATCTCTGAAACTGTTTAGATCCCCACCCCTAAACCATATACATGTATATTCTTGCTCCTTATGAAGAGACACATTCAGTGACCCAGACTTTGGGTCCCTCTGGATCCCCCGAGGGCATGCCCCACACCTTTCACTTCATAAAAGGCCTTACAGAAACTGTTGAGATCCCTCCCTCTAAACCATATATATTCTTGTTCCTTATGATAAGACTCATTCATTGCCACAGACCATGTGTCCTCCCGGGTATGCCCACAAATGCTCAAAAATCTTCTTTGGAACCGGTGGTCTGATTTTCATAAAATAAGGTATGTAGCACTGGGGACTGGAGCCCATCATAGTTTGTTCAAATGATGACCTTGACCTAATTTAGGCCAAGGTCAAATTTGGTCATATGTGCATTTGTATGGGAAAAGGTCAAAATGTGAGATAACTTACAGATGGTTCAGAATACCCCGCCTAAATCATATATACATGTATTCTTGTTCCTTACCATAAGGCACATTTAGTGACATGGATCATTGGTCCCCATGGGGTCCCCTGGGGGCATGCCCCACCCCCTTTACGTCATAAAATGCGTAATATCTCAGAAACTGTTCAGATCCCCACCCATAAACCATATACATGAATATTCTTGTTCCTCATGGTAAGACGCATTGAGTGACATAGATATCAGATACCCAGGGGCCCCTCTGGGTCCCTCTGGGGCATGCCCCACCCCCCTCAATCAAAACATTTTTAATATCTCGGAAACCATTCAGATCCCCACCCATAAACTATATATATTCTTGTTTCACAGTCCATTAGATATGCTACATTGTCTTACTTGTTAATATAATCATTTTGAATTTTGATCAGAATGTTTGCTTTGATCAGTTCTAGATCAGGTTCTCAAAGTGCTATGATGCTCAGGTGAGCTTTACAGGTCCATCATGGCCCTCTTGTATTATTATCCTAGTTCCAGATAGGTGTTTATATCTACCTAACATTATTCTTACTTCTCACTGTTGAAGTGAGTACTCACAACATATGTTTTTTGTCGAGAATTAAGAAAAATATCAGTGCCCAGTCGTTCAAAACTAACAATGTGGTTAGTTAATGTACCGTTAAAACTTTGATCATTAAATATGGCATATATGCTAATATTTTTGCTGAAAAAATGTGAGTAGCTTTTGCATTTACACTATGATTAACCCTCAGTGGCTCAAATTGCCCATGTCTAGAACAAATATCCATGGTCCCAAAGATATTCAAGCCATAAGTTTGCATGGGTTTGAATTAAGTATGTCAAGGCTTACAATATCTACAATTCACATTAAATGTCAAGCCCTGTTTTCAGGGAAAAATAAGAAAAAGATATTTAAGAAAGACTGCTGATATTTAAATTCAGCAGGTCAAGGGTTTAAATGTCTACTGATGATTTACAGGGTTTAGTATATTTACCTGGGCCCAGTTGTTCAAAACTAATATGTTGTTAGTTAATGTATCATTAAAACTTTGATCATTAAATATGCTAATATTTTTGCTGAAAAAAAATGTGAGTAGCTTTTGCATTTGCAAAAGCTACTCACATTTTTTCAGAAAAAATACCTGTGAATTAGATATTGTACTTACTAAAACAGTTAACATTTTGACCACTAACGATCTTGTTAAGCTAACAATGCTTTGAACTCTTGGGCCCAGTACTTTTCAGTTGAAAAGAAACAAAAAAAAAAAAAAAAAAAAAAAAGCTTATCTGGAGCTATGTTAGGTTGAAAAATAAAGCCTTATCTGGAGCTATGAATCAATATGTGCATGTGGCATTTTGATGGTCAATATTTAATATATGATCAGGGATGTGAAAAAATGTACCTTCTGACATGTGCATCCAACATAGACTCAAATCAGCCTGTGCAACTGTGCAGTCTGATCAGTCTTCAGTTTCTGCAAGAAGAAACCTTGCATCATTGGCTATCCAAAATGTGACCAGTGAAGATTCAGATCAGACTGGCAAATGCACAGGCTGATAGGAATTTGCTGGGCACACATGTCTGATGGTATGTTTTCTGGCCTTGGGGCTCATATGACACAGTTTTAATGCTTTGCATGCTGGTTAAAAAATTCAGCAGACGAAATTTTAAAATATTTTCTTCTTTCTGTAGAAAATAGGATCTGACACTTCATGCAAATTGTCTCCATAGGAGACAATTTGCATGAAGTGTTGGATCCTATTTTCTAGGAAATATAAGACAAATATCACCAGTTTGCTGTCTGCTGAATCTTTCCATAGCGTGGCTAGTGTTAAACTGTGAGTCATATGTAATGTGCACTTTACATTTCTTGTTTCTTTGAAAGTTTTTGTATGGTATATTGCCTAAATATTGTCCATATTTTTGCTTAGAAAATATGTATTCCCAGAAATTTATTTTTTATACATTTGTTTCACACATTGGAATGTCAAACAGCATGGATCCCTGATCAGACTGCCCCTTTCTTGGGTCTGTAATGTTTGCATATGCTTTTTATACCCCACCACTATCATTATAGTTGCAAGTTTGACATCTGTGTGTCTGTCCATCTGTCTATCCTCCCATCCATCAGTCATCCGTCCATCAGTCTGTCCATCCGTATTTAGTTTCCGGATGATAACTTGAGTAAACATGAATGGAGTTTCACCAAACTTGGTTTGTGCATTGATATTGTAGAGATCTGGTTTTGTAATGCTAATGGACAAATTTTGTCAAATTTTGACAGAGTTATCTGCCCAAGACATGCCCCTATTTTCGTTTCTGGATGATAACTTTAGTAAACATCAATGGATTTTCACCATACTTGGTATGTGCATTGATATTGTGGAGATCTAATTTGGGATTGCTAAAGGTGTAATAAGGAAATTTTGGATCTTTTAGAGTTTTGTTAAATAGACAATCAAATTATAATTATTTCATATTTTTATCAATACTTGGCAACAATTTTCTTGTGTTAATGTGTTTCAGTAGCCTAAAGGAATGGGTTTACAATCTACTATATTTTCTTAACAGTTTTATGTTCCTTTTATTACAATAATGTATATTTTGTTAAATGTACTTCCTCCAATCTGTTCATTAAGATGGCCAGATCTATTGCTGTCAATATTCAGATTACATCAAAAAGATTGAAAATTAGATTTAAAGTCATGTTGATTGGACAATTTATAAACAACTCTAAAATTTGATAGGCTAATTAAACATTTATGGAAATCACCAAAAAATAGTCTGATCAACAAAATCAGTTTTAAGTTAGCCTTCAAAGAGTGAACATCTATACTTTGACTGACTGTGTAGAAACATGCATAATGTGAGCAGATAATATATTAACATTTTGCAGGGGCTCTGGCCCCTGTCATGTTAAAGATGCAATATAGTTTACATGTGAATAAATAAATTGTATATAGATAAAGGTGGAGAAAATAAATACAGTAAATAAATGATGTGGATTCTTATTTAATTAAAAATATACAATTAATACAAGAGAACCGTAAGAAAAATTTATACAAACAAAACCCTGTTACAAAGGGCAAATTTCGTCAAATTTTGATGGAGTTATCTGCCCAAGACATGCCCATATTTCTGTTTCTGGACGATAACTTGAGTAAAAATCAAGGGATTTTTATCAAATGCTACATGCATTGATATTAAGGAGATCTGGTTTGGGATTGCTTATGGGCAAATTTTGTCAAATTTTGCTGAAGTTATCTGCCCAAGACTTAACCATATTTTCGTTTCCGGATGTTAACTTGAGTAAATATCAAGGGATTTTAACCAAACTTTGTACATGCACTGATATTAAGGAAATCTGGTTTGGGATCGCTACTGGGCAAATTTCATCAATTATTTGCCTGCGACACGATAATGGTGGGGTATTATCGTTTTACGTTTTTATTTATCAGAAAAGTTGGTCTACAATATTTTAAGACAGTATCTGTATGTATTGCTAGTATAATGAACAAAGGCTCCTTGGTCAGGGAATTGTTAGTACCCACAAGCTCTTTTTTGGTACAAACATTGCAAACATTCTCCTAAAGTTATCCTTATCATAGGTCTAGATTAGAATGGACATCAGGTAAATATTTTTGTTAATTCTCCTAAAAAACATGTGTTGTGGTTATTCATTAGAAGTGCCTGAGTACCCACAATGTATGTTCTTGGGAAGAAATAAGAAAAATATCAATACTTTTGGATTGAAAAAAAAACAACAAAAAACATCTTATCAAGATCTATGCTTATAACTGGAGTTTTGATTTGTGTACAAATATATTAAAGGGGAGCACAACCTTAAATGGTATTGTGCTTTAAAATAAAGAACTTTACAAAGAATTTTGACACAAATTTGATCAAAATCGGTGGAAAATTAAGTAAGTTATAGACAATTGAATATTTTAACATTGGTGGAATGGGCGCCACCATTTTGAATATTTAATGAGGTTTCATAAAAATTAAAATTCGTTTTATAAAGGTAGTTATTCTCATAAAGTTGGTTTATTTGGGGGGGGGAAATGATTATTTGTCACTAGAATTAAAATGTTATAAAAAAATTTGTAGCAAAATTACTCTTAAAAACCCTTTATAATTTGGTTTTGCATATTTGACTTGGGCTGTGTGACGTCACAAAGCCTACAATCTGGCAGCATCCATGACAGCCATTTTAAATATATTCAAACCACCATAACTTCCTTATTTCTAGGTTGATTTTGAAAACTCTTGCATCAAAATAAATGGCTTGTTAAGCACTTTACTCCAAGATATACATACAACTTATATTGCGTTCCCATTTAACCTTTAAAGCACCAATAGCAGCTGCAGCAGACAACATTTTAATTTTTTTTTTTTCAGCAAAAAACTGATCCTTCCTGTGTATCATCTGCAAAGCAGACAATTCAAATGAAATGTCTTCTTTTCACTGAAAAAATGATTAAAAAAATTTGTCTTCAAATTGCTACCGTTTTGCGAGGTGCTTTAATGATTAAATGAAGAAAAAAAATGCAGACTGTGTTTTTGGTCTTCATTAGTGAGCCTCTCTGAGGCCCTTCTAATGAATACTAACAACGTATATCATAGCTCTTGATAAGAAGCTTTTTTTCAATCCAGAAGTATTGATATTTTTCTTATTTCTCCATGAAACCATATTTTGTGGTACTCATTCAAAGTGACTTGATGAGGTGCTTCTAATGCGTGCCCACAACATATATTTTTTTGTGGAGAAATAAGAAAAATATTTACCTGACCCACTCTGATCTAGACATTTGGTATATTTTTGTGTAGAAATAAGAGCTATGTAACAAATCAGAAAGCAGTGCAGATTTAGAGCAACCTGAACCTTTTTTTTATTTTTTTGACAAAACAGATTGTATAAATGCACAAGCTTGAATTCTGTTGGATACAAGTACCTTGTTTGCCTTAAATATTTGGATAACATTGTACAATTGATAAATTCTATTAAGGTTAACATTGGGATTTGTCAACCAGAGAAAGTGTTGTTCACCAAGGTGAAGCCAAGGTGAACATCACTTTCAAGAGTTGACAAATCTCTGTTGATGTTAACCTGAAAAGAATGCATCAGTTGTTTCAGTTGAAAAGAATGCATCATTTGTTTTGTTAAATGACTCTTTAGTTGTCTGGCAGCAGTGACCGAAGTGATGATGACTGTTCCTTGACCTTAGCCAGACTATTTGTTATATGACTACCAAGATTGTTCAAGCTGTCGTGATTTGTCAAAAAAACATGGCCGCCAGGGGGGCGGGGCTTATTTGCCCTATATATCTATATAGAAAACTTTAAAAATCTTCTTGTCAGCTGTCTGGCAGCAGTGACAAGGTAAGCTTTTGTGATCACATTTTGTCTGTCGTCCGTCCGTAAACAATTTCTTCAAACGACATCTCCTCCTAAACCACTGATTGGATTTTGACCAAACTTCACTGGAATGATCGTTGGTTGGTCCTCTTTCAAAGTTGTTCAAATGGTTCCGGTCCATTGCATATCTGGGTCACAGGAGCTCAAAATAGATTTTTTTTAACTGAAAATTTAAAAAAATCTTCTTGTCAGAAAACACTGAACAGATTTCAATATAATTCTACAGAAATGTTCCTTTGGTGATCCTCTACAAAGATTGTTCAAGCCGTCATGATTCGTCAAAAAACATAGCCACCAGGGTGCAGAGCTTATTTTCTCTATATATCTATATAGCAATATTTGAAAATCTTCTTGTTGGAAACCACTGGACCGATTTCATTATAACTTGGCAGGAATGTTCCTTTTGTAACCCTCTACCAAGATTGTTCAAGCCATCATGATTCGTCAAAAAATGTGGCCGCCAGAGGGCGGGCCTTATTTTCCCTATATATCTATGTATAAAATTTTTAAAATCTTCTTGTCAGAAACCACTGGACTGATTTCAATATAACTTGGCAGAAATGTTTTCTTGGTGACTCTCTACCAAGATTGTTCAAGCCGTCATGATTTGTCAAAAAAAAAACATGGCCGCCAAGGGGCGGGGCTTATTTGCCCTATATATCTATATAGAAAACTTTAAAAATCTTCTTGTCAGAAACCACTGGACCAATTTCAATATAACTTGGCAGAGATGTTTCTTTGGTGACCCTCTACCAAGATTATTCAAGCTGTCATGATTCATCAAAAAACATGGCCGCTAGGGGGCAGGGCTTATTAACAATATATATCTATATAGAAAACTTTAAAAATCTTCTCTTACGAAACCGCAGGAGCAGTTTCACTATAACTTGACAGAAATGTTTCTTTGGTAACCCTCTACCAAGAGTGTTCCAGCTGTAGTGATTCATCAAAAAAACATGGCCACCAGGGGGCAGGGCTTATTTTGCCTGTATATCTATATAGAAAACTTCAAAAATCTTCTTGACAGAAACCACTGGACCGATTTCAATATAACTTGGCAGAAATATATTTTTGGTGACCCTCTACCAAGGTTATTGAAGCTGTCATGATATGTTAAAAAACTTGGCCATTAGGGGGCGGAGCTTATTTTCCCAATATATCAGTATAGAAAACTGTTCTCATCATAAACCAATGGACTGGTTTCAATATACCTTGGCAGGAATGTTTCTTTGGTGACCCTCTGCCAAGATGGCTGCTAGGGGGTGGGGCTTATGTTCCCTATATATATATCTATATAGGAAACTTAAAAAGTCTTCTTGTCAGAAACCACTGGACAGAGTTCAGTGTAACTTGGCAAGAATGTTGCTTTGTTGACCTTCTACCATGATTGTTCAAGCCCTCATGGTACGCCAAAAAACTTGGCCGCCAGGGGACGTGGCTTATTTTCTCTATATATTTTCATAGAAAATTTTAAGATTCTTCTTGTCAGAAACCACTTGACCTATTTCAGTATTACTTGGCAGGAATTATTGCTTTGGTGACCCTCTACCAAGATTGTTCAAGCAGTAATGATTGGTCAAAAAACATGGCCTCTAAGGGGCGGGGCTTATTTTCCCTGTATATCTAAATAGAAAACTTTAAAAATCTTCTTGCAGAAGAAACCATTGAACTTATTTCAATAGAACTTGGCAGGAATGTTCCTTTGGTGACCCTCAACCAGTTTTGATCAAGCTGTCATGATTCATCAAAAAATATGGCCGCTAGGGGCGGAGCTTCTTTTTCCTATATAGGTATATACATTTTGTAAAACACTAAAAAGCTTTTTGTCAGAAACCACTTGACAGATTTAAATATAACTTTGTAGAAATGTACCTTTGGTGACCCTCTATCAAGATTCAGTTCAAGCCATCATGAAATGAAATTTAAAAAACATGGCAGCTAGGGGGCAAGGCTATAAAATTTATATAAAAAATCTTAGAGCAGTGAACTTGGAGGAAACTTAAATAGTAACTATGCAAATCTGTTTGCACAGGTGAGCGGTATAGGACCATCATGGTCCACTTGTTAACAAGCAGCAGCTAATTTTCACAAACATCAGGATTTGTAAAAACCTGTTACTGCCAGTTTCAGCCAATTAGAGAAGGCCTTTGCTGGCAGTCATATAACAAAACTTGCCATACTTGTCCTAAAATACCTGTTGATTGATTTTTATTACCTCTTGATTGGTGTCTTTTAAAAACTCCTGGTTGAATGGCAAACAGTGTAGATCCTGATCAGATGACATATTTGTGGCATCTGGTCTGGGTGTACAGTTTACCCAAGGCCTGTCTTTCCCAGTATTTCGGGTAAACACAGTAAGGGTCTTTTCCCCACAATTTGCCTTATTGTGTTTTGATCATGTCTTTGAAAACATGTCTGTGCAGACAGCATGGGTCCAGATCAGGCTGTGCGGATGCACAGTCTGATCAAGGCCTTCACTGTCTGCTTACAGAATCATTGGATACTACAGAATGTATGAATGGACATCACGAAAACATACCTATATAATTTTAACCCCCTTAAACCCCACTTTTATATAGTAAAACTGGGGTTTACAGGGGTATACATTATTTTCCTTATTTCTGCTCAAAAACATAGATTGTGGGTACTCATTAGAACTGCCTCCTCAAGGCGGTTCTTACGTGTACCTACAATCTATGTTTTGATCAGAAATGTGAAAAAATATCAGAATTTTTATCTGAAAATTTTCAGTTTTTAGTGGTAGAATTTTCAGTATATTTGAATAGGCATGTTTTCGTAATGAAAACAAAGATTCGGATGATACTTTGCACATGTGCAGGATGATCTGTATCTGAACATTTTGTGCATATTCAAAGGTATTTTTTTTGTGATGCGGCCCATCTTTAATTTTATTTCAGATGATAACAGGCATAGTAGTGTTGTTTATAGCCAGACAAGTGAAAGTGGTGGATTTCCCCAATTTTTCTGACGACATTTTCAAGAGGGTAATAAAAAACTTTTGTTATGATTTTTAGCTCACCTGAGCATATAGTGCTCAGTGAGCTATTCTGATAGGCCAGTTGTCCAGCATTCGTCGTCTGTCAACAATTGACATCTCCTCCTAAACCACTGGACCAATTTGGACCAAACTTTGCTAGACTGATCCTTGGGAGGTACTAACTGAAAGTTGTTCAAAGATTTGGACTCCAAGCAGAACTCTGGTTGTCATGGCAACAAATAGGTGAAAATTAGCAAAAACCTTTAAAGCTCTTATTGTCTGAAACCAGAAGGCCCAGGTTTTTGATATTTGGTATGTAGCTTCACCTAATGGACCATTACCAAAGTTGTTCAAATTATAGCCCTGGGGTCAAAATCGGCCCTGATCTAGAGGTCACATGTTTTACATAGACCTTTATAGGGAAAAACCTTTAAAAATCTTCTTGTCTGAAACCAGAAGGCCCAGGTCTTTGATATTTGGTACACTGCTTTGTCAAGTGGACCTCTACCAAGATTGTTCAAATTATAGCCCTGAGGTCAAAATTGGCCCTGCCCTAGGGGTCACAAGTTATACATAGACCCTTACAGGGAAAAACCTTTAAAAGTTTCTTGTTTGAAACCAGAAAGCCTATGCCTTTGATATTTGGTACACAGCTTTGTCTAGTGGACCTCTGTCGAGATTATTGAAGTTATAGCCCTGGGCCCAAAGAAGGCCCCGCCGTAGGGGTCACATTATACATAGACCCTTATAGGGGAAAACCTGGTCACAATTGAAGCTCATGAGTGAGCCTTGAATTTTGTGTCCAGTGCTCCAGCCAGGATTTGAGGGCACAGGGGTGCCAGGTAGGGCACTTTTTGCGCCGTAATACAAGAATAAGGGCACCATGCGTCATGTGATGTGCTTAGCATCAAGACATGTTACAAAATATACCGTAATCCCATTCCACAACAAATGCATGAAAGTAGAATACACATAAAATTGACTTACAATACTTAACCATGCCGACTCAAGGTCAAGGTCATAATTGAAGGTCTCGAGTTTGAACCTTAAACTTTGTGTCCACTCCATATCTCCTTTACCCCTGGAAGAATATTCATAAAATTTTGGTCAAATGTTAGCCTCAGTCAGACAATGTGCAGAAGCCATGACTCAACATGCTGGCTGAAGGTTGCAACTGAAGGTCACAAATTTGAACCTTTGATTTCCTGTCCACTCAATATCTCCTTTACCCCTGAAAGAATTTTCATTGGGTGAAACGCCACCTCTCTTTCAAAACACGTGGCCATGTGTACAGCTCTTGTGTGCGGAGCGCAATGCTCCATGCCAGCGAGACTTGGCCATTGACAAAGCTGATCCTCCAGCATCTGCAGCGAAATGACAGGGCAATGATCAGACAGATCTGCAATGTCAGGCCGCAAGACATTGTCACCACCAGGTCCAATGAGCTACTTGTGCGGCTTGGCATTGAGGATCTGGACCTCATTCTGAAGGAGAGAAGGCTCCGATGGTATGGACATATGCCTTTGACATACAGGTTGATGGAAAGCATAGGCCTGGGAGGCCCAAAATGACATGGAAGCAGCTGACAGAGAGGGATTGCAGAGAGTGGAAGCTCTCGGCTATCAACCCTCATGATAGACGTACCTGGAGATCTGGTGTGAGATCTGCCATGCGTGCAGCAAACCAGCTATCTGGAAGGGGGCCCACTGATGTGGATGTTGCCCCTGTACCTGCACTTTAATCAAAAATCCGATTATGATAATGTGATATGACGCAAAGGTGTCATGTATCTTGTGTCACCAGGGCATCCAGCTGATATTGGCTTACTGTTGGGCAAGGCCTGCCTCTATTGCAGCAGGTGGGGGTAGAGGGGGAATGTTTTACTTCTTCTGTTTCTTAACTTTCATTCATTTTCCTCCTCACCTGTCCCTCTCTTTCATCTCCTCTACTGTCTCTTCTATCTCTCTTCTCCCTTTCTCTGGGAGACAAAATGACCAACAAGGGCTGACGTGTTGTTAAACCCCAACACAATCAATCAATAGTCAAATGTTCACCTCATTGGGACTGTATGCAAAACTTATGTTTCAACCATGCACCTCACGGTCAAGGTCACAGTTGAAGGCGGCGGAGGATATAGCTGCCCTTCAGACTGCCTTTTTGTTGTGTTTCTAATAGGTCTGATTCATTGCTCTCAGAACCTGAGGGTAATTAATATTCACATATACCTGGCATTTCACTGTTCATTTAAGCCCCTATTTTGGTTGGCATATATTATATATACATGTAGCCTTTGTTAACCCTTAACCTTTACCACTTTCAGGGCTAATTCAGCAGATAACAATTTGATAGTTTTCTTATTTTGCCCAGAAAATAGGCTTTGGCATTTCATGCAAATTATCTCCTAAGGAGACAGTTTGCATGAAATGTCAAAGCCTATTTTCTAGGAAAAATAAGAAAGATATCATCAATTTGCTAAATTAGTCCAGAGAGTGGTAAATTTTAAAAAGGAGGGCTTGCATTATTTTGATGAATTCATAAAAACTGGCTTTATAGGAGACACTTCTCAAGAAATATAGAGCCCTATTTTCTTGGAAATATAAGAAAAACAAAAATAAAATGTCACAAACACTTAGTATGCTATTTTGAGATAAAAATACATTAGGTTAACTTTTTACCTGGCTGCCACTGTAGTCAGCTGATGACAAGATATTTCTATCTATCTATTCATACTGCATCACCCCCTCGCTACATTTTCCTTGAAAATAGCTTTGCAGTAAGTGAATCCATTGATTAAGTTTCCTCAACCCTTTTAGAAAATTTGCCCACACAGCTTTTTAACTTCATCTACTCAGAGCCTAACTGGAAGATTTTTATGAATTCAAATTTGGATATTAATAAGCGCCTGGCAGTGTGTTCACCGCGTAGATAAGTGCAGCTCTTCACATGGAAACAACATTTGGCCTCAATACAATACCCAGATTACTAAACAAGAGAATGCCATGGTTGAACAGTTTCCTTCTTCACAGAAAATCATATTCCTTTAGTTCATAATTTTGAATTGCCCACTGAAAGTTGAGCTCACAATTTGCAGAATTTTGATAGTTACTCCAAGTGATTGCGTGTAAATGTATTATCCCCTGTCCAGCATTTACAGAATTGAGAAGAGCCTGTTAGGGTGACCAATATTATTGTTTGGAATGTTTCTTCTATATTTGAACAGCATAGGCCCTGGTGCAGCTGTGTTGGTGTGCAGGCTTGTCCAAGCCTTTGCTGGTTGCATACATATATGTTATAGGAACCATCATTCACAAGCTGGCTCCTATCAGTGACACCTAGCTGCAGCCCGCCTTTGGGTTGTGTCGCTTTAAAAAAAGGATAAACGAAAAGACTTTGGTTTTTTCATCACAAGCTGAACTGTCCATATTGGCAAATGGAGAAGGCTATCAACATTTGAGCCAAAACTTGAAAAAATCTACAAAATTACCACAGTGCCTACAAAGCTGACTCAGATCAGCCTGGGCATCATCCCAATCTGACCAGTCCTTGCTGTCTGCATGATGAAACTATTGATCCTAAGATACCAATTGAGCGCATGAAGCTAAAACTCTGATATGACCTGCCAGATTCCCAGGCTGATATGAATCTTTGCTGGGCACCCTGTTATTTTGTTGGTTTTGCCATATGACTCATTTCATCATTATACCCTAAGCTACCCACTGAGTGCATGTAGCATAGGCCATGTTCAGAATGCTGGGATGCACAGGATGACACTGCTGCTTACGTCTGTCATTTTCTTGGTTTTTTCATGCTGTGGCTTGTTTGATCAAAAACAAAGTGATCAGCACTGAGTGCCGTGGCACAAGACTGAAGTAACACACTCTCCTCACTGATTTGACAGCTGTTCTTAACCACATCAGGATAAACTGTGTGAACAATCAGCCTTTGCTTTAGTTATATTCAACTGGGTCAAAGGAGTCAGTTCAAAAGGTTTCTTGAACAAAACTTATTCGCCATTTGATTCAAGGAAAAAATGTCAACGTTTAATTTTCTGAAATTAAGGTCTTTTAGGTGACAGCTAGAAAAGCATCATGCAAACTTTTTGGGGTGTGTAATAGTGATGTCTAGGTACTACTCCCCTCGGAACTGGAAAAATCTGCTCACGTTACCTTGTACCATGACTACTATTGGGAGAGGTGTTCTGAATTGTTGAATTTTCATCATTTTTCTAAAATTAAGATTTTTTCCAGTGCCGCTTTGTATGCTCACAATTATGTTATTAAGAAAAAGTGTATGATCATATATAGGTACTACTACCCAGATTGGATCAGAAATCGCCTCTGTTTTCTCTCCAGTATGATGGTCAAAACTGGTCCAAATCATATAATAGAACCTTAACGCTTAGCACTCTGGGTAAAATTTTCAGCAGACGACATTTTGAAATATTTTTCTTATTTTTCCCAGAAAACAGGATTTGACATTTCATGCAAATTGTCTCCTAAGGAGACAATTTGCATGAAATGTCAAATCCTGTTTTCTGGGAAAAATAAGAAAAATAACATCATTTTGCCGTCTGCTGAAAATGCCCAGAGAGTGGTAAAGGTTAAAGTAAGAGAGCTAGATGTTTTCTGATTTCTCAGAGAAAACATATGTTGTTGCTACTCATAAGAAGTGTGTCAGTGAGGCATTTCTAACCAATACCCATAACATACAATTTGCACCAGGGCATACCATTTCCTGCAAAATTGTATGTGTGTCCAGTGAAGACTCAGATCAACCTGGATACCAGTGCATGCTGATCAGAGTCTTTGCTTCTCCCTGAAGGTGCTTTAGCTTCTTGGCTACTTACAGGGTACCCTGTGAAGACTGATCAGACTGCACAGATGTGCAGGCTGATCTGAGTCTTTGCTAGGCACATATCGAGGGTTGAGCGCAAGACTAGCATAAGTCAGATGGTTGTTTTTCCCCAAACCTAATCTCCTCACCATGAAGGCGTTATGAAGATTACAACATTTCTTTCTGTAAACAATGAAAATTTAGGTGCCATTGCTCATACGAGCAATGGCACCGGCATAGATGTTTCATTGTTTACAAAGGGGTCCAAGTTGCCCCTAAACAAGGGTTTCAAATATATGTTTGAGTTACAATAGTCTTGCGCTCAACCCTGTAGGAAATGCTATGTCCTGGCTCGTATTTCCATGGAGAAAATACAAAAAAAAATTATACTTTGGCTTTAAAAGCCTGCCTTTTGTAAACATATGTCATCAGAATCTGATAATGCCAAATGCTGCCTTCATGAAGTTATCCCTCCATAGCTCCAGATAAGAGTGGGTATCTGGTATAAATTTTTCTTATTTCTCCATGAAAACATATATTGTGGGTACTCATTAGAAGCGCCTCAGCGAGGTGCTTCTAATGAGTATCCACAACATATGTTTTCTTGGAGAAATAAGAAAACAATCAATAATTTTTGTTTGAAAAAAAGCAAGTACCTTATCTGGAGCTATGTCACTCATGAGCTATTTGTGGCCTGCAGCAGAGCTCTGTACAAACACCTGTTCATGTAATTTTATCATTCTGGTTTTGAGAGGAAGCAATGTGTCGTGCAAATTAAATTATTGAAACCTGTTATTATGGATGGATCTGATTACCATGACCATCGCAGGCCACCACAGACCTATTACAGACCACCACAGACCACAATTCAAATTATCATAGATCATAAAAATTAACTTGTAACAAGTAAGTTTAAAAAAAAAAAATGAAGTTTGACTATCCTTTGGAATTTTGTTGTCATAACGGAAGAAAATCAGTAATGTACGAGGGGAGTTCAATAAGTTCGTAGAACTTGGTACTTTTCTATGCAATTCAAGATTTCTTTTGTCATTTTTGTGCAGTGTAAACCTTTGTCAGTTGAATGATAACAGCCGTTCAGTCAACACGTACATTTTTTGCTCTTACCTTTTGTTTGAAAACCTATACCCATAGGCAAAAATGGGAAGTCAGAATATTGAGTTCAGAGCAGTCATAAAGTTCCTCACTATGGAGGGTGCAAAGGCCAAAGAAATCCATCGGCCCATGGCTGATGTGTATGGTGATAGTAGCCCAAAGTATTCCACAGTGGCAAAGTGGTCAGCAGAATTTAAACGTGGGCGAGACTCCTTAGAAGATGACCCAAGGCCAGGTCGTCCTGCTGATGTCATCAGTCAGGAGATGATCAACCGTGTTGAGAGACTTGTGCTAAACAGTCCCCGAATCAAAGCTGCTGAACTTGCTTCAGAATGTGGTATTTCTAATGGAAGTGTTTACACTATAATCCATGAACATTTAGGCATGTCAAAAGTATCTGCCAGGTGGGTACCCAGAAACCTGAACATGCAAGATTGTCAGCAAAGGGGGGAGTTGAGTCAAGAACTTCTGGAAGTGTGCAATGAACAATCCAGAAGACTTTCACACTCATCTTGTAACAGGAGATGAAACTTGGCTTCACCACTGGGACCCAGATACCATACTAAAAAAGAGTCCATACAATGGAAGCGCCCTCAGGCTCACCCCCACCTAAGAAATTTTGTACCCAACCATCAGCCAGCAAGGTAATGGCCACTATTTTTTGGGACTTCAAAGGGATTATATTGATAGATTAAAAGCCTGCTGGTACTTCAGTTACAGGAGAATACTATGCCAATGTCATTAAACAATAAAAGGTTGCTATTAAAGAAAAACGAAGGGGAAAGCTAGATGCTGGTGTCCTTCTTTTGCATGATAATGCCCCTGTGCACGTCCTAAGTTGCACAAGCAGCTATTTGTGAGTGCAAGTTCGAGCAGTTAAATCACACGCCATACAGTCCAGACCTGGCCCCTAGTGATTATTATTTGTTTCGAAATTTGAAGTCCCACTTGCGTCGAACGAGATTTCGGGACGATGATGAGCTCAAGGCTGCTACAGAGGCTTGGTTTGAGGACCAAATAGATGACTTTTATTTCAAAGGCATAGACTGCTTAAAAGAAAAGTGGGCCAAATGCATTAAAGTAAACGGGGGTTATATTGAAAAATAATGTTGAAACCATCTTCCAATCTGTGAGTTAAACCCCCAGTTCTATGAACTTATTGAACTACCCTCGTATGCTCTCAGCAAAAGGATACAGCTTGTGGAAACTTAAGTTTTGTTAAATGGGATAAGTATATAAATAAATAAATGAATAAATAATCAATAGAGAACAACAAAACTGATCATTGTTGCTGTGGTACTGTAAGGAAACAGATGTGATATTAACCCTTAGACTGCTACATAAATTGTATATTAAGCCTGTTAGAGGGGGTACTGCTCTTGAGAAGTCATTACTTCCTTGACTTTGCCTGGATTAATTTTGATAGCATTTTCACACATATCTTGATGTATTTGACCATTTTACTGGAGAAGTAATGATCACATGACTTCCAGTCTTATAGCAACCAGTGTAACAAACCGGTTCTACCCCCTGTCAGTTTCTGTCCCACCTCCCCCCTGCCCCCCCCCCCCCCTCCCCCCCCCCTCCCCCCTCCCCCCCCCCCCCAGTCAGTTTGTTCCATTACGGCAAAGAACCCTGACCGCCCTTTCCTCAGAAAAACATGTCAAGACATGTATTTACGTGTCTTTACATGTAATGCCAGATAATGCGGAGTATTGGCCCATCCTTTTATGGGCTTTTACATGTTAGTACATAAAAATCAAAAAGGAGAGAACAGCTGATGAGAAGAGGCTTAATGACATGTAAAATTTTACATGTAATTACATGTTTTTCCACGTAATTACATGTCAATTTTCAATGAACAGGTATTTTTGACGCGTTAATACATGTAGTCAAGATCACAAATTTTCAGATTTACATGTAAAATTCTACGCTTAAAATTCAACATGTAAATCTAGGAATACAATTTGGTTTACATGTATAATTCTACATGTAAAATTTTATGCGTAATATTCTACACGTAAAATTCTACATGTAATTTGTTTCTGTTGAGGTTTTACGGCCCAGTCAACCCAATGAGGTCATGTCGAGCAGGTCAGTTTACTTAACCACACGTTTACTGGGCAGGCTTAGTCCTCTAAGCGGTTTACCAGTATTGTGTACATTCTTTCGCCAGAAACTTACAACTGCCCTTCTTGAATCAGTGGAAGGGAGAGAATGACATTAGAAAATATTTCATGATCAAATCTCCATGAAAGAATGTTGCCGACCTAGGCGGGGGTTGAACCCGCGACCTAGTGGTCTCCAGTTGGATGGTGCATCCAACTGAGCCACCGAGGCCGGCTCTACATGTAATAAAACTCTACATGTAAATGGGAAATTCATAGTAATATCAGATGTAGTTGTGATACTTTTAGGTCACCTGAGCAAGAAGTGCTTATGGTGAGCTTTTGGGATATACCATGATATTCCTTGTACGTTGGGACATGCACCCATCCATCTGTCTGTCAACTGCTGCTTGCATATACACTCTAGAGGGCACAGTTTTGATCCAATCTAATGCAACTTCCTCCGAATGTTTATCTGCATGAAATATCTAGGTCAAGTTTGAATCTCGGTTATGCAGGTCGGAAACTAGGTCACAAGGTCAAATCTTAGAAAAATCTTGTGTACATAATAGAGGTTTCATTTTCCATCGAATCTTTATGAAACTTTGTTTGAATGTTTGCTTGAAGACTATATATGTTAAGTTAAAATATGGGTCATGTGAGTTTGAAAACTAGGTTACTAGATCAAATAATTGAAAAACCTTGTGTACACAATAGGGGCTTCATTTTTCAAAGATGTTCACAAATGTTTGTCAGAATGTTTTTTTGCCAGTGTTTAGGCCAAGTTCAAATATGGGCCACTTCCGGTAAAAAACTAGGTCAGTAGGTGTAATCTAAGAAAAACCTTGTGCACACACTATAGGCTTCATTTTCCATTGAATATTTTTGAAACTCCATTCAAATGTTTCTATGAATAATATCTAGGACAAGATCTGATACAGGTAATGTTGGTTCAAAGACTAGGTCACTAGGTCAAATCACTGAAAAACTTTGTGTACACAATATAGAGGCTTCATTTTTCAGTGGATCATCATGAAACTTTGTGATAAAGTTTGTTTTGACAATTACTAGGTCAAGTTCCAAACTGAATCATGTCAGGTCAAGGACTAGGTCAGATCTTTGAAAAAAAAAAACAAAGAAAAACAACAACAAAAAATGTGTGCACAACAGAGTGCCCTCATCCAGATCTACAATATTTGCTCAGACCTATTTTTTTTTTTTTTTTTTTTTTTTTTTTTTGACATTTTTGGTGTCCAATTTTTAAGAGTTAATTAAAAAAATTAACTAAAAGCCATAGACCTGGAATAAATAATATTTTTTTTCAAGCAGTTAATAAGCAGTATTAAAAATGTTAATTTTTCCAACTGAAAACATGACATATATTAAACACCAAGGAGTAGAATAATTTTGAATGAAATTCAAAAGAAAACTGATCTACCCCACCCACTACATGTACATGTACATAAGAAACTACCACAAAAGCTTAGCTGCCTTTTGGTGCCAGTTTATAATGCATCAAAATGGAATACTGAGAAAGTATTAAAATAACTCACATTTTTTTATTAAGCTATCCTCCTGTGTTCAAATATTTTATAGCAAAATGTTTTGAAAAGAACAGCATTTTATAACTCCAGTGCTCCATGTGACTTCATGCTTTGAGACTGAATATACTAAAGTTTGAAACTGACCAATCAGACAACAGTATCTTGTACACAAAAACCCCAAAGTTCTTATTTTTACGCATTTTTACGTGTTGAAAATTACTGTCCAGAGCTGGCTTCTTTTACAGACTGTTTTTTGATAAAGTTATATAAACGCCATATTTTGCCAGGTAAGTCCACAAATGACACGTAAATACATGCAAAATTTTAAGCAGTTTGCCATGCCTGTACAGGATTATCATGGTTTTACATGTCATTACGTGGTTTTATGCGTAGAAGTAGTAAATCTACATTTTATGCCATGCTGTTTTACATGTAATTACATGTAAACTGTATTTTAACCTGTCATTCTGAGGGAAAGGCAGATGGATAATATCTCAGATATTTTTAATTCGGTTTTAGATAAGCATCAGCCTAAAAAAGAAGACAAGTTCAGCATTCAAAAACAACCAAATTTGATGAATCAAAACATAGCCAGTGCCTGGAAGACAAGAGACAGCTTTGATAAATCCAGGAACATAGAACAATATAAAGTGAAACAGAACCAAAACTATGTTACACAAATCAAAAACTGCATTCTACTCAGAAGCTATCAGTCAAAACCAAAGAAATCTAAAGCAGCCCTGGCAGATTCTACATGACATTACAAATAGGTCACATAAACAGACTACAAATGTACTAGCTTCATTAATGACAAAAATGGCAACCTGGTTTAGACCCAGAAAAGGCTGCAAACCATTTCATTGATTCCTTTACTTCTCTTTAAGTATGAAAATCTCAGCTCACCAACTCAAACTAGATACCCAATATGACTAAATCTTGAAAGTAAAAAATATGGTAGAAAACATTTTAGTTCCCGAAGATAAGGCATTCAAGATCTCAAATGTCTCAAGTTTCTTTATTCATGACCAATAACTCAACTTAAAATGCTATAAGGCATCAGGAATAGATGAGATAAGCGCTAAATACTTGAAAGTATAAGCACCATTTATAGCCCATAAAAAAAATGGGGAATATCCTGATGCACTGAAACATGCAAAAGTTAAACTTTTTCAAAAAGGGAGAAAAGAGCAATGTCAACATTTACAGGTCCATCTCAGTACTTCCGATCATATCTAGCATCTTCGAAAGACACAAAAACACTTGTTTGATCAATTATCTTGAAAAGCACAATTTATTTTACAATTTTGTCAGTCAGGCTTTAGGAAGCATCATTCATATCAGACATCTCTAACTAGAATGGTTGACAAATGGCTGACAGCTCTGAACAAAACTGAGATTGTTGGTACTGTGATGCTTCATTTATGCCCCCACCTTACTGAAGGGTGTGGGTACATAATGTTTTTGGGACAGATCCCATTGGGGCCAGTGTCAGCCTCGGCATAAAACTTCTTGTCCACTCTGTAACTTGAATATCCTTTGGAATATTTTTATGATACTTGGCAGAAATGTAAAACAGGATGAGAAGATGTGTCAAGTACAAGAATGACAACTCTGACTTTCTTACATTTGGAGTTATCTCCCTTTGTTTTGTTTGAAATAGATTTTGTGTCTGCTCTTTCTCGAATACCTTTCAGAATATTTTGATGGTACTCCGTAGAAATGTAAAACAGAATGAGACGATGTATTGCATGCAAAAATGACAACTGCCATACTTACTTTTTGAGTTATCTCCCTTTGTTATATTTGAAATGATTATGCAGTGATTTGCTGTCCACCTTGTAAGTTGAATACCCTTTTGATTATTTTTATGATATTTGGTAGAAATGTAGAACAGGACCTGAAGGAGCAGTCTGATCTGGGTCTACACTGTTTGTATATGCCATTTTGTCAGACTATTTGGTGTTCAAATTTTAGGACATTTACATACAAATGTATAGGCTAAATCATCACATGATAATTAGTGGGATGTTTCTCTTATTTTGCATGGAAAATAAGACTTGAAGTTGAATGAAATGCCAGGTTGTATTTTTATGTCTTTAAATGTTGTCTGTTATCAGATTAAAGTTAAAGCTTTCAGCTTTTGAACTTCTTTCAAAAAGTTGAACCATTTATGCCTAGCTTCCCCACAAAAGGGACATTGGCAAACGGTGCACAACCAGATAGGATGCCTCAGGCCACAGTGTCTGTCTGACCTAAGTCTGCTTTGTTACCATTAAATACATGATTTTCTATAAAACATTAAAAAAATAATTAAAATTAACCAGATGCTTCTATTAGAAATAGACATGTCCAGAAAGTTGAAATAGAAGAGTCCACTCTGCAGAGATCCGTTTATAGTACATAGATGAATAGTGAAACCCACATCTTGAGTTTTATTAACCCTCATTAGTACGTCCTGCTGAACCTGTGTATGTTCTGCTTTACAAACAGTACAGATCCAGATCAGTTGGCTTCTAAAGAAGCCAACTGATCAGGGTCTGCACTGTTAGACATTAAGTATGTGAACTTGTATTAATAGTCTGGATCAAGTAAAATGATTGGTTGATAATTAGAAGTGGGTGTGGCATCCTAATTTATGACAAGGGTTAAGTCTTCTCTTTTGCCAGCAGATTCTGCAGTAGCCAAAGATTTTGTAAGTGAACAGTCAAAGGCCAGGTCAGATTACTTTTCAGTGTTTGCATAATAATGCAGGCCTTTCTTAGAGTGATATAGATCATAGGTCTAGGTAAGATAAGTACCATATAAATTCTTATTTGAACACCTTACCGTACTACTGTATATTCCCTAAGTATTTGGACACCTCAACTACTTATCATACTTGTTCTGAAATTTGAACAAGTGCAGTTCAAAATACCACCTGGTGTTGTGTCTAAAAATGAGTGGAGTTGGATGAGTGGCAAACAGTGTTGACCCTGATGAAGCACTGCATTCTGAGGCATCTCATTTAGGTCTACTCTTTTTGCTCAGGCCTGTCTGTCTGAAAACATATGGTAAATATGGTACTCCTAAGATTTAAATCATTTTACTACCAGTTGATGTGTTTAAACATTTGCTGGAAGGGAGGTAAACGGTTAAGACCCTGATCAGATGCTGCATAGTGAGTACTCTTTAGAGGTGCCAGGCTGATCTGGGCTGTTGTGGTTCACATGTGGCATAAGAGCCCTTTTTCCATGTTGCACACCACTAATTATCATACGTTTTCTTGGAAGAATAAAAAATACCAATACTTTTGCATTATCAAGACAAGAGTTATGTAGATTTTCTTTTATTATGTTGATTTTCTTTTATTGGGTTGTTCTAATCTGCTTCCAATATTTCTTTATTTCAGATATGGCCTTTACCTCTAATATTTTGTGGAAATTTGGTGTTTGGTTTAGGCGGAACAAAGAAATTAAAGTGAGTATAGCCTAATTAACTTGATGTAAGTTTTGGGATGGACAGACCTAAGCTAAAAGTATAGACCTATGAGGGTGAGTCAATAAGTAACCAGCCTAACTTATGTCCTGTTGAGATCCACCTCTTCTTTTTCGATGTAATTGCCCTCTAGTGTGATGCACTTAGACCAACAGTGTTCAAGTGCCATCAGCCCAGAACTGAAAAAGTCAGGGTCCTTTCCATTGACCCACTCCTCAACTGCCGTCATGACTTCTTCTTCAGACCGGGAATGAAGTCCATGAATATCTTTTTTCAAGTTTGGGAATAGGAAGAAATCGCTAGGTGCTAGGTCAGGCGAATAGGCAGGATGTGGTATTAATTCATACCTGTTTCGCTCTACAGCATCCATTGCAACTTTGAACTCTCACGTTGTCCTGTGGCAGCAAAACACTTTTAGAGAGTTTACCTCGGCGTTTTTCATGGATGGCGGTTCTCAGCTGGTCTAGCAAGTTTGCATAGTACACTCCAGTTATTGTACTTCTCTTGGGTAAAAAGTCCAACATAATAACACCTTTTGCGTCCCAAAATGCTGTGGCCATCACCTTGCAAGCAGATGGTTGTGTCTAGAACTTCTTTGGCCTAGGGGACCCAGGCCCTACCCACTGACAACTCTGAGCTTTATTCTCTGGCTCATAATAATGAATCCAAGTCTCATCTACAGTCACCAGATGCAAAAGAAAATCATCTTTTGACATAAAACGCTTCAACAAGGCACTGCATACTAATACTCTGGTTGTCATTTGCTCACCGCTAAGGGATTGGGGACCCAACTGGCTGTTAGATGGTGATCATGTAAGATTGTTGAAATGCTACCATGT